>CM060868.1:25077303-25677303 GCA_030737845.1 Acorus calamus | reverse complement strand
ACTTCACATTAGAATATCAACATAGAGAAACTATACAGAAGGCTGCTTTAACATGGTCATACATTGCCTACTATACACATCAAATAATTAATCAGCCCATCTACAGAGGAAACAGAATCTCAGATCATCTTAAGATCTCACCTCCTCCTTCCACATGATATAAGGATTTCATGTTGAACCGGAAGTCCGAACATATTTTTCGAGGGCATCAACTGCCAAATAGACAAGGGGGGCCAACATTGAGACAACAGAGATAAATTTGGCAGAATTGACCAACAAAAGAAAGCGTCGCACATTATAATTTTGTGCTTGTCCTCTGGTCATCAGAAGTGCTGATAAGCTGGTACTAGAGATGAATGCGTTGACCAATGAGAAGAAACACGCTTCCGGGGGGCGGTTTTGCATGTTAAACATGCCAATGATCCCACTCAAAGACACAAGAGGGACCATTAAAGAGATGCTCCAACCAGATTGAACAACTTCATCATCTGTCTGCAGAGAGTCCCCATCATTCCTCCTGATAAACATAAACCCCAATGGGGATGAAATAACTATAGTTACCACAGCAAGGACAACCAACACTGTGAACATGAACTCTGGTAGTAAGGAATAGACCAAGAAGCCGACTGCGATCACCACCAAGATACTAGGAGTGAATACGTAAAGATTGACCAGGACAATGAAACCTCCTGTATGGATGGTTCGATCTTGTTCTCTGATACATAGGAGTGCTAACCCATTTGCGCTGAGGATGAATGCGACAATTATCAAGGCGATGCTTGTCTTGATGTAGTCGTCTTGCACATTATGGTATATGGCAAGTATCAACCCCGATGATCCAACAAAATTCATCAAGCAGATCTTCCACCCAGATTCAATGGCCTCTTTATCAGATTCGGACTGTTGAGAACTCCCACGCAGCGTCCCAATGCATATCAGAGTCACTGGAAATAAAATTCCCATAATAACTGCAGGGATGATGAATGTCACCGTGTAGATGTGCTCTGGTAGCAGAGCATGAGCCAATAAGCCAACGGCGGTCACCACCATGGCGAGGGTGATGCCCTTGAAAATTTTGACTAGTAAAGCAGGGCCTTTGATGATCAAAACCACTAACAAGAATGTGCTGGATATAGCTGACAAAAATAACAAGAGAATGCATGTCCTGGGTGGTTGGTCTTGTGTAGAAAGTAGGGTTACAATCATACCCAAGGATAGAGGAAAGATCGCTAAATAGATCCGCCACCCAGACTCTACAACTTCTTTATCATTCTCAGATTGTCGAGAATCCTCCTGTTGCGCTGCAGTTGAGTTATTACCCTGTCCACAATGACAATGATAAAAAAAAGTAGTGAGAATTCACAAAATGTCTCTTTGTAACTCAACAGCACATTAAATGGAATTAACAGTATCTGTCATAGTCACACACATGTATTATATTTTATAATGATCATATTGTTTGCAACCCTTTCCTTTAGTTTCTATATTTGGATCTCACAAAGAAACAAAGGGAAATCACACAAGACACAAAAGATCCAAGTGGTTGGGCTTATTGAGGACTGATTCATATCTCCCTTGTAGGTCACAACCATAGAACTACTATTATATTCCTAGCAGTTATAACCTATTTACCAGATTTTCATGGTCATTCCAACGGTCATAATTGGTCATTCGAATGGAGGTGAGCTCCAGAGAATCGTCATTACATTAATTCAACTGATCTGATATGCTCTTTGAACACCTTCAAAATCTGCAGAATCATGTCTTCATTTAATTTGAAGGACCAATCCTCACGTTCACACAGTTTTCAAAATAGCAACAAATGTTTACATTCAAATAGATTCTTCAACTGTTCAAATGCTCTGACACCTTTTCACCTGTGACAGACTTACATGTAGTACACCTTTGGCCATTTTGCAACAGATCAGATCCTGAATAATTCATGGCTTAAGGATATTAATTGGCTTAATCAATGTAATGTGTATGTGAGGGTGTTGACCATGTTGAAGCTATATTGAGAAAACCATCCCACAAAAAAAAAGCATTTAGAAGAACAAAATAAATCCATAATTTTCTAACCTCTGCTTCCGTAGCCCTGAAAAGATTGTTTCCTGATGTGGTTGTGGTCTCTCTCTGCGTCCCACGAATCAAAGATTCCATGTTTATTGATATGTGGTCGTTGTTCAACTTCTCTATGCCATTGACCTTCACTTCCTGTGCTTTGAGAACCATATGAGTCTTTATTTTAGCAATTCTATCATATTAAACAACTGAAAATCAATCATCAAGAAATATGGATGAGCAGCTTTTTATTTACTGGATGTCCATAATATCTTTTTGTTTGCTGTTAACAAATTAAGAAAAAACTTCTCTTTTCCACATTTCCTCTATTAATGGTTCTAACTTGAGAATTATGAACCACAAAAGTAAGCCATGAATTCAACAATGTTTACTAGGTAGAGATGATGCAGTATCAGAAAACACAATTAAAAGAGACTATCAGGGTAACATAAACCCACTCCTCTTTGTAGATACTCCAGGGAGACCAGAACCGGAAATGGTTTCTGGTTGGGTGGCATGGGTTCATACTGGACTGATTTGAGGGAAGCAGATGCTTTATCATTCATTACAACCTGAAACCATATATAGACATTGAGTTAATCGAATTGAAGGAATCAAATTCTACTCTTAAGATCCATTTAATCAAATTGAGTTAGATATAAGAAACCATATATAGAAATTCTGATTGTTGTTATAAACAGAACACCCTTCTGCTTAGAAATGTTTTTGGTGCCTGCTGCTTCTTTTTTTCCCAGAATAAGTTTGCTCATCAGCTGACCTGGAATTGTATGATTAAGCACTTGATTTCACTTATAAGATTCAATTTTTCTACAATAAGATGCTTGGATAAATTGGCTGTATTTGGACTAGTTGTACCCACTGATTCATTTTAGGCTTCAATGTCAGCAATGCAATCTCATAAAAATAATCAAACAATGTTTAAAATTGAGGATGTGAATTTACCTCTTCTGCCAGAGTGCCATTAAGTTTGTCTGCTGTTCTTGCTGGAGTATCTCTCTGCAGACAACGATGAAGCTCTTCCTCGTCCGTCAGCATTTCTTTAAATATACATTTGCCCTATAAAAAGTGAAGTGTAATCTAAATTAAGCACGTTAGTTATCTGATAAAATTCGTATCCAATCCGAATTTGTATTTGAGAAATCTAAAAAATTATTATTTTGTAAGATTAATCACAATTATAATATATTAAATTACAATTAAATTTTCAATATATTATATCTAAACGATATAATAAGCCTTAAAATTTCAATTTTCATTTTTATATCTCTCTAATGTATCAATTGATTATCCATATTAGTGTTAATATTTATGATATTCAGAACAAAGAAATGAAAAGTGTCCCACCAGCGTATAACAGAACAACTCACTCTGTTTCTCTGTAGATACTCTGGAGAGGCAAGAATCAGAACTGGCTGATCTGACTGGGGCTGGTCTTGTTCCAGTGACCCAGATGCTTTAACAACCATCTCAACCTGAAATCAGAACAAAATTGTATACAAAAAGTTAAGATTCTACTTCTGAAGATCGAATTTTGTTCTTTTAAGAGAAGATCAAAACAAGGAAATGGAAGAGAGAGAGAGAAGAACCAGGGAGTTGGTCACTCCCATAAACCAATAAAAAATTCTCCATGGAAATTTGAACCCCATTGTTTGTCCCTTCCACCTCTCTCTATTTTTAGTTTCTTTATATATAGTGGCGGGAGCAAGTGTGGGGTTGAGTCCAATGGTGATGGAAAACAAAAGGGCACATTACCTTCTAGATGATTTCTCATATTTCACACGTGCTCCGCCAAATCACACATCGTATTATCACTGAATTTTTAAGTTTTGTAATAAAAAAAATATATTTTAAGGTAGATGTCAACAAAAAGCATGTAGTGGATGGGGAGGAGATTTTGGGAGATCTGTTTTGGTTTGTGGGAGAGTTGTGGATGTAGTGTGTACACACAGAGTGAGTCAGTGGTTATTCTGTTTATCAAGTGGAATAAGGCCAAGGGCACACTGAATAAAAGAAGTGACCTTTGGTTTTATTCAAACATTTGAGGATGCTTCGCGGAGAGGAAGGAATACTTTCTTGATGATGATGATTCACTAATTACCAAAGAGTCAGAATATATATAATAAACTATTGTATTTCAATTTTCAAAAACATATTTATTTCAAGGGATTTTTAGTTTTAAGTCCCCGTAAATTATAGGATTTAGCGATTGATCCCTCACTTCTTCATATTTAAGTTTTAGTCCATATATTTAAATGATAATTTAGAAATATGTCCCTCCCAGTGACTAAAAAGCAAACTAAATAATTTAAGAATAGGTCCCTCCCAGGGACTAAAAAGGAACATATCATTTAGATGTAGGGACTAAAATCTAAATACGAAGAAGTGAGAGATCGATCACTAAATCATATAGTTTACGGGAACTTAAAACTAAAAATCCTTTTTTTTTAATGTGAGAGTTGCAAATGGAACCGCATACTCTCACTTTTTTTTAATATATACTTGTCTATTAAAATATGTATTGTTATAAAAAGTGAAGTAATATATTGAAATATATTAGTTTATTTTTTTCTTTAAGAAAATATTTTTTAAAAATTTTCATACATTGCAATAATGAAGTATATATACTATGATGAGGCCATGTGTGTTATTATAATGTATAAGACGATTGAGGGACTACTTTTAGATAGCAGATGGGGTTGTAAAACAGACTTGAATGCATCAAAGCTTTTTAGAATAAATATTACATTATCTTGTAGAGTTCTCATGTGTTTTTATATTTTTTTAAAGGCTTATAATAATGCAACAAAACATGTATATATATACACACACACTTTTATAAATTAGCAAAGCGTATAATTTCTAAAGATTCATTTATGCAAAAATTGAAAAAAAATTATATAATTCATTTAATAAGGTATATATTATATTAAACGGACATGGGGTTATAAGTGTGAATATGATGTGCTACTATGAAAGTTATGGTGTTTCACTTTTATTTGATGCCACCACGGAAAAATAAAAGTTAACAAAATAATATATAATAAAAAAATATATAATTGACATATCAATGATCAATATAATGAAATTTAGTTAGTCATATCAACATTAACATCTACCTTCACAATCTATCTATCAAAATTAAAAGACCAAATGTAGAATGATAATGATCTTGATTAATTAATGGTTATTATTCATTACATAGTGTTTATAAATTTATCAGATCTTTTTGTTACATTGCAAAAGGAATAAAATTGACAAGCGTAAATCACAAAAAAGATAAAATAAAATTAGATATAAAACTGCACATGATATTATTGTCATTGTTGTAATCATATGACCACAAAAAAAATTTGGGGTCAGTTTAATATCTATAATCCAGAAAAAGAGTTCATCCATTCCAGAAATCAAGTTATGGTATATTTCTTAAAATGAAATTTTTTTATTGAAATACCTATAAAAAAACACATTAATGAATGTTTGAAAATAAGAATTAACACTGAAATTACCATTATTGTAACAAGTTGACCGACGCGACCATTATACATAACACATCCGCAACAGGTGCAAGTACGGTCCGCCCGCCATCCCAACGACCATCCTGACCACTCAATATATACAAAGACATATATATCTTATATTATTTTCATAAAATATACATCTAAACTAGAGCAATGGTTTACAAGTATTAATCTCTCATATTAAATCAACAGGATTGCGTCACCTCCAGTTCAATATGATGATTTTAATAAATGAATGGAATGGAATATAAACGTTGATAAATTCAGTACACGAATTCAGGTCAGCAAGTACATTATGGTGGTAGGTCCCCCTCGCATCAAAGTCTACGAACGACCTTATATACAAAATAACAAAAGTGTTCACACATGAAAACTTGGGCGTGAAGTCTCTCGAGGTACATACGAAGCCGTATGTACTCGGGGATATTTGGCTAGATAGAAAAACAGTATTCAAAGTGGTAATGTGTGATAATTGTTTCAGTGGTCCCCGTTTTCACTGATGGGGACTCACATTCAAATCTAAATGCATCGATTTCTGGGCAAATTCCTCTGTGATGTAGATGTATTTTATTACAATCTTGACTCGGGGATATTTGGCTAGATAGAAAAACAATATTCAAAGTGGTAACACATCAGATAGAAGAAAATAGCACATGGGCAGGCCCGACCCTGGGTAGAGGACACCAAGGCCACTGCTTAGGGCCCCAACCCAGGGAGGGCCCCCAACCCGGCTATACCCATACAATGTAAGCCCATAAAAAAAATTATTAAGGTGATTGCATGGCTATTGGACTCTTCACTCTTGCATACTAATTTCACATCCCAAGGCCCAGGCCCAACAAAATACACCCCAAATACCCAAAATCCAACCCATCGATTCCTCTCCCAAGCATTTTTTTTTTTCACTGGATCATCCCAAGCAATTTTTCTCCAACCATCCTCATTAAAATCCCTAAAACTCCACCCCCATTAAAATCCATGAATGAAGATAATATGATTGAAAATTATGGTAAAAAACATAAAAATGAAGAAAATATGAATGAAGAACATAATTTTGAAGAGCATATGAATGAATAACATAATAACGGAAATGAAAATAAAAATAGTTAAGAAAATTATGAAACTGAAGATTTGGCTGAAGAATGTTGAAAATTTTCTTCAATCATATATAATCCTAGAAATTGGACAAGCATTGATCAAAATTAAAGAGACTTATTAGTAGAAAAATGTCATATAAAAGAGAATGATATCAATTTTCCTAAAGACTTTTGTTACTCAAAATGTGAGAAGAATAATTTTCAAATAATATTTATTTGATTCATTATTTTTTTGTTATTGTACTTGTTTATTTGATGGATCTTAGTATGAATATAATTTCACATGGATATTTATGTGTTTTCTGATGTTGTTACAAGAAATTTTTATTTAAGATGTTTCAATTTTAATGATTGTACAATGTTATATTTGTAATTTATAACATTTGTAACTTAAAATAAGATAATATTTAAGAATATTTTTCTCTTAATGTATATAGGGCCCCACTCTAAAAGTTTGTCTAGTGCCCCACCAAAAAATACAATTCTCAGGGCCGGCCCTGCGCATGGGCCATCATAGCAAAATGAGTAAGTCCGTCAGTTCAGCCCGACGAGCCTAGCCTCACTGACATGATCAGCAACATCCTAGGCTTACACATAAATGTGACGTTTGACCCGTTGAGGGGTGTTAGAGCATCTTCAACCATGCTCCACCAATGGCTCGTTTATTTGGTGGAGCATGGCACATTTATCTAGATAAGGAGCCAAAATCACATCTTCCACTCCAACCATACTCTTTGAATGACTCCTACAATAATATTTTATTAATATTTTATTTAAAATAATTATATTTAAAATTTAAAGTTACAAAAAATAACTTAATGATAATATTTTATTTTCTATATTGTAACGGTCATTTTTAACGACTCTTTGTATTTGCATTTAAAGTGCCTTGTAATAATAAGATAGATTGTCATTTTTTCAAGTACAATACAACATAATTTAAACTATAACATAATTAAAACTACTACATAATTAAATTACAACATAATTAAAACTACTACATAATTAAAATTATAACATAATTAAAATTACTACAAAACTATTGTTGCATCCTTTTTGCAATGATTTGCATTTGGAGGGCCTTGTAATAATCTGCTTGCAGTGAATGCATGTTAGAAGTATCAATCGCCATTATTCTCTCCTCCTCCTTTATTTCTTTCAACCGAAGTTTTTCTTTCTTAATAAAAATCATCTTCTGCTCTTGAGCATATAATTTGTCAAATTGCTCATTTCTCTCTTGTTTGGCCATTTTTTGCTCTTTTTTGTACTCTTCAAACAACTTTGTGATGAGCATTCCATCCATGTTCTCAGCTATTTGTTTGTCTTTTCCCCATTTCAGTTGCTCTTTTGCAGCCTTTCTGCCTAGTGGTCTCTCCAAACCAACAACAGTATCATCAACAACTGGACTAGCATTATCTTTTCCTAAATTTATTGAATTTGGAGTTGAAGGACAAGACGTTGCAGGATTAGCATTTCTTGTATTTTTGGACCTCTTCTTTGAACTGAATTGAAGACCAACGATGCATCAGAGAATTGGCAGTACGCTCAGATTTAAATTGTTTGTACTGTTGATAATATGAATGGACTCGTTCCCAATATGTGTGATTCTTTTGCTCATTTCGAAGGCAGAAGGTAGAAGGTGCTTCTTTTGTACGAAAGAATGACATTTTCAGAAAGATTGCCATAAACACATAAGTTGGTTTGAAAAGAAGGGTAAGTCATTATCTTTATTATGTTTTGAACCAAACCTTGTTGAAATTCCCTCTAATATTTGGTGGATTGACTCGGGTGCCACTACCATGTTTTAAATTCTATGCATGGATTCCTTTCGACTTAGAGCATAAGCCCAAATGAGGAGTTTCTCCACACAGGGATTGAAGTTAAAACTCCGATTAAAAGTAAAAAAAACTTTATGTTTATTCTTAGATTGTGGTTTTTAGCTAGATTTGCATCACACTTTTATGTTCCTTACGTTTTTAGAAACCATATTTTATTATCCATACTTGATATTAATGATTATTTATTTAAATTTGGTAAAAGATGTTTCATTATGTTTAAGAATACATCTTTTATTGATTCTGGTATTTTGTGTGATGATTTATACAAGATCAACCTTGATAATGTGTTTATTGAAACCCTTTTGGCCCTACATTCTAATGTTGGAATTAAACATGGCTTAATGAATGAAATTCCTCCTACTTATGGCATATATGTTTCAAACACATTTCTAGATATATTAGAAAGATTAATGAAAGATGACATTCTCTCAACTCTAAAATTTTCTGATCTAGGTGTGTATGTGAATTGTATTAAAGCAAAACAAGCCAAATACATCAAGAATGATGTCGCAATAAGTATAGAGTTTCTTGAGATTATCCATATGGATATTTATAGACCGATAATCTTTACTTTGTGTTTATCAAATTCCTAGAAAAGTGATATGATTATGGTTATGGGTATGTTAAGTGATTCCAATATACCCGTAATGTTGTGGATGAAAACTCTTCCACATGAAAAGAAATTGGACTTCATAATGATTAGTGATTACTTTATTAGTTTCTCAAAGAAGTCCAAAGGGTATAGGTTTTACTATCATGACCATAGTACGAAAATTATTAAAACCAAAATTGTTAGATTCCTTAAGAGTGGTGAGATCAGTGGGAGTGTTGAACCATGATATATGGTCATTAAAGAGGTTAGTTATATATCTATTTAACCATAGCCTTTAAAGAAGTTGTTGTTCTCATTGTTGTTGATTAGTTCAATAATGTTAAACAACAATTAAATGAACCAACACTCCATAATGAGGTTATCATCAATTAACCGAGTGTAGAGCAACACCAAGAAGTAGCATCAAGAAGATCGAATAAAAAAAAGAGGATATAGTATTTCGAATGATTATGTGGTTTATCTACATGAATCTTAATATAACATAGGGATAATTAATAATGCGGTTTCATTTTCATAGGCCATAGAATGTTTTGATTCTACTAAATGGATTAACGCCATAAAAGAAGAGATGAAATTGATGGACCAGAATGAAGTCTGAGATCTCATCAAATTGCCTAATGTATACAATTTTTAATGGTATAAAGTCAGATTTGTGGTCAAATGTTTCAATTAGAAAAAAAGTGTTGATTACAATGAGACTTTCTCACGTGTATCTAAGAAAGACTCATTTAGAATTATCATGGCATTGGTGATTCATTATGATTTGGAGTTGCATCTAATGGATGTAAAAACAACATTTTTTTAATGAAAATTTGGAGGAAGAAGCATATATGATCCAATCTGATCCAACCTTGAGAGAAGGCCGAAGTGGCCCTGGAATTTCCTGCCACAATCGGCAGTAAAATCACATTCCTTGAATAGGTGGGTCACCGTCTCTGGATGAGAAGAGCATAGACTACAAGTGACATCTATATGTATGGATTGTATGCCAAGAGAGTCAAGATGACCTCAAGTTTGTAACCAACCCCATTAGACAATATATATACATCGTTAAATTTTTTCTTGTATTTATTAAAAATAAAATTCATTCCATTCGAAATGGAGTGACATATATTTTTTTTTGTTGAAACATATATTCATTAAAACGTGTTTATTATTTTTTTTAAAAAAAGAACATGTGACTTGCATTTTGGATTGTAAAAAATGCAGTGTGTAATATTTTTTTCCACAGTGTTGGGTTTGTTTTTCTCTTTCGGACCAATTGTAACACTTTGATAATTATAAAATAATCTACAGTTGCTCAGAAAAATAAAAATAAAAAATTTTCCCCACATTTACATACAGGAGAGAATAGAAATATACATTAACAAATAACGAAAGAGGGGAAAAAAAGCCCGAAGTGCGTTCGGATCGGAACGCAGGAGTTCGATCATATTGATTAATACATTTATACAATGATTAAAATTCTTTGGGGGATTGGTTGTCAAACGGGTATAATAGGAATTCTCCATTTGCAATCTCACGGGGCCTGTGATAGGGCCTATAAGTTGGGGCTTAAAAAACATTATTCATTCTTATTTAACTTAAATTCTTACACTCTCCTGTTGTTTCCTTCATTTTTGTGTACACACACACACTTAAGAGGGTGTGCAAATGTTTCTAGGGGGGCAAATAGAGCACCCTCCACCATAACGCGACTTCCCGGGTCCTCGGGCGTACCCCGGCCCGGAACCATCCATGACTCTCCAAACACCAACGCATTCAAGCCCACCAGACTGCGCCACGTGTACTTACATCCACCTGTCCACCTCCCATTGGTTCATTCTCGTGTCATCACGTCAACCTCTTTAAAATAACTCTTCCTTTTCTCCTACCCTTCACTGCCAAGTTGCCAACACCACAAACACGGCGCGCGCTCTCTCTCTCTAAAACCCCAATTGACCTCAAAAGATCTCCCCTTGATGGCCGAAACCCTAAATCGATGAATCCAAACCATCCAATTCGATCCACAATGCTCCCACTCATCCTCTCCATCGCGATCATCCTCTCTTCGGTGGTCCCCACTGAACCGGCCGTCTGGACCGTCGATCTCGGCTCGGAGTGGACCAAGGTCGCCGTCGTGAACCTCAGACCCGGTCAGACCCCGATCTCCGTCGCCATCAACGAGATGTCCAAGCGGAAGTCCCCCTCCCTCGTCGCCTTCCACGGCGGGTCCCGCCTGGTCGCCGAGGAGGCCGCCGGCATCGTCGCCAGGTACCCCGACAAGGTCTACTCCCACGTGCGTGACTTCCTCGCCAAGCCCGCCTCCCACGTGAGGGATCTCCTCCGCCCGATGTACCTCCCCTTCGACGTCGTGGAGGACCATCGTGGGGCGGCTGCGATCCGGATCGATGACGGGGTGACGGTTTACACGGTCGAGGAGTTGGTCGCGATGGTCCTGCGGTACGGGTTGAGCCTCGCGGAGTCGCATGTGAAGGGGCCGGTCAAGGATGCGGTGGTGACGGTGCCCCCCTGGTTTGGGCAGGCGGAAAGGAGAGGGCTTTTGCAGGCGGCGCAGCTCGCGGGGATCAATGTGTTGGCTTTGATCAATGAACATGCAGGTGCCGCGCTGCAGTATGGGATTGATAAGGATTTCTCGAACGGATCGAGGAATGTGGTCTTCTATGATATGGGTGCGAGCAGCACTTATGCGGCATTGGTCTATTTTTCAGCGTATGACACGAAGGAGTTCGGGAAGACGGTTTCTGTCAATCAGTTCCAGGTGAGGGCTTTTTGGGTTGTTTTTTATTTCTGTTTTGTTTAATGGGTTTGTGTTGCATTGCATTTGGTGTTGGTAGTGATTTTTAGTAGAGTTGGTAAATTTTTTTTTTATATACATTGAGAATGCACTGATTTTTTTTTGTTCATGCTATTATATGTTCGAGATTTGCATTTTTGAAATACAATTGAGAACAAGATAAATTTAGTTTGGGGTCACTCTTTAACCATTTAATTTGTGTAATGCATGAGAATGTCTTTTGTTCAATTTCATGAGGTCATTCTGACAAAAAAAGGTACATGAGAGCATTGGCTAGTAACTGAGTAGGAACAGATTTTATCAAAATAACTTGTGATATAAAAATTTGAATTGGCTTAATGATTGAATATTGTAAATGGATTTATGGTTGTTTTGATAACTAGTCTTACACATTACCAAATTTTGCAGGTTAAAGATATTAGATGGAACACAGGACTTGGTGGTCAAACTATGGAATTGCGCTTAGTAGAGTACTTTGCTGATGAGTTCAATAAACAAATCGGCAGTGGATTTGACGTGAGGAAGTACCCAAAGGCAATGGCAAAATTGAAGAAGCAGGTCAAACGAACCAAAGAAATTTTAAGTGCGAACACTGCTGCTCAGTTATCAGTGGAATCCCTTTATGAGGAACGTGATTTCAGGTGAGTGAAAATTTAATTGCCTTTTCTTTACCACCCTCTGATGGAATATCAGATAATTTTGAAGATATATTCTGCGATTTTTCTCAATGCTTAGTTTTTTCTAAGAAATTTTTTTTCAATGCTTAGTTTGGTTATATTTTTTTTCCATGCATGTGTTTTTATTGTTATCTTTTAATTCAACAACTTTTATACACATTCTGTGATACACTTTTTTCTCTCTATTAATTTATTTTTCTGGAAAACTCTTTTTACAGTGTTTTGTTATTAGGATGCTAGAAATAATTGGAATACCTTTTCTATGAATGATTTTCCATCTTAGGATTGGCAGAAAGTGACTTGATATTTATCTCAGTTAGTTGATAGAGGGAATATGTGGGTTATTTACTTCTCATATTGTGTTTCTTCACTTTCATCCAGGAGCACAATAACACGTGAAAAATTTGAAGAACTCTGTGGGGATTTGTGGGAACAATCTCTTGTTCCTTTGAAAGAAGTGATTCAGAACTCCGGTCTGAAGACTGATGATATTTATGCAGTGGAGTTGATTGGTGGTGCTACTCGTGTGCCAAAGATCCAGGTTATTTAGCAACATTCTCAGTCCTTCCATTTATACAAATCTGTATGCAATGTAGATGGTTCCAACATGCCTAAACCAAATGACTTGTTAGTTGTTACTGCTATACCATTCTAAATACATTAGATCTGCTATGAGATGCATCAGTTGTAACAGCTAATGAAGCATCATCACTAATTAGTGATTTTAATGCTTATTGGCAAGCAGACTACTGTCCCATCAGCCATTGTGATGACAGTTGTATGTGGTTTTACAGATAGAACATAGGAGGATTTGAGGAAGATTGGTGTTTTATTCCTAATATATTTTGGGTCAGGTATTCTGAATACATTAGATCTTCTATGAGATGTATCATTCGTAACAGACTTAACAGCTAAAGTTTTAGCATCAGTAATTAGTGATTTTACTGCTTATCAGCGAGCGAGTATACCACTGTTCCATCAGCCATTCTGTTGAAAGTTATTTGTGGTTATGACCATATGAAACTCCTTGCAATCTATTGCATATTCCCTTTGCACACAAACATCATTATCCTCATCATCCTGTTTTGAGAGTAAATAGGGCCACCATACATGTCAATTGTTTTCATGTAAGGTAAATGTGAGAATGTAACTTGGTCATATGATGTGCAAGTGAATATTTTTCCCAGCCTTTTTTAAGACATAATTATTTGTGTAGCATGATTTTCTGCTTTTAACTAGTGCCTGGATCACAAGAACATGAATCTTATGCTGTGTCTGCAGAGTTTCAAGGAGTACAAATTATTTTGATATTCTTTTTGTTGAGCAATGCCTATATCACATCCCATCCATTCTTGCAGGCTAAGCTCATGGAATTTCTTGGGAGGAAAGATCTGGACAAGCATCTTGATGCCGATGAAGCTATTGTACTTGGTGCAGCTCTCCATGCAGCTAATTTGAGTGATGGAATCAAGCTCAACCGTAGATTAGGGATGATCGATGGTTCATCATACTGCTTGATAATGGAATTAGATGGTCCTGATCTCGTGAAGGATGATATTGATCTGTTACTTGTACCGCGGATGAAGAAACTACCCAGCAAGGTGTGTTTTATTATTGACTGTATTCTAGTGAAATTCATGAGAATAAGTCTTATATAAGGTGATCGTTTTGCAGATGTTCAGGTCCATTAGGCATGACAAAGATTTTGAAGTATCATTTAGTTATGAGAGTTCAGGTGTTCTACCACAAGGAATTTCTTCAAATAAGTTTGCACAGTTTGCCGTGTCTGGATTGGCGGATGCCAGCACTAAGTATGAACTTATGAACTCATGAAAAAAGCATCTTTTATGTTATAATTTATAAATAATTGGTTACTATGATTGCATGTGAAAATTACCTCTTAAATTATCTTAGTTACATTTATATTTTGTCTTAATTTTGTTTACATTATTTTTAGGTATTCAGCTCGTAATCTGTCAGCTCCTATCAAGGCAAATCTTCATTTCTCTCTGAGCAGAAGTGGGATTCTTTCATTTGACCGAGCAGAAGCTGTAATTGAGATATCAGAATGGGTAGAAGTTCCAAAGAAAAATCTGACATCTGACAATTCAACTAATGCTACCACCAACATAACAGTTGAAGCAAACCCTGCTAACAGTTCTGATGAGACCCAGGAAAGCTTGAATATTGAGAATGGGGCCAATGAGGCGTCCAATTCCAGTGCAGAAGTCCAAAATGATGCTGCTATTGTTATGGAAAAGAAACTGAAGAAGCGAACCTTCAGGGTTCCTCTAAAGGTGTGTACTATTGGATATAAATTGCAAAATTTATATAGATGTCTTACGTTAAAAGTTTTCCTGTAAAAGATGTGGTTATTTCACATTGTCAACCTTGTGCTAATCTCTTTCTACTTGGAAAATGCAGATAGTGGAGAAAACTGTGGGACCTGGAACATCTCTTTCAAAAGAGGCCTTTTCTGAAGCCAAATCCAGACTGGAAGCGCTGGATAAGAAGGATGCTGAAAGGAAAAGAACAGCAGAACTAAAAAATAGCTTGGAAGAATATATATATGCTACTAGAGACAAGGTTTGATCTCCTCTATATCTTTGGAAAAAATGTTCTGCTTGCTTTGGGCTTTATAGAAGTTTACCTTTACTTTCCAGGTACATTATATTATATCTATTATCCATAAGCTCGATTATCAGGTGGTTATATGGTAAAATATGTCCTATTTGTCATTCAGATACAGAGGTATTTCTGTTTTTACTTGGATTGAGGCAAACTTTATCATATCTTCCTATCTGTCTTTCAGATACATAGATATTTTTGTTTTTACTAGGATTGAGGCTGGAATGGTTTAGTAGTAGATATAGGGAAGATATAGAAATTATCCAAATTGTCATCTGACAAAATGAACTGTTCAATGAAGGTGGTGGAGATAGAGCAGAAATAACAAGTAATGGTTAACTACTTACCTTCTTATATTCATTTAGGTTTTCAAAGCCATTGCAAATTTGGAAATAGAAGGGCAACATGAGGGCACTAACTCTGAGGTTAACCTATCTTGTGGGCGGCTAAAGGAGTGGCGTTGTATTTTGTTTTTCAATGTAGATATAGTTAGCAAAAGTTTTCTAATTGATTCTCTTCTTCCTAAATTTTGATTTGACTACTTATATATAAACTTTCAAAATCAAATTTTCATTCCAGTCATAGTGTATCTTTATGCCTTGTTTTCTGTATTGTAATGCTGCATACAACAGCTTGAAACTTCCGATGAGATTGCAAAGATTTCGACAGAAGATGAACGTCGGTCCTTTGTGGAGAAACTTGAAGAGGTGAGCTCTGATCCCTATCTTTCAGAGGAAATATCACTTTCACTAGAAAAAGAGGCATTCAATTTATTCCTCTGTCCAACTTTGTGTTAAAATAAGCTTTGTTATAGGTGCAAGAATGGTTATATACAGATGGTGAGGATGCACCTGCAAGTAAATTTGAAGAGCGCCTGAACATGCTAAAGGCTATTGGTGATCCATTATTTTTCAGGTCATTTTACCTTTTCGTTCAATTTGGAGCATTAAATTACCCTATGGGTAAACAAATTTTCTCACCACGTTGTTTATACTGCAGATTGAGTGAGCTAAGTGCCAGACCACTTGCATATGAACATGCTCAAACATATCTTGGTGAGCTGCCAAAGGTACCGAAATGAATCCTACCTTGTGGAGTGAATCTGAAATGCTTTTAGTTTTCAAACTTGTATATTTTTTAATACCTAGTGAGCCACCTTCATATGGTTATGCTGAATCGGACATGGATAATATTAGGCTTATTATACATCTAATGTCTGTTAAAAATAGAAAACATCAGAATGCCGATATAGATCATACATATTGAATCATGATTATGATCTATTGAGTGATTATCCTTTATTATATGTAACTGCATAATTTAAGTATAACTGAGTGAGCCATTTGCACCCCAACTCGTTAAAATTTGAAAACAACCATGAAGAACCAGAAGAATTGAGCAACATGATAAATAATCGACAAAAGGAACTCCGGGTATTGAACAAGTCGGAGAAAAAGTTCCACTTAAATATGAGACACTGTCCTGGAAAGTTTCAATTATTTATTGGTGTAATCTAGTGACCTTTTAAATTAATGAAATCAGAGTTCAATATACTTAATAGTAGGAATTTCCATTTCTCTGCTCTTTTTTTTTTGAGAGAGATGGAAGCAATTTTATTAGAAAAACAAATATTAATTTTTGTTTTATCTTTTTTCTATTTTTGGGAAGAAAAAATATGGCAGTGACAAGGTTGCAGAACACCGTTTTCTGCAAGGTTTGCATCCTTGATTGACTAGTGTGACATTACTACTTGTATTCTGATTAAAAATGGAAAGTTGTCTCTCAATTGATAATTAAATGAAAGTGAAAACAAATTTGAAAATGCTATATGCTTCTTTTTATTTAAATCAAAGATCAATGCATTGCTTCTTTTGAAGGCTCTTCCATCAAACTCAATCTAATTCTCTTCTCCTTCATGAACTGCAATTAAGTTTGTTGAATGTCTGTATCCATTTTCTTAGTTACTATATGCAATCTAATTATTGCTATTTTTATGAGTACGCCAGTAGATTTTGTAATATTCTCAAAGAACTCATTAGATAGATTTTGCCTAGACAAGTGCATTAATGGTCAGCATTGAAAGAAAAAGAAAAGAAGGCATAACGGTCAAAGTTCCCTCCACTAT
Source organism: Acorus calamus (assembly GCA_030737845.1). NCBI lineage: Eukaryota > Viridiplantae > Streptophyta > Magnoliopsida > Acorales > Acoraceae > Acorus > Acorus calamus. Next base: position 25,659,928 of record CM060868.1, on the reverse strand, counting down.
TTAAAAAAAAAATTGAATCAGTCTGTGCAAAGAGGCTAATTTTGCTCATGTAGTTTTTATCCAACATTCCACAATTTGCAGTACCTTTATATCACACGGACACAAAAGCTGACTGCCCTGCTAAAAATAATAAAATATGGCATCATGTGTTGGCTTCTCTGCTTGCTATTTCAGCAAGTGGGTTATTGACATCTGTCGTTGTAAGTCCTGCAGATTGTAAGCGGCTGGGAGGCAAACAAATCTTGGATCCCCAAATCTAAGATTGATGAGGTGCGATTTTAGATTCTGTACTTTTTAAGGGATATAGAGCAAGTTGTTTAATGGATTCCTCTACTGTTTTGGAATTTGATATTGATAATTGAGGTTGGTATTGAATGCATTGGGAGCATTTGTTTTCAGGTTCTAAGTGAGGCTGATAAAGTAAAAAAATGGTTGGAAGAGAAAGAGACCCTACAGAAAAAGTATGTCGTGTGACATTTTGGTGCCTCTTTTCTAACTTGTCTCTCAATTTCTCTCATAAATTTGGCCCACTCTTCTACTGATTGGCACTTGATTTTCCTATTATCAAGAAGTTGTAATATATTGTTTCGCGCACGAAATTGATGAATCCTTCACTCAATGCGCTATTAAATTACAAAATGTTTGATAAATTTCTATATTTTTCTGCAGATTCATTAAAAATGTTTGATATCATTTTTGGATGTTATTATGCAGGAATCCTGCTTTCAGCACACCAGTGTTTACATCAGAAGAAATATATGATAAGGTGTTCCAACTCCAAGACAAGGTAACATATCTTTTCTATATACAGTCATTACCAAAATATGCATTTATGACGCATGATTTACTGAATAAAGGAGGGATACGTTTGGCTCATGTAGGTCTCTACTATCAATAGAATCCCAAAACCGAAACCAAAAATTGAGAAACCTCCAAAGGAAGAGCCAAAAAGTGGTGGAGAAAGTAAAGATCCTTCAAACATATCTGAGGAAGTCCCCCCTAAAACAGACCAAGCTACAGAGGATCCTGGCAGTCCAACCAGCGAAGAATCTGATCCACACGACGAGCTGTGATTTTACATTCTGACCGAAAGATCAAAAGTGCCTCATACTATACATAATGAGGAATATCTCATTCATGTATGTTCCTGGATACAAAGGTTTCATCCGAATTCTACCCCGTTTCGTTATGGACAGCCTGCAATCTTCAGGAGTGAGTGGTGATGATACATTCACAATGGTGACCGACAGTTTTGTAGGTAGGAGTTTCTGAGGGTATGGTTGCCTCTGGGAGTTGTCTATAGATATCTCTATTCACCGGCGTTTATCGACACCTAGAAACAAACCGTAGCGCTTTTTTTGTTTGTGTTGGACTAGTCATGTCTTGTGTGCACCCATTTAAGCTGGGGCTTATTTGTATTCTGATAATTTTATGACATACAAATACTCTTTATTGAAGATGAAGGCCTCTCTGTGTTACTCTTTTTCCCTTTCATTTTATGCAGTGTTTAAATCTGAATGTGTTATCCATGGTTCCTAGGTTTCGTTAGGAATTTCATTTGAGTGGACTTTTACTTTTGTAGAAATAAAAAAATCAAACGTGTTTTCAAAAAGTGTGCTTAACTAAAATTTTGCTTTAATTTTTAGTAAAAAGAAAATATGCATTTTAAAAAAGCAAAAAAATGAGCTTATGATGATAGAGAGACCATTTTTATAGTGAGATGACTTGAGTTTGAGTCTTGATGAGGAAGATTTGACCAACAAAATAAAACACCTCCCAACCATGTTAGGTCATGATTATTTCAATCTCATGAAATGAGACAAATCACAGATCAAAATGTATGCTTGCAATCTCATGAAATGAGACACAAATTACAGACCAAGATGTATGCTTGCATGGTCGATCTCTTCGTCTGTGCTGCTCAAGTCGGGGACGCTATGGCATTCATAACTTGACATCCTGTCATGCACATGGAAATTTAATGGTGACTAAATTTCAGTAAATTTTTGGAACTTTCATAAGACCAACTGATCTTTCTGGGTATATAATCTTATCTAAATATCATTGCTTCAAGAGAGTTATGGAACAACAAGGCTCACATTCTGAAACTGATGAAAGCATGAGGAGTCCATAAAGAGCCACCTAAAAAAATGGGTTGAAGCCGAAGGCATACCACAGGTTTACACCATGAATGATAAGTCCTATCCACACATGGACTCAACATATCTCAACCTCAAGGAGCTCGGGAAGAAGGCCAAGGAATCTAGGCACGTGCCGAACACGATATCCATATTGCACTATACCGAACTAGAACAGACAGAGCATTCGCTTCTGTTCCATGTCAAGAAGTTGGCGTTGGCTTATGTATTGTTCTTCACCTCGGAAGGGTCACTGGACCCATTATTGCAGAACCTATGGTGCTGTAGAGACTGTCATTTGACCATGAAGTTGGCATCGAGGATGGATGGCCATCAGATCATCCTGTGAGTTGCACATCGGTTCGATCATTTTGTTGAAGGAGCTTGTCAATGCTATGAGTATTGGTGACTGATCATTTTTTGTACCATCAATGATGATACAGAATAGCAACAATGATTCAGATTCAACCATGGCTAGAAAAAGAAGACTTAATGTCAATGTCTCTCATTTGTATACTCAGAGCCTTCAAAGTTTCCAAGATCTCTGACATTCTCCATTGCCTCAGATCGTCTGATAAGAATGAACAGACCTGATTGTTTACCTCAATCCAGCTGCAACCTGGTTGCTTATGTGCTCCTCTTTCCTCCATCGAAACCCTCACTCTCTCCACTTCATTCCATTTGCCTTCCTCAGCATGCAAGTTCGACAAGAGCACATAATTTGATGTCTTGCGGGGCTCGAACTCAGTAAGCTTCTCTGCACAAAGCCTACCAAGCTCTGCATTACGATGCATCCGGCAAGCCCATAGCAATGCCCCCCACACGCCAGCATTCGCATTGATTGGCATCTCTTTCACCAGTTCATAAGCTTCATCCATCCTTCCAACTCGCCCAAGCAAGTCAACCATACAGGCATAGTGTTCCGCGGTGGACTGGACAGAGTAGTCTTTGGTCATCGACTCGAACAAATCCATGCCTTCTTTAACTAACCCTGCATGACTGCATGCTGATAAGACTCCGATGAATGTAACCTGATCTGGATTAGTCCCACACTTCACCATTTCAGAAAAGATTCGTAACGCTTCTCTTCCATGACCATTCATTGCATACCCAGCAATCAGCGAATTCCAGGAAACGATGTCCACCACAACCATCTCACTGAACACTTGCCTTGCTTTCGATATCCTCCCACACTTTGAGTACATGGTTATCAAGGCATTCGCAACAAACAAATCGTTGATGAATCCTCTTTTTGTTGCAAGGCTATGCAATTGTTCCCCTACTCGGAAAGCTGCAACATTTGTGCAAGCACTGAGGACACAAGCAAATGTAGACCAGTCAGGTTTCTTAGCTTCCCTTCTCATCAATATGAAATGCCTTAGTGAATCCATATGAAACCCATTCTGGGCGAAACCCGAAATAAGAGAATTCCAAGAAACTGTATTCCTCTCACTCATCTCTTTAAAAATCCCTATTGCCTTCTCCATTTGTCCTCCTTGAGCAAACCCAGAAATTAGAGTGTTCCACGAAACCATATCCTTCTTCGGCATCTCTCGAAACAAACGCATTGCTTCCTCCATTCTACCACACTGAGCATAACCAGCGATCATCGCATTCCAACACACAACATCTCGAGATTTGATCACATCGAAAATCCGATGTGCTTCATCCATGTTCATGATCCGAACATACCCAGACATAAGCGCAGTTTGAGCGGCGACATCCTTACAAGGCATCGCATCGAGCAATTCCCTCGCTCTCTCGAGCTTCCCAACACGAACAAATCCGTTAATCATCGTCGTCCACGAAACAGCGTTCCTCTCCGACATCTCTTCAAAAAGCCTAAAACCCTCCTCAATCTCTAAATTCTGCACATACCCAGCTAACATGGCATTCCAAGAAACCAAATTCCTCTCCGGCATCCGATCAAAGAGTCGTCTTGCCTCAATGACCAAACCGTTTCTCGCAAACCCATTCAGCATTGTCACCCAAGAAACCACATTCGGTTCCGGAATCCTCACAAAAACCTCCCAAGCAGAGTCCAATTCCCCAATCCGAACGAACCCATCGAGCAACAGATTCCAAGAAACCACGTCCCTCTCCGGCATCCTCTCAAAAAAAGCAAAACCCACAACCATCTCCTCATTCTGGGTGTACCCCGCGAGCACGGAATTCCAAGAACCATATCCTGCTCCGGCATCTCGTACAAAAGCCTCTCCGCCTCGTAAAACCTCCTCTTCTTAGCATACCCGGTGATCATCGCGTTCCAACAGACTTGGCTCCTCCCCTTGATGGGGAGCCGGTCAAAGAGACGCCTCGCCTTCTCGAGGTCCCCGCTCCGTGCGTAGCAGGTGATCATCAGAGCCCACGAAAAGTCGTCCCTTTCAGGCATTCGCTCGAACAGATGGGCGGCTTCTGCGGCGAAGCCGTTGTGGGAATAGGCAGCGATCATTGTGTTCCAAGAGACGGAGTTCTTCAGAGGTGTTATGTCGAACAGACGGCGAGCCTCTGAAAGCCTACCGTTCTTGGAGTAGGCGGAGATCATCGAATTATAAGTGACAGTGTTCCGGTTCTTCATGTTGTTGAAAACTCTGATGGATTCATCGATTTTGCCCGATTTCGCGAATTGGGTGATCTGTAGATTTTGATTGTAGACTAGGGTTCGCATTTGGGTGATCGGTTTGAATTTTGCCTCCATTGGGTTTTGAAGGGTTTGAATGGATGGAGATTGGAGAGGAATGAAAGCCTATGTAGAGAGAGATGTATAATGCGATATTCAAATGTAGGGGGTGGCGGTAAGAAACGGTACTAAATATACATTGACTTTAGGTACAGACAGCCCAAGCAGTTTTATGAACAGGAACGCAGTGTTTTAATTTTCTTAAAATGGTGAATGTTGTACAATGAAACATATATTTTGAAGAAAAATGTATGTAGTAACATTTTGAATTAAATGGATCTTATTTTTAATGAGTGTAAAAATATTAATGAGTATATAACTCATTTAAAGTGGTATATATAACAAGATATATATGACTACATTTAGGGCTGATTGTGTAACATTGTCCATGTACTGTCCTATGTAAGTGTGACTATGAGAGAGGTTATCAAATTTTCAAGGGTATTTTTGAACCGATCAATGTAAGCGGGATAGTTTGAGAAAATTGAAATTTAATAAGGGTGTATATAAAAAAAACCATTAATTTATCAGATATGATTTTGTACAATAAAAATACTAATTAAACTTTTTTTTTATATAAATGACATTTTCTGAGTGATTTTATGAGATTCGAGTCTTTGTGGCTATCAATATCATTGCTAGTTCTTGTTGCACTAGATTAATATAAATGACGTTTACTTTCCTTTGAGCATCTTTTTGAAATATATTCTTATTCCTGACAGCAAAACGATGGTCGTGTAAATTATCATGTGTAATTATTCAACCTTGTGATGAGATGTTTCAATCTTAGATTTATGTTTAATTTAGTTTGAAATTTATAATTATATTTGCGGATGATTAATGATTAAATCCTTAATATGCTTGGATCATGTGAAGGTGAGATAAACATAAATACAATACAAATATACAGAGTCCTAATAAGGTGCGGTCCATGCGAATCACACTATACATCTTTTAAAGAGATATATGTATCTATAAAGAAAGCATACAACTCATTTATAGGTATTTGACGTCATTTAAAAGAGTATATGCATCAGTAAATAAAACATACACCTTATTGAAGTATTACATACCTTACTGAAATTACATGATAAAAAATACGTTTAACGAGGTATATGATTCATTTATCGATGTATATACTAGAATAAATATTTTTTAGAGGGCATATCTTAACATCGGTGTACAACCTTATATAACAATCTAATATTGAACATTGGATAATTTATGAATTTTCGAATATAGGTAGAGGGGGGATAAGTAAAAATTTGAATAATTATGAAACTCAACGTATCACAAGTTCAATAATAACAAAATTAGATAAGATGATCTCATGATCTTCAATTTTATTTCAAGGAAACTGTAAAATAAACCATACTACAGACTAAGATGTGAGGTAAGTGAAATACATGCTTTACACATTATTAGATTTGAACCCTGTTCCACATAAAAATAACAAATTGCCCCACTCCTACCCCCATGGAATGTAAGGAGAAAAAGAAGAAATATAAAAAAGGAAAAAAAAACGTTGTTCTCCTGTAAGTATTCCTCTCTAACTGCCTCAAAACCAACCCTCTTCACTTGCAGTATCCGAAAAGGTGCTATAATCAAGAATACCATTTGGAAAAGAAACTTTGCTTAATCAGGAGTCCATAGCCAAATGTGATCCATACCCGTTCCGGTGAGACATTTGCCATCTCCAAGCGACCCGCAAACTCTTCTCGAGATCTGTGTATTTGGCAGACCAATTCAGCTCTCTATTGATCTTAGAAGGGTTGCTGTAGACTTCAGCATAGTCGCCAGGCCGGCGACTGAGGTAATCAACTTTGATGTCCATGCCAGTTGCTTTCTTACACGCTTCCACAAACTCCCTCACCGATCTACCTGCTCGCGTACACACAGAAGTGCAATGTTCAGAAAATTGTTTATACATAACTTTTAATATACTAAGAGGAACAAATCAAGTCAATTTAATTCAATGAGACAATCAATTTTGCAGGTGTAATTGCACATGATTATGCGAAGACATCCATTGTATCATGAATTATAAATGATACGAATAAGATGAATGTGAATTCAAAAACGAACCTTTCCCTGTTCCGACATTGTAGATGCCAACTTTTTTTGGTCTTGCTTTGTCAAGAGCCTTAACATGTGCATCGACTAAATCAGTGACGTCAATGTAGTCTCTTATACAAGTGCCATCTTCTGTGTTGTAGTCTGTTCCTTTAACCTACCAAAAAAAAAAAAAACACTCACATTACCAGTCCCAATTATTACAATAAGTTAGTCAGATTGTTTCTTTGGAGATGTCAATGACCAACAATACCTTTAGGCCAGGAATTATTCCAAGCGCTGCATCAAAACAAGCACCAGATATCCGGCCATGCTCACGTAGTTCTGGTCTCGGAGCCTCCCCTAATCGACCTTCAGGATCCGATCCAATAACATTAAAATATCTGCATGTGGGGAAGTAATAATGTTAGTTTTGATCCACTGTTTTTATAAATGTCAAATCCCTTGGGGTACACACCTCAGAATCATCACGGCCATGTTATTATTCTTTGAGAAATCCAGAATAATATCTTCCGCCATTTTCTTGGCCTTTCCATAGGGGTTGATTGGGACCTGCATGAATAAGTAGGCCGATCAATTATAATATGATATAGAGTATCAAAAAGCCTGATCTGACACTTCGTCATTTACAATTACCATCCAAGACAATTCCACCACTACATACTGGTTCATATTATAAATAATGCATCTCACCTGAGGGGTATCTTCTGTAATAGGCATTTTTTCAGGCTGTCCATAAGTAGCACATGTGCTGGAATATATCAATGTTTTAACTCCATGAGCTGCCATGGCCTCCAGCACAACAAGAGTATTCGATGTAATGTTGTGATAATATCTGTGGTTTATGAGCAAATATAAATTAAGACCACAGATTTATTGATTTATAGTGGTCACCAATCAAATACACAATATTTTTGTTGTATTTTTTTTTCTTGAAAATAGGATGGGGATGTAATCAAATTCATTCAGATTGGTTAACATCCAAGATAAAGGGAAACAAAATGTCACCGCACAAATGCAATGGCAAAGAAAGGATTAAATATAAAACTACAAATCCACTACATAAGAAACTTCATTCCTTGTCAAAGATAAATTTGGAAAGGCAGGTTCTAAAACATATATTATGACATTATGATTAAACCCCATGGTTCGATCCGTACAATCTCTTCCTCAATCACTTTTTCGTTACCTGTGCAACTCGCCCCCACCTACTCAAGAAACCTGATGCCAGGGGTATAAAATATGCTATCTAAACATTAAGCACAAAAGTCCATAGATTCAAACCGAATCGGTGGAAGGGGAAGAGTCTCAAATGCTTTAGAAATATCCTGCTAATCAATGATTCAACTAAGCATCCAACATATACATACACATGGTCTCCACATCTATTTCTGCATGCTTCAAATTCTACATTACTTTCAAACAAAACTATAATGATACATAAGTTGCTAATGAAGTCCTATGAGAAAAGATACATATCTATAAACCTACAAGGTAATTTAAATCTAGAAGTCTCCCTGCAGCATCAGAAGATCCAATAACCACAATTAAACTACAAGTGAAGAAACGATCAGCACAGGGATATTCTTCTCTCCATGTTTAATGATGCATTAATCAGTTCAACTTACCGTGAAAACCACTTGAAAAATGCCAAAGAACGTGCCTAAATGATATTGCTGATGTCAGATGACCATTATAAATAAAAAAGCAAGACATACCTCAATGGATCAAGTGTGCTTTCCCCCACATAAGCAACAGCAGCAAAATGCATCACAGCATCAAATGCATTCTCTGAAAAAATTTGGTTCACCTGTGTATCTATTAAGGATAACTGTCTACCGCCCAACATCACAAGAATTTAAATCTCGGAAAGCAAGATTAGAATAAAAATTAGTGTTTTAGGATACAGCTTTTCCATCCCCTAAATCAGCATATATAAACTGAAGCCTTCCAGGCTGCGGAAATTGCTCCTGGAGAACCTTGACGGCACCAAGGTTACCTCGAGATAAATTATCCTGTCAGAATAGGCCGACGGAGATTAAACATTACAAAGTAAGGTGAAAGAAATGCCAGATTAAAAGAGACATTTCATTGCACACTAACCATAGTCTGATGTATATATTGATTCTTTGTTTAGCTTACAAAGTCAAAATACATAATGCAAATAAGGAAAGGAAATGATAGTCACAGATTATAAACTATAAGAATATTAGATCATTGCTCACATCTCAAACAAATGAGTTTTTTGTATGCATGCCCACATATTTCTCACCAAGAACCTTGCATAGATCTACAAAGACAGAGGGACTTACAACTATGGTTACGCGGTAGTTGTCCTTCAGAAGTCGCAGGGTAGCATGTGAACCGATATAGCCAGCACCTCCCGTGACTAATACATGGGTAACCCCAGGCTCATGACGAGAAAACTGAAAAACGGAAAAATACAACACCAATCAAAACATTGGCAAAGGTATGAAACATTTTACAAAAAAAAGCATAAGAAAATTTTCCTTTTAAGTCTTGACCAACCATTGAGCTGAATCAAGATAATATACATAAAACATGGGGAGATACAAATATTTAACTAACTTTGAGTCAAGCAAAAGAAATCTTGTTCTTATTTGAGGAGAAGAGGCAAAGAAAGATAAATATCATAAAAAAATTGACTGTAATCCTATTGATTTGATCAGTAAGTTCAATCACTGCGCTTACACAAAAAAGAGTTCAATCACTGCGCTCAGCCAAAAAGGAGTTCAATCACTGAAAATAAAAGGTGCAACCTGGAAAGTTCAGGTTTTTAATGCTTCAACACTGTTGCAGATATATTGAAAACTAACAATGATGAACTAGTTAGACATTATATGTTGTCCATGTGAAGCACAATATTTTGTATGAATCCTCTTTGTATTCTTGACATTTAAAATATTTCTTTCTCATTCAGCTTAGTGCATGTCAATTTATGTATTTGTTTGGTTGTCTCATATTATTCCTCTTCCAATTTTAAGACACTCGAGGACATCTGAACATGCAACCTCCTTCCTCTTTATCAGGAAACAACGCCTCAAATCAGTACTATCAGCTTTACTCAAATCAGATATCACCATCTGTGATATCTGGAATAAATTCTAATAGGAAACAACATTTTCCTTGAAAATGATTCTATTTCTGCCACCATCAAAGATTAAAAAAAAAAAAAGAATAATAGGGCACCGACCAAAACCACTAGAAAACGACAGGTGTGAGTTTAACAATAAATTTCTCTTTTGAAGATGATGTCTCATACAGACCACCACAGAATATATAAGAAGAGTAGAAATATTCCAATATAAGATAGGTTTGATGTAAATTACCGGGCTCGGGCCATTATATCCTGGGGACTGCTTCAACACAATAATGCATATGGCAGTAAGGAGAAAAACCATAAGAACTTTTCCCAGAAAATGGGGTTTCTGTCTCGAGTCTGTGTAATCCATTCCTGTGGAGCAAATACATTAAGACCAAAAATGTGTTTAGATTATGACAAGAATCAGACAACAAAAGAAATTCAGCTATAAGTTAATCATTAATCATACATTAACTCCATGAAGGAAAAAAAATTCTCCTGAAGCCATTTTTTGCATAACCAAGGAAAATTTCTATTTTTTTTTTGTAATTTTTTAAAAATTTATGAGAAATGGAAAGCTACAGCATGTTTGGAAGAGGAAGGAATCGGAACATTGGTCCAGTATTAAAAAATCTCAATCAAAGTAACTCCGCAAACATTTCTCTTGGATGACATCAGAATTTAAATAAATAAAAAAATTTCCTTCCAGAGTATATATCTGCTCAACCCATACCACATATACAGCCAAACATCGATTTTACATGCATCAAAAGGGGAAATTTATATACCATTATTTATTATAAACATACACTTTTTTTTCTAGAAATAAGAAGAAAAATCATATACTTTAACCAAGATTCAATTCAAGTATTCAACCCATCCTCAAAAGATAAGACAAACGTGTAATTTCTTTTATTAGAAAAAAAATTATATACAGTCAAACATTGATTTTACATACATCAAAAGGGGAAAATACATATATCATTATTTATTATAAACATACACATTTTTTCCCAAAATAAGAAGAAAAATCATATACAACTCTAACGAAGATTCAATTCAACCCATCCTCGAAAGATAAGACAAACATGTAATTTCCTTTTATTAGAAAAAATTTACACAAGGAGTTGCAAGGGAAAATGATCACACAGTTTAACACTGATATAAACAGATACCAAAACCAACACTTCACCTAACATATATTTATCATCCATATATACAACGAAAACTAAATCAAGAAATCAAATTTTCATCAACTAGAAATCATAAGAAATGCTAAAGCATCCACTCCACCTGAAAACCAAGATCTACTAGCCCTAGGCTGAGCTCTGTTCCTGTTAACAGGTAGCATGTGAAAGGGAAAACCTCTTCAATCCAATATCCCAAACCCCACTCCCCTTCGCAACCCCGCCAACCTGAACAAATCACAATCATAAATTTCACATCAACAACAATCCTTCAATAATTTCAAACACCAACAATTCCACTTTCAAAATACCCAACTTGTGAGAATCACTGAACATAGAGGACCAAGAGGAACCAAAATCATCAAAAATGAAACTCAGAACAAGAGGGAAAAAAAAAACTTTACCTCTTAAGCATGGAAAACACACAAAGATTAAAACAGAGGACGAGAATGAAAAGAAAGCTTATAGTTTAAAAAAATAAAAAATACAACTTTAAAGCCCAAATGAAATAAAGATTCGATCCTTTCAATACCAACGCATAGAGAATACAAACAGAAGGAACCCCACTAAGAATTAATAACGAAAATCAAATCAAAATTCAGAAAACAGGGACGTTTAGGATTTTTTGTTCTTCATAAAAACATCGGACCCACAAAGAACAGAATCAATGAGAAGAGCTTTAATGGCCTACACGCCGTGAAAAAAAAAAAAACCCATTGAGAACATGACACGTACAAACCAGTAACAACAGAGATACTGCTATGAAGAGAATTCAAAACCTGGAGAATTCGTGATGAAAAGGTACGATTTTTTCTTCAAAAAAATGCGACCCACATCGAAGAATATCGAATATAGGAAGATCGAAATGAAAAGAGGAAGAGAGACGACCTGTACAGAGAAGGAGAGATGGGTTTTGGTTTACTTGGAACAAGTCGAGGTCTTTTTCTTTGAACGGGTTTCGATTTGAAAGTGAGAGATTATAATTTGAAATTAAAAAAAAAAAAAAGGGAAGAAAGAGAGAGAGATCTGACTTTCTCGACTTCGCATGTTTTTCGTATGAAACAACCCCTGATCTCAGGTCTAACCTCGTTTTTTTTACATTTTTTATAAATAAAAGGTTTATGTGGTGGAGGTTTTACAATTTATTGATTTATATGCAGTTCCTTTAAAAGAAATATATATATATATATATATATATATATATATATATATGGGGACGTGATTGCGTGCAGCGAACGGCGGGTGCGGCAGCGATTACGGGCCGTCGATCATGGGTCCATCGCATCAGACGGTCGGGGGCGATTCATCTCGACCGTTGGATGCGATGGACCCGCGATCGAACGGCCCACGTCGCGGCCGCACCTGCCGTTCGCCGCACGCAATCATTTTCATATATATATATATATATATATATATATATATATATATATATATATATATATATATATATATATATATATATATATGGATGATCGTGATACCGCACCGACCGTTATACGGTCGTGCGGTCATGCGGTCGCGATTCACGGGCCGTCGATCACGGGTCCATCGCATCGGACGGTCGGGTGCGATTCACGTTGACCGTTGGATGCGATGGACCAGCGATCGGACGGTCCGCGATCGCGACAGCACGACCGCATATTATCGGAAATCTATATATATATATATATATATATATATATATATATATATATATATATATATAAATGAAACCGCACTGACCGCACACCGCACGTAATCACGACCATATATATATATATAAATGTGCGGCGAACGACAGGTGCGGCCGCGACGTGAGCCGTCCGATCGCGGGTTCATCGCATCCAACGGTCGACGTGAATCGCACCCGACCATCCGATGCGATGGACCCGTGATCGATGCCGCACCTGCCGTTCGCCGCACGTAATCACGTCCATATATATATATATATATATATATATATATATATATATATATATATATATATATATATATATATATATATACGCGAGTGATAATATGCGGGTCGTGCGGTCGTGCGGATCCGACGTGAGTCGTCCGATCGCGGGTCCATCGCATCCAACGGTCGAGATGAATCGCCCCCGACCGTCCGATGCGATGGACCCGTGATCGACGGCCCGTGGTCGACGCCGCACATCCGCACGACCCGCACCGTATCATTTCCCTATATATATATATATATATAAATGATAATATGCAGTCCGTGCGGTCTGTCTGTATGAACAACGTATATACACTCTTTAAATGTGTGTATGCGTCAATAAATGAAATATATAGCACAATGATACATATGATTTGATGAGATGATATGCTTTTTCTATCAACATATATACCTCAATAAAGAATGTATATGCGAGGTTCGCACGGACTGCACCAGAACATTACTTATATATGAGTGGTGATACATAGGCCCCAAATCACAAGCCCTATTCACAAGCCCCATGTGGTGTCATTATTTTATTGGTTGATTTTGAATGGTTTGTTGACTTTTGAAAAAGTGTAAAATGGTAAAATACGGATATGCCATTCATTAAAAATATATCATATTAACCTAAATCCCCCTTTTTTCTCTATTCAGTTACAAATCTTTCATATTAATTTCAGTTACACCCTATTTCAAAATTTAAATTTTGAAATCTTTATGAATTTTCTATTTCAGTTATACCGAAACTTACCTAAATTACACTAAAACTATCTAAATTATTTTTCGTTAAAATCCTTCAAATAGCAGTAAAAACATTCCCTACATGTTTACATCCTTTGTTACATTTACATTACATAAATGTTTTACATTTCATGCAATGTTTAAACAATTTTAAAACGAATCTTTACATTTCATGGAAAATATCAAACACTTGTTTTGCTGTGAGTTACACTTAACAAATATTACATGAACTATTGGTTTCATTTTAATAAAAACTGTTACATTTATATATATGTATTTCTAAATGTTTTACATTCCATTCAATTTACCCGTAGTTCATTGTTACATTTATGAATGTAACAAATATAAATCAATACACATATGCAGTTGACTGTTACATTTACGAATGTAACAAAAACAACACAAATTTTAAAAAACGAAGAATGTTATATATATATAATGTAACATTATAAAAAAACAAATTCAACTATGAAAAATGACATTCAAAACATAAATAAAACCTGATCCGGTAGGCGTTGATGGAAGATCCAACTTCATAAAGAACAAAATAATGTTTTCGAACTTCACAAGATTAAAAAATCCGAGAGAGCTACGAGGTGAGCAGCAACAATGGCTACAAGTGGACTATTGAGGAGGAGGAAATGCAGAGAAGACAACAAGAAGAAGAGATGAGTCTTCGGAGATCACCTTGATTATCTTCCGTTTTTTATTTATTTGTTTAGATCTCATTCAAGAAAATAATAATAATTCGGTTGAGATATGCATAAAGAATTAATGATATTCCATGATTCTCGGAATAAATCTTGATGTTATTATCAAGTAAAGGGTATAATAGGTAATGTCTCATTACCACCTCATGGGGCCTATGATGGGGCCTGTGAAGTTGGGGCCTACAAAACATTATTGCTTATATATATATATATATATAGTATTATGATATTTTAATATTTATAATGCCTGCATGGAATATAAATTTAATTTTTATAAAATATATAATTCATTCATGAGATAATGTATTTAAAAAGGGAAGGATGTATTTGAAGAAGAAATTTGTCGATTTTTTTTTGTAAAAATCACATGTTTATATATAAAATATAGTATATAAAAAAATTTAATATGTTATATCAATGGTTAAAAAATAAGCATATAGCTTTTTGGGGAATATATTCCAAGTATTTCTTTGAACCCGTATTTGTTTTGATCCAAGACTTTTTTGCCATATGAAATTAGCAGTTACATTTTTTCTATATATTTTCATTTTATTTTAGTTGATTATTTAGTTTTGGATTCTTAAATATCATTTTGTACAATCTTATACATTATGTGTACGCTGTAAAACATGCTAACTTTTAGAGTATTTTTAAATTGTTATCCATTCATATATTTTGTTATGTAAAATTTATACCTCATTATTCATCTGTGTAAAAATGCTAATATATTGTTATTCATCATTTTATATTATAACATAACATGTACATCACAAGGTACAGTAACCTTGAGACATTTTGAGGACAAATGCATATAATGATGGGAATTAGACGAAAAAAATATATAAATATATATAACTGCTAATTTGTGAGTATTTCCATATGTTATAAAAGTTAAGGAATCTTTAAAAAATAGATTAAAATACTTGAAATTTATTTTCCTATTTTTTCATTTACCCTTTGAAGAGATGGGTTTCATGTTTCTCAATACGGAGACAATCGACATTGAAGGGAAGTGTTCAACATGATTTATGTTAAATGAAGAAATCAATTACGTCAAGGTATTGTTCGACAAGGCGACTATCAATCAACTTGCAACAATCAGCTGGGAGACTATCAACAAGTTCAAACAACATGCTTCGATCTAAACGAGGTTTGGCGACTGGTGCTCTGTCGAACAGGTATTTGGGATCCATTGGATTTCATGAATCATTCAATAGATTTTTAGTCAACTAATGTTGGTTGGGATGAGTTGGGATGACAGGGTATTGATCGACTTGGAAAAAAAAACTCATCAACTGAAAGCCTATTGAACGGATCTTTGGATCTCAATGAATAAACTTGAATATTGAATAAATTAGAATATACTTTAGAATGGTAGGTATTTTCAAACCACTTTTATTTGGGATGGCTCCCAAACGCATTTCTAAAACCACCTCTCTTAGGAGATATCAATCTGAAAGATTGGCTAAAGTTGCACTTTCAAGAGTATCCGAGAAAGAGGGATATCAAGTGGAAGAAGAGAGGCACGATCACCATGGATGAGTGTGTAGGGTTATTTCATTGGTTCATGTCCAAAAATGTGCTAAACTACTCTTTATTATCCATAAGCTTAAAAAAAATGAATTGATCATGTGATAGTAACTGTGTTGAATGTGTTTTATTGAATTTGTTGAATGTTTTTAGGAATTGTAGTGAACGTAAAAGTGTTTAATGAATGTGCATATCTTATTGAAGGTGAATGTTGATTGTGTTTGTGAATGTGTTATTTAATGTGAATACTAAATGTCCATGCAGTAAATCTCAGGTCGACATAGAAATTGCCCAAATGGATCAAACACCGGTCAACAGAGGTGTAGTCAACCTGAATGCTTTTGTTCAATAGAGCAATTGTCGAATGTTTTAAACAATGCTGACAGAATGGCTGTCAAATGTTTAAACAGTGGTCTGATGTGATTGTCTAATGTCTTAAACAATGATCAATAAGGTCACTGTTGAATATTTAAACAATGATTGACAAGGATACTGTCGATTGTTTTAAACAAATATTGTTAGGGTGACCATCGAACTTGGTTAGTGGGATTAATGTTTTTCAAACTAAACCTAAATTTGTGTTTTTTTTTTGTTATCTTAGTTGGTTTCATGAGTTGATTAGTAGGGCTTGTAAATTAAATGTTCAATATATAGATAACATCCACCCACCACTCCCCACATCCACCACTCTCATCTATCGCTTGCCACCCTTCCCTTTCTCAAGAAAATTCTAGTCATCAAGTGATCCATAAAACAAGAAGTATTGCATAATTCACTTTTTTTTTGGAAGAATTATAGGCATTTTTATTTCAATACTTGTGGAGGTAAAAATCCGCACAATGACACGTGTCACACCAAGGTGGATATGGGCCATCACACTGGAGGCCCACAAATCCAGACCCGAATCCATGATGACGTAATGACCCTCCCCAGGTACGCTAGCACGACTTGATTGAGGGTCTAGTCGGATAGTCAGATACCACATGGGCGAAGTTCACCTCGAGTAGTTAAGGCACGATCAGACTGGGGGTCTGGTTGGACAACTTACTTCTCGCAAACGAGCAGGAAAGACACGACCGGACAAGAGGTCTGGTCGGACGATCTTTCATCTCGTGAATATATTCGAAAGATGTAATTGACGAATAAGCAGACCCAAGAGCCACGAGCAAATTAAAGAAACGGTCAAAGGACCATAACACCTGTAACTGCCAAATGAACAGTAACAGCCCACTAATTGCACAACATGGGCACGACGTGCCTCATTAACACAAGGGGGTTTCCAACAAAATCGCCCACTAAAAGTGTTTAATGGTGGGACGGTTATAATAGCCACGGAGTAGTGGAAGCGGCAATCTAATAGAGGAGTAGTGGAAGCGGCAACACTAAGCCTATAAAGAGGTCGCGAGATAGTACTCTAAAGGCACAATCAAATCAGGTTCAATCATATTCATGCTACCAAACTTACCACCAAAAAGAATTCACTTTGGTTTTAATCCCAACAATTCAAAAAGTTTAACTGAAGGGGAAATTATCCTCCTCAATAATGAATTACCATGAGAGATTGTTTAATTTATTGTACAAAAAAGACTAACACTAATCCCTTGCATATTGTAGATTTCATGTTATCAGTGCTAGTAAGTACCATGAGAGGTTGTTTAATTAATAACTTAACATGCTTTCTCTACTTAAGTACTACTAGATCTAATAATCATCTACTACACTTAGATATTCCTTAGAGTTAGTCTTTATATAGCAAGACTTGATTGTATGCTTCAAGCCCCACATGGGGTATCAATTAAACAAAACCTAGATATAGATGTTGACTAGTATTTTCTTAACCCAACTCTCCCCCTCAAATTGTTGCATTATACTGGCAACATTCAATTTATGGGCATCCATACAAGTTGTAACATGTGGAAAGTATTCTCTTTTAGTGTATTATAATTTTCAATCACTCGAACATCTGTTCCAAATGGCATCATGAGCTTGAAAGAGCCACAAGGGTCCACTTTACAATTAAATATTGGAGACTTTCAAGGCATTAGGTTGAGTTTGGTTGGTTAGGGAGGCCAGTTTTTTTTTTTAGTATAAAGGCTATGTAACCAGAGGAGAGGTACATAGACCTCGTAGGGTGAGTGCAAATTACAGGTCCCAAAAGATGACTTACAAACTAGGTGGACAGAGTCCACCGGGACACACAGCCCAAAGGGCTGTTTGTGGCAACAGTGGGCTGGAGGCCAACTAACCCAAACCCAATAGGACTAATACTTGGTTGTTCAATCTCACCAAATCGGGAGGCCAACTATTTTGGTCCTTGCATATTGCAAATAAATAAAGCTACAATCTAAGCACATAATACATTATAAGCCGGATAAATTTTTTTTATTCTTCTGGCCTCTATTGCATATTTTCATGAAATGAAATATGTTATCTAGTAGTCTCTATTTGAATAGCGCTATAAGCTATTTTGAGATAAATAACTATTCCAATAAAGATAAAAAATAAGCCATTTTCTATTTAGTTGTGGTTTTATTTTATTTTTTTTATTGAAAAAGAGTAATAATAAATATTTTATTGTTTGGTTTATCATAAATAATTTATGAAATAAGATGTAGATAAAGATTTATAAAATTTTAAATATAATATGACATAGGTTACTCTGGCATATAAGATGTAATGATAAATTATTTGAAATGTAGGTCTTCTTTATACAAATGGAATGTGAAGAGTAACACAAGTTCAGGGGAGACCTGAAATACTTATATTAGTTTATTCTTACCCATTCTGATACATATATATTCATCTATTCTTTGAGAACGAACATATTTATGTTTTTAATCTTATTCATCCCTATTCCACCACGATATGATACTACTACCTTTGTTGATCTTGAACTGCTCCAATTTTCAGTTGAATTTGATCAAACAGATGTATACCTATTTGATTGCATGGCACGTATTCACTATTTGTTTAGTGTTTGCTTATATACCTCTAATTTAATTCTCATTCATTTGTCTTATTAAGATAATTCCTGGGGTCCTCAGCATGAAATAATGCTTGCTACCTAAAAAGTAAGAACAATTATTTTCCCTCCAGAAACGTTGAATATATATATATATATATATATATATATATATATATATATATATATACACACACACGGGGGCGATTAGGTGCGGCGAACGGCAGGTGCGGCGGCGACGTGGGCCGTTCGATCGCGGGTCCATCGCATCCAACGGTCGACGTGAATCGCACCCGACCGTCGGATGCGATGGACCCGTGATCGACGGCACACGATCGACGCCGCACCTGCCGTTCGCCGCACCTAATCGGCCCCTATATATATATATATATATATATATATAGCAGGTGACGTGAATCGTCCGATCATGGACCCGTGATCGAATCGCGCATTGCCCCTAACCGATTAGGTGCGGTGATCACGGTGAGGTCCATTCGGACGGTTTGCAATTAGACTTCGTAAAACCGACCGCATAACGGGAACCCAAAATAACAGTGATGAGGTTTACTTTGCAATTACTTCAAAAACAAAGGAAAGAAAAATACAGATCATCAGCCTAAGCTTTGAAATCATGCCATCATCAATCTCTGACTTTAGGCTTCAGAAATAATGTATGCTGGCTAGCTATCAAACTAGAGTGGGGCCCCTCAAAAGATCAAATGAAATCAAAATGAAATTTCTCAGCATCACTACATCCAAAAATCTACAATTCTTGCCTATTGAAGAGCCACTAGTCAGCTAGAAATATAATAAGCTCGTGCTTGGTGTTGGGTGTTCTTTTTTTAAGCTTTGGGTGACCACAACTATGTTTTAGTATTGTTTTCTTTTTTTAATCTTTTGGTGACCACAGTTATGTTTTAGTATTGTGGCTTTGTCAATGTATATTTGGGAGCAGAGGGGGAGGAGGCAAAGGGAAATCCTGTATGTATGTTTGTAATTAACCAGCTTGGGGACCCACCAAGCATGGATGAAATTTGTATGTGGGTTTTATTTTTCATGTGGTGGTAATTGACCTGCTATTAAAATGAGTTCAATCGAGGAATATTAAAAGCGAAAAATCTTACATTCAATGATTTATATATTTTCAACTCTCACACTTTTTTTTAACGTTTATACTTAACTAATTATATATATTCCTGTATAAAAATGAAATAACTTCTCATTTGTATTGAATGCATATATTTTTTGTATTTTGTGTAATAGAAAGTATAATAAGATAGTAAAGTGTATATTATTTTAGCTAATTTTATATATTGTATGATTGATGCATGACTGTAAATGTGTTTGTAAAATGGCCTAATGAGGGGTAGTCGATTATGATTTTTATGGGCAAATTAAATGTCCATGTTCATGGATTTGTAAATCTTGTGTTATTCAAGACATTTTCTATTTTCATTATTGCTTTTTAGATTCTCTCTCTTTTTTTTTTTTTTTTTTTTTGAAGTTAGGTTTTAAAATTCCCACTTAAAATCTATTCTTAAAAGTTATTCTTGTATATTTTTTGTGATGAATTATTTTCTTCATTTATATTTTTATTGAAGATTTATTTTTAATTTTTTTGTGATTGGAAATAATAAGATTTCAAAAAGAAATTCTACATTTTCAAATTATTTTCTTCAAAATTCTAATATGGAAAATAAAATAAAAAATAATTTTTTCTCTCAATCATCCATTTCTTAAGGACTTGATCATTATCCAATAATTTTAATTGTCTTAAATTATCATAAAATTATTTTATTTTATAAGTATATTTTTCGTTTCTTTAAACCTCTTTGCCCCCTTAGCGCCCCCCCCCCCCCTCCTATATTAATTCCTGGTTCCGCCCCTGATTGCGAGAGAAGAAACATGCACATTAATATGTTCCTTGATTTTTAGAGAAGACACTTATATATTCAATATGTTTTGCATCCCTGTCTCGAGTCCCATACACTATAATAACACAATAATAATATGTTGTCATAGTATATGTGATTTTATCATAGTGTATACAGTAAAACAAAAAATTTAAAAATGTTACACAATTATTCTTGTGATGTAATATGGATAGAATAAAACTCAAGCCCCCCGTTTGTTTTG
The DNA here is from genome assembly GCA_030737845.1 of Acorus calamus. Classification (NCBI taxonomy): domain Eukaryota; kingdom Viridiplantae; phylum Streptophyta; class Magnoliopsida; order Acorales; family Acoraceae; genus Acorus; species Acorus calamus. The sequence continues at coordinate 25,638,744 of CM060868.1, read as the reverse complement.
AATATAAACCGGAGAACCCCGGATAACCCCTGATAAGAATTTTGGTGTGTTTGTTTGCCCTGGATAACCCTTGATAAAGTATGCCAGAATAAACTGGTATAAAATAATATATGGATTCCAATCAACCCCTGAAATTAAAGTTATCATAGATTATTTCATTCAAAGAATATGTGGGCTCACTACTGTCAAATCAACTGTCATCACCTTTTATAAATCACATGTCAAATCTACTATCACTATTTTTTACTTTTTTAAATCTTTATCCATATTTTATTCACATTTTACCCAAACAACAAAACATTTATTCTTACGTTTACTAACAAGAATAATTCAAAACACAACCAAACACAAAATCATTTTATCTTTACCTATACTCACTTATGCTCAGATAAATGTATATCCAAAAATAAAATTTATCTCTGTTCCAAGGCAAAAGTGTATAAAAAAACTTAATGTTAAAAAGATAAAAGTACAATTTAATAATATATGAGCAAGAGGGAACGCATCAAACTAGCATATTTTCTTAAGAAAATATTTGTTATAAAAAAATTCAATATTTTTGGGTAATTATGGAGAAACAGTTGCTTATGAAAATATTTACATTTAAATTTATTCATTATTTTATTCATATTCTCGTAACTATTTTTAAAAATCCAATATATATGGATTTGTTTGGCAAACTTTTTATTCTTTTTTTTTTGTTTTAATTTTTTTTTGTTAAATATTATTCTCCTATTAGAGAAAAATGGCTCAATCTAAGACCCCTTAGTAAAGAGAGGGTTCATCTACAAATCTGTCAAGAAATGGTTTATATATTGAAGGATATATATTTATTTAATGAAACATAACTTTTTACAAATCTAAGCTTCCAATTTTCTATTTCGGAGGAGGGGATTTGGGACTGCGTCAAGAGATGTATCTTTGTGTGGGGCTGTTTTTGTGCAGGGACAAGGGAGGTCAGATTTGAAAGGAATAGGGTGATGATCACGTAGCGGAAGGTTCGGAGCCAGTCTAGAAGAAGGCCTTGGTTAGACCTCCTAAGCAAACATCATCTGGATTTTTCTCCTTTTCTTCTCGTGTAGATTGTTCATTCCTTTATCGTTTGTTAAGGAACTGTATTACTTTTACTGATCAAAGAAGTGGCAGATCCATCAGTATCATTTTTATAAAAAAAAAATTCTATTGAAATAATAAATGTCTAACTTAATATATATTTTATTAAAAATTTCATATATCAAGTTAGTAAGATAGGAATGAAATTATATAAAATACCCATTTTTTTATCATTCACATGAAATTATATAAAATAAATGTATATTTATATGAATTTATACTCACGTCTGTACAAGTACATACTTTGGCACACTGGAAATGTAATTAGGTTCATAACATGTGAGGGATTAAACATAAAAGTTGTTTTAAAAGGGTAACTGATGATGGAAACAGCTAACCAGTGTCATGTGAGATGTGCTGACTCATGCTTTGCTTTGGGAAAAGGAGGTTCTTCATTTTTTTTTTCTTCTTCTTTTATTTTTTTTTAACGAGAAGGAAACGTATGGAAACAGTTGTGGGTACTTCTATGTTTGTGTTATTTGCTAGGAATCTATTAGTCAGCTTTTCAAGTACACAATGGAGAATCATAATTCAGTTTTAGTACAATGAGATGGCACACAAAAAGAGAAGTGCATGAATATAATTTTTTATTTGTAGAATGAATTGATCGTATCCATTTTCAAAGTATTCAGTATAGACCATGTCTAAAAGATGATAAGAAAAAAAATATAACATAATTAAAAATAATAAAATGCAAAAAAATAGAAAGAGCGCCCCGCGCTAAGAGCATCTCTAAGTGGCCGATTTAATTTGACTCCTTCAATCATTTCGATGAGCATGCACCAAAAATCGACTCCAACAGACTCTTCGCTCAACAATTTAGGTGAACAAGCCTGGACACTCAACAAACGAGAGAGGCAAGAAGTGGCCCCCACAATAAAAAAAAATTAAAAATAATACTTTTTCATTTGAATTTTGGTGGATGCCACAGAAAATTTAAAAAAAAATTGTGTATATTTGTAACTGCTATATCTCAACGGCTATAACTTCATTTATTTAACATCATCCTCATTCATACAATTTTTACACTATCAATCTACAAGTTTTATTAAAAAATAAGGTTTTTTTCTCTTTAAATTTTACATTTGATCTAAATTTCTCATTTGTTATCATTTTATTTTTTTAAGTATTATTATTATTAATTTATATTAATTGTTTTTGTGCAAATGGATACTCGTGGTAATGCATTTTACAGCATGATTGTTACAATATAGCCGTTACAATATAACTGTTACAATATAGCCGTTTAAATATGACCGTTAAAAAAAAGGTTGAAATATGATCGTTAAAAAAATGCTGTTAAAATATAACCGAAAATAAAATATTATCATTAAGTTATTTATTATAACTTTAAAATTTAAATATAATTAATTTGAAAAAATATTAATAAAATATTATTATAAGTCATTCAAGGAATATGGTTAAAGTGGACACTGTAGTCAATACTCCTTGCCCAGATAAATGTGTCATGCTCCACCAAATGAAGAAGTCATTAGTGGCGCATGTTCGGAGATGCTCTAGGGGTCAACATCCGGATAGGAATAGTAAAAAAATTGAAATGAATATATTGGAAATCAAAATTTATAAAAGTTTGAAAGAGCGTTTTCAAAATCAAGAAAAGGGAGAAAGATTCACTCTTGTATTTGTTAAGCACTTGTTAGATGAATGGACGTGATTGCTATCTAAACCCCCATTTGAATAGGGTTAGCATTTCATTGTTGATATAGCTATATCAGGATATATAATATTCTATGCCGAGTAAAATATTGTGTTTTTTATATATTCTAAATGAAAATGGAAAATGTAATTTTTTTTTTGTTTACTTCAAATAAATTTTAGATATGTTTTAGACAAAATGTAAATCAGAACATAGAACTTTTTAAATGACATTTCTTTTCTTATGCTACCCGTTTCTATTTGAGATATGTGACAAATGTAACATATTTTTTTTTATGTGTATGAATGTTAAATGAGATCATTTTTAAAATAATAAGAAATGATATTTTAATTTAGACTATTTTAAACTTTTTTAAAATTACTTATACAAACATATCTATCAATTTTTAATTCTGATAAACAAAATGATCTCTGAATACAATATTCTATAGCAGACACAATATACACTCCAATCTAATCTATAATAAGACACTACCAACTCTCAAATATTTTCAGAATAAACATTTGTTCTTTTAGCCCCCGTTTGGATACGGGATAAGCTCCGGATAACCCCGGATAAATTTTTTTTTGTGTTTGGAAAGCTCGGATAAACCCAGATAAAGTGTACCAGAATAAACTGGTATAAAGTGGTATATGGATTCCAATCAACCCCTAGAATAAAATTTATCCTAGGTTATTCCACCCAAAGAATAAGTGAGCCCACTGTCAAATCAACTGTCATCACCTCTTATAAATCACTTGTCAAATCAACTATCATTACTTTTTTACCTTTTATAAATCTTTATCCATACTTTATTCACATTTTACCCAAACAACAAAACATTTATTCTTACGATTCCCAACAAGAATAATTCAAAACACAACCAAACATAAAATCACTTTATCCTTATTTATACACACTTATACTCGGATAAATGTTTACCCAAGAATAAATCATATTCTACATCCAAACGGGGGCTTAGGGTTGGATTGACGAGGGGAAAAGTGGTGGGATAAAGTGTAATTGTGGGGATAATTGAGTGGGAGGACAATTTATCCCCGTATAGTATAAAAATTAATCGGGATAAATTGTGAACAATTGTTTCAATTTTAAAATAAAAATGAGTATATTTTGTTACATCATCTAAAAGCTGGAATGACATTTATTTCTATTTTTTCTTTAAATTTTGACAAACATGAATACAAACAAAATTAATGGATTTTTATCCTCTAAAATAAGAATAGCTTTATCTTTAAAATTTTAACATATTGTTAAACTAGCCCTTAAAAGATGATTTGGTTCATAGTAACCAAATAGCCCATTTGACTACAGGACAAAAGACTGCAACACTTTGGATGTTACACTCTTTATCTTCTGCTCAACAAAGCTTCCTCCCTGCTTCCCATGAACCGTCGAGGGACATGAAGTGGTCATCATAGGAAAATGATGTCAGCCCCGTGTGCAACTCCATACATAGTCCACACCGCTATTCTTAAAAAAAAAAAAATTACTTACCATTTGAAATACATATTGTTATGTAAAATGAAATATATGCTGTGACACAATAATATTTTTTTTTTAATATTTTCATGCACTATAATAGAGATCATATACCACGGTATCACAGTATACATTATATTATTATAGTGTATGAGACTACAGATGGTGTTGTAAATTGGATTGAGTATATCAATGCTTATCATCAAAATCAATTGTCTTCTCTAAGATACACCAAATGTTCTAGCAATCATGTTCTCGTTAACTTTAAAAAAAAAAAAAATTAATTTGTCATCGTCGTATTTTCCCTTCACACTTTGCAACAAAGTGCTCTTTTAATGCATCTCATATTTGCATCTTAAAAATGATATAATTATCTTCATAGTACCAACCGTAGCAGATAACGCTCCATACAATATATGTAACCTGTAATTATGATGCACTACGGGTAGTCTCACTACCAGGAGCTTACATTTTCACTCGATGGAGGATTTTTGGGAGACAGTTGCACGCGTGAAGAAGAAGGGCGACAACAACTAGTTGGGAAGGTGATGCTCTCCATCATTCTAGCATGTACGTTGGTGATTTGGATCGAATGCAACACAATTATTTTCAAGAGCAACACTTTCTATTTCAACAACCCATGGGAGCTGACACAGCGTTTTATCTCAGGAATGGGGTGCGCTGTTAGTGAAAGCTTTTTGTGAGTAAACAAGGCTAAGAGGCCGTGTCTTTTGGTTTTTTGTTGTTTCTTTATATGATTTTTATGTTTTTTTCCTCTGTTCCTCTCATTTCCTTCATACATTATCTATTTTTATGCTGGTCAATAAAATAGAAATAAAAATCCAACCAATCACACATTCAATGTTGACAACTATCCCAAAGCGCTCTATACAAAAAATTATATCCGTGACACTGTCACCATGTTCTCATACATGAAATAGTATTTATAAGCAAAGTACATGTGCATAGAGCCTTGACTTTAGTAGAAGAATCTACTTGTAAATAAGTTAATGGAAGAACATGTTGGAGAAAAGAACATACATTACATGTCACATTGAAAACACACACTGTGTGATAAATGTTTGTGATACATGACCTAAAAACAAGGATAATGTGTTCTGCCCATCAACAAACAACAGCACACAGAGACATTAATGAGTCACAATCAAAGCCACATTTTGATCAGATGATTTTCACTGCTCTCCATTGTGCTATAACAGAGGGGACTTATATTGAAGCCTTTCATGTCACATATCATCACGAGTCTCAGTTTTCAAGGACTACCATTACATAAAAGAGAACAAAGATTAAAATAAATAATTTTCATTTTTTTCAAGGAGAAACAACCCACCTTGCTAAAACCCAGAAACAACTATCTGAATGAAAACCATATTCTCCCCAAACCGAAACACATTATCCCAAAGGTCTTCTTTTGTTTGCCATTCTCCACTCTCCTTTTAGAAGAACAGGGATGACCTTCACTCAGACAACAAAACCTGTACATTCCTATCCCCACTACAGACTTGTCTGGAGTTTTCATTACAGAGCAATTAAAATAAAGCTCCCCAGAAGATTTTGAAAAAAACACTTCCAGTCACAACTCCCACAGAGGTATCTCTAATAATAATAATCACACACAATATTTGGATGGGCTGCATAAGTTCATCAAAGGTAAAAACTCAAGTTGAACTAAACCTGATAAGAGGGATAAAAAAAAACAGCAACATATCTAAAGTACGTTTACCTGATTCCTAAGGTTGCTCACAACCCTCCTCCGCATTTTGTTTTCAAGAGGGGGTGAAACTTGGTATTCCTAAGTCGTTCAAGCTTCAACCAGTGATGTTTTAATCAACCAGGCACATACTCAGAATTCAGCTGCCCCCCATTGCTCCCTCCTTGAGCATTAGAGCCAGCAACAGGCATAGACCTCTGAGCAAAATCCAGCAACAGCTTACGTTGGTGCTCATCCGTGTGAGGAAGGCTTGCCCTTAGAAGCTCAACAGGCATTTCCCTGCTAATAGCTCTTGCAGCTTCCGATCCAATAACAGGTGTGTTTGGTGGGGCCTGCATCAACAATGAATGCGTTATGCTGTCATATTTGCTCAGGCAATATTTCGTGAGCAACCCAAAGAAGGCGTCAAATGACGCCTGCCAAAGAGCCCGGTTGGGCATGTTAAAGTTTCCTGCTGCATGGGGATCAGTTAGAAGATCGGTGGACCTCTCAAGAACAGATTTTATGATCACAGATGCCCCATCTCCAGCAGGACTTCCGAGAGGACGAAGTGGTGGCTGCTCTGAAGAACAAACTACAGCTGCAAGGCATGCACTAAGTGCATTGAGGTCCATTCCTCGGACACATCCAGAAACCACCTGGGCAAGTTTGGTTGTCGTATTAGCTGCACTAGAGTCTGAGGGAAGGCCACCAAATAAGAACCGAAGATGCCGGAATATCGCCATGCATACGACCCGGGACAGCTCGCTTCCAGGATATAGGAGGTTTAGAAAGTGTGAGAGGAGCTTCCGGCCTTTTGAGAGTGAGACCAGACGAAGAAAGACAAGATCATCCTTTGGGGCCAGCCCAACTGAGTGGGCCCCTCCCTTGCCTGGGCTGAGTGGGTCAACCAGCTGGAGTGAAGCGGCAAGTCCCTCCAACAGAAGTTGGCGCCTCCGCCTAAGCTGGGATCCACCATCTTGGGGTTGGCTGAACTGTAAGAGACGGTCAATATCATCCACATCAAGCAGAAGGTACAGTCCATCCTCTATCGCAATCCTCGCTGCCAACATTGGCTCCTGTTCAAGAGGCTTCTCCGGAGATTTCTGATCGACTGCACTGTCTCCTGCACCAGATGGAGGATCGACTTCAAGGAGCGGACGGGGCCTTCTTATGGATGAGAATGGGACCCGCCCAAGGGCATCAACTTGGAGGTAAGCATGTGGTTCGTTATTGGAACGTGCTCGAGAGGGAAGGTCCCTTAACACAGTTGGGCAGAAATGGTGCTTCAGTCTTGATCCAGAAGTTTTCTTAGCAACACAGGCCTGGTGGTAATAGTCATCCACATATGGATCATTCGTGTGGGTGGCAGCATGCTGCATTCTCAGAATGCTCTCAATTTCATCTGCTGACATGTACTTGGACCTGAACTGTGGCCAACCATTGTCACCCTTCTGGCTGCCAGTGTCTGAGGCCTGCTGGGAGAACCGCATGTTCTGCCTCCCTCTCTGTGCTGGCTTTGATCGATGGTCTCTCATCTCAACCATCCCAAGCATTGCTTCATATTTACTGATGAGATGCGGGGGTGGTGGATGGGGACCAAATAGCTGAGATTGCAAAGCTGAAAAATGAGGCAAGGTTGACTGGATTGAATGTAACCGCTGCTGTTGCTGCTGAGCGAGTAACTGCGAGGGCATGAGACCATTTGGATGGGGTAACATATTTGGCAAGAGATTTGGGTGATCCCCTGGAAAAAGGTTAGCCTGGTTCAGCCAGTGATTCTGTGACTGACCGTTCATGGGGACATTGGGGAGGCCTGGAGGTGGAAACTGAGGCATGTTCGCCCCATAGGGTAACCTATGAGGAGGTCCTCCAAGATGAAGCTGAGGATTGGAGAAGGGAGAAAGATTTGGAGCAGAAAAAGGCATCTGGGGTCCTGAAGTGAGTGATGGCATGTTCAGATGACGTGCATGGCTCGGTGAAGCCTGAGACTGGCCACCGGGGGGAGGATAGGAAGTGAAATTTGATTTGGGTACAGGAATGGGCTCACTGGAGCTGTGCTGCGGCGGAGGCTGCTGAGGGTATGTAGATGTCCTGTACAATGGTTTGGATTCTGCAAGACGAGCAGAAGAAGATTGTGGCTGCGACCACCATCGTTTGCCTTCCTGGACATTTTCAGCATCTAAAATTTGCTGATCCAACCATGTAGGGAACTCTGGATCTTGAGCCCAATCCGCAGTAGAGGAACCTGAGAAGGTAGTACGGTGATGTTTATCAATTTTACCATACTTGAATAAGGGTAAAGAAGGATGTATAAACTGAAAGGGAAAATAATTAGTGCCCGCTAACATATATATAATCATATTGTATGAACAACTATGCATAAGACCATAAAAAATAAAGTAATATTACTAGAGAGAACAAGGTCATAAAGAGCAATGTTGTCCAGGAAGTGCAAATCACAATTTTTAAATTTTATAAACGAAAGAACAAACAAAACAGATATTGAGTCATAAATAAATTAAATAAGCTTTAAAAGTTTATTTCTCTACAGCTAATAAAGTAAGGAGGAAAACCGGACAAAAAATCACTCGTAATCAACAGACTAAAAAAAAAAATGGATTATGGTTTATGATGGACCATGGCATCTTAGGTTTCATATCAATAAAATTAATCTTTTTCGGTAATCCCTAGTTGTACAGTGCCAAATTAATAAAAAAAATCTTTGCCAAGTTAATCTTCCTGATATCAGGAAATACGTAACAGTTGCTGGAATTCATACATAAACAAATGAGTAAACAATTGATAAATCTTCGCAACATCCTCTGATAACATGTAGCACAGTCAATAACACAAAAATAAATTACATAAACCATTTGCAAGTTGAATATGAAACAAATAATAACAGACTAGATATTTATGTCAGAAAGGTAATCATTCTCAGTTGCTTTTTCAAGTTTCAATTGCTAAATGTCAGCAGAAAATTCAAATTATTAGGCAGAAAATTATAAAGGTACTCACTTTCTCTAGAGAAAGATCCCCTGTCACCAATGACTCCTGCATTCCTGGGTTCACTAACGGCTCTCTTCAACTGCAAGCAAAGACATACATCAGCATCATATGCAAATCCCAGATAATTCAACCAGAAAACTGGCAGTACTACAAGAGAACATGAGAGAAAAGTTTGAACCACACAGAAAACAAATGTAAATATATGGAGCAAAATGCATATCTAAAAGCAGATAAATTTTCAAGAACAGATACATCTCATTCCAAAGACTCAATTACCATTATAGGAAAACATGTTCAATTAGGCTTTAGGTTAGAGATTCCTGAAACAATTAAGTCCAGATTTCAAGGCCTGTAAGATTTTCTTATACATTGAAGATCCAAAATCCTATCATCATTAAAACAATGAATCTTACATATCAGTTGATATGAGAAAGTAAATAGCTCCTTAATAAATATATTATGAAAAGAAGAGTAATCCAATATTCAGAGAATGGGTTATCTACAACTTCCTCAACACTCATGGGTCTCTGCGAATCATGTGGCACAAAATCATAGGATACAAGGCGGACTTGATGAAATGAAGAAATACATCATGATGAGGAAAAAAATCTGACGCACCTAATACTTAACATCTAATGAGATCACCTAGAGGAAAAGTATCCAATGACAAACAGCATCAAGTCAGCATTGAAATGTATATCATTACTTGCTTATTTATATATGTTGGGAAGAAAAAGATCTTGATTCACAGCGATATCAGACCGTATCTAATGGATAAGAATTCAGGAAAAAAAATATAATCTGGAATAAGAATTCATCAGGATAAGTTTATTCAACTCAGGATGAATTCTCATTACTGTATAAAAAAAAATAAAAAAAAATTCAATTAGCATGAGCAATCATATCAGTGCCAGAATATAAAGGAAGGTATCTGAAACTTACCCTCGAAAAGGCGGTCGAAAGATCATCAACATCTGATAGAGAGCCTAAACCTTCACCCTGCAAATGCAAAAGTTTTTCATATTAAAAAAACCTGAGGTCGAATCTATTAGTAATTTCAAATTGAAAGCTTCAGCAATATCAGAAATATATGATAAGCATGACGCAAACCCATAAACATCCATAGATAATAAATAAAAAAATTGATGAACCTGACAGAGTGTATACCCATCCAGGGATTGCAACAGAGACCCCATCCACGGATAAGAGAGTAGTGGGGTACCAGAAAAATCAGAGATGCAATGAAAGTACAAAATTAGAATATCGCATAACTACAAGACCATTGTTCAGCCCTAAAGACGTGCTGAACCCCAATTTTATTGACAGAACAACCATCTTCAGTGTTGAAAATCAAAAGAACTTCCATATAATACAGAGGGATTACAGATAATCTAATGCAACAAATGGTCACTCCTTTATACTTTGCATGCCATGTAGTTTATAAGGCTGCAGGATGAATTATCATCCCTGAAAACCACCACCATTTTGAATGGAAAGATGCACTATTGGATCAAACTACAGAGAAAGGGACATTGTTATCACAATGGGTGGAAAACATGGACCAGACAACATCCCACATTAGTTAACTCAAAATTCAGATATTCAATCAAAGAAAGAGAGCACATGTATTTTGCAGTATTTATAGTGTATGAAATGAGGGAGTGCATGAGTGTTTTGAAAAATTAATGACAGTGAGTGTTCATTGAAAGTTCGAGATCATCCCTTCCTATTAATTAAAAAAGTTACCACCCATCAAGTAACTTTGTTCTGAAGAATTAATTGACTATAGTTGTTAACAACTGTAAGTAAGTTTCTTTGTAAGTTTTCTGAGGCAAAAAATTTGGTAGCTTGATATTTTCATACACGAGTAGGACATCAGAGTAATGGAGTATTGTTCAAGAGGGACCAAATGTATTTCAAGAACCGTGGGGCAAGCATATTGCGGGGGCAAGTAGGCGTGGCTGGCCTCCCCTGTAGAATTTTCTTCTATGTATGGGCCAGGACGTGTTCGTTGGTGGCCGGTTATTGTATGTTTGCTTAGTTTTCCTCTTGTTTTCCAACCTCACTTCAAACATTGTACTTCGAATTATTAATATAATCGAGGTGGCAATTGTCTACCTTTCACTCAAAAGTAAGACTTGTCAATACAAATGAACACCATGGTAAAAAATCACAAACAGGATTTATCTTTAACAACAATGCCATAACAACATACAACTTATATCAACAATTCATTAATATTAAGCATCATGTTCCATATAACCAGTATTTCAGGAGAAACTCCACTATTCAGAACACCCCCACATATACATGGACAATGTAAAAAACCAGGATAGCATGGCAAAGCAGCAAAAATTTTGTCTTATATGTGTTCTGATGATGTACTATGATGTGTGGACATGTCAAAACTACTGAGAACTAAGTGTTCTAAAAACACACACACAAAAAAAAGGCCAGAGAGAGATATCAGCCTATCTACTCAATCCAAGTATTTTCTTTCTTTTCCCTTTTTCCCCTAAGCATCCATAGTTATGTATTGTGTACTACTCCATTTTGGAAGGGAAACTAGTTGTCTCTTTCCATTATCTCAACTTCAAAACTGATTCTTTATGAAAATGTGAATTTTGATGTCAGGAAAGAATGTACTAATTTCTTGTATCCAAAAAAAGGGGTGTCAAATGTCAAACAAATAAGCATATTTCTTTTCATAATTTGCAGTGGCAATCAGAGGAATAAGTTTGTTTATGATATTTCTAACTCACAGAGAGTGAAGAATATATCAGCAATTGCACCTCCCCCAAAAAAGGAATCAACAATTACCATTTACATCACCACATGTGCATACACGTTGAGACGTGCACAACCAAACAGAGACTATTTTGGTAAGGTTTTTCAAGGTTTGTATTGTAATTTCTCCTAGATAAAATCACACGTTGACATTGATTTGTAGGGTTTGATTTGTACATGTCTCATATAAAAGAGGTTTTCCACGCAGTCACATGTGTGCAGTATTGAAGTTATAATAAGTACAGTATGTTATATCTTAATCGATCACAGACATGTATATTGGTGTGATACGCTAAATCCTAAACCCTAAAATAACACATACAGTCATCTGATTTCTTTTCTTGACACAGAAATGCCTATTTCTAATGTAGTTTGTTAACAGAACACCACAGATCAAAGTGCTGGTATGCATAATGGACTATTGTGTCCCTACCCAGTGCTCCCTAACTTCGTACAAACTGTGATCCGTGAGGCGATCGTCAGTCAGTGAGAAAGAAAAAGTCCTTACATAGTTTTCTGTGTCAAAGTTCAGTCTTGTCAATGAAAAGGGTGAGTCTTATTAGTTTAGTTAGTCTTGTTCCTTCGTCCCCCTCTCTGATGTGTTCATACTTCTAGTTTATTATATAATGTGTTTTAGCCATGCTTAATTGCATTTTTTTAGTTTATAAAAATGTCTCTTGACTACAACTCTTAGACATAAGCAACCTTAACTATAATTCTCAGTACATCTAAAAACACACAACCGATATGGACTATGGAAACAAATTATATTATATCATATTGTATCATATCAGTTTATAAATAACAGATACAGCAGTACAGTACTGATACATGATAATTTAAAACCATGGGGGACAATGCATCAATCGATAGTTGCAACCAAGACACAATTCAGCTTAAATCGTGTCTATATTATCAATAAAATTCACAACATCGAAGTTCAAAATATAAGTTACTGCAGTCTTTCTAACAAACAAAGGCAATTCGTTGTCATTCATGATCTCAAATTCTGCACAGTCCTCAATTTGTCTTTCTGAAATCAATCAAGTGCAATAGTGCATTAAGAGATATTATAGTTTAACCTGAATACACATGAAAATGGACGACATAACAAACAATAAAATGACTACGCAGATAAACATGTAAAAAAAATGAGCTTATTGACCATACAAGGAAAAAAATTCATACAGAGAACCATTGATGTAAAACAACACTGTCAAATCCTTGACTACCTAAAATTAGGAAATGCAAAACTAGAAAGGAAGATATGCGGAAATGGTTTAAAACTAGAAGTAAAAAGGGAAACCAAAGAAAGGAAGCCAAATTCCAAAGCTTAAACCCCTGTGCGGTATGTTAGGGACTATGGCTTGCATAAAACAAAGGTCTCTTCCAAATGAAAAGAATCTATGTGAAAAATACATGGGCACCTAATAGTCTCCAATCATGGATGAAAGCGCTATGAGGACACATCACCATGGCACATGGGAGATAAATGGAAAGGAGTGTAGCATACATTAAGAGGTATTTTGTCTTCCCCAGGGGCTATGGTTGAGGGCTATGGAGTGGCCCAGGGTTCGGTTTGTATGTTAATTTTCCTTTTTACTTTTTCTTCTTCAAGAGATCCCTCACCCCATTGTTCTAGGGGAATTATTTCCTTTTATAAGATGCTCCCTATATTTGGCTCAAAAAATAAGGAAATGCAAATAGTTCAACAGTCAATTGGTACTAAACATTTATTACAGAAAGGAACTAAGTTAATCAATTTAAATTTTCTATTCAATTAACAATGTCAATAGCTTCCAAAATTGAACATGAAAATGTCACCAAACATCCACCAGATCAATCTTACAAATTCAAAAATATAACTTACAGATGGATCAAACTTCTAAGTTAAAATATATATAAAAACAATAAGACAGAGAAATAGCCACCTCTTCTCGATCCCCAATGGAGGAATACCGGTATTCATCATCAAAATCAGCTACAATTCCATTGTCATTATCGTCCTCCAGTCCTCCCAACTCTACTTCCTCCACGCCATCATTACCAAAGAACGCATATTGGGAGGCATCAAATAATGCATTTTCTGCCCAATCCAATAAGCCAAGTTCATTTTACAATGAGTAAAAAATAATTTTCCATTAAACATAATCATCACCAACAAATAACACAACAAAAACTTCAAGCCAGTCCGATAAGAAGCTAAAAGATGAAGATAAAACTCTACAAGGTCCCCAATTACCATCAAATTTTCAACCATGATACTAAAATAACTGAGTGAGCAGGAAAGAACAGACCATAATTAACAGAAAGCTAATTGTAAAACCTCCCTGCAGATAGCATATAAATATTCCAATAGACGGAAAAAAATAGAAGTTCAAGCTAAAAAAACAAGAACACTTGCAGATTGTAATAAATAATAAAATATCCAGACATTTCCACACTTACCTATCACTTAAATCCCGATTATACAAAAACTAACACAGAACCCATAGATCTCACCACCCTCACAGCACAATTACACAACAGAAAAAAGCATTTCCTTCCAGATCTTACAAGCTGGAACACTAGAAACAGCAACAAAACCACAGACCACAAAACCCAAACAATTAAAATTCGAAATAGAAAAAAAAAGGACCAAAACCAGTAACAAGTCGAAACCCGGACAAGTCGAAACCCAGATGATAAAATTAAACAATAATTTGCAAAATCTCCCGAATTATCAAAAACAAATTCACGGATCTCCAACAAAACCCAAGAAACAGAGCCCCTAAAAGAATCGAAGAACCCAGACCCAATTAAACAGTGACGAAACAAACATATAAACGAAATGAATCCAATCCTGTCCACAACACGAGAAGCTCCAGATCGAAAAAAGCAAGAGAGAAAGGGTGAGCGAATCGAAAGCCAACCTGACTGACCCGCCGTGAATTCCTTGAAATCGTCCGTGTTAGGGTTATCCGGCACCCCATCTCCGCCACTGAATCCATCCATCTCTACCAAACCCCGTCAGACACCCACCAAATCATGAAACCCTAATAAAATACAGACGTGTAACTAATTATACACACAGAAACGAAAACCCTAACCCTAACCCTAGATTGAGAGCTCAGTGTGCCTGAGGAAGGAAGAGATGTTTTTATCACGCATAAAGAAAAAAAAATTGATTTTTGTGGATTTCTTTGTATTTGTCTCAGGCACTGATAAAATTTTTTGGTAAAATGCATGTACACCCCCTGAATTTTGTGACAACTACGGAAACACCCCCTACAGCTTAAATATATACACTTACACCCCTTGCTACATTGTATCTACTCCTCAAATTAACATCCATACATTTTAAGTAATAAAAATATTCTTACATTCCAAATTAGCATCCATATATCTAACTACTCACTAAACTAAAAAATAGAGTGACAAGAGAGTATTTTACCATTCAAAATAATATTTGATACTTACATCTATACATTTTAAGTAATAAAAAACATTCTTACATCTCAAATTAACATGCATATTTGCTAGCTATTGTCAAGTTAGTGCTGGATTCAGATTTAAGTTCAAAAATATGTCATTTTGAATATTTTTCTTTGAAACAATCAATGTTGCACATGACAAAAAAAAGATAAAATAAATTACAATTTAATGAAAAAAATAAAGAAATGGATATAAAGAATTGATAGATTTTAGATAAAAATAAATAAGACAATTCAAAATTTTATCTTACAAATTAATCAATTAAATTATGACTAAGAATATTTAACTTTATCACTCACGGTTCTGGTTGGATTTGGGTTTGTCAAACCCTCAGTCTATATCCAATTCAAATCAACAGGTAGCTCGGGTTTAGATTTGGAATGAATCTGAATGTTGGAATCCTAACACAGACTTGTTAAAGTCGTGTTGGATCATATTAAATTGTCTAAGTTGCACCCTTGCATATAACCCGATGTGAATACGTTAAAATCTCACTCTTGAGCAAGTTCAGGTTGAGATTTAACATGTTCAATCTAACACACCTCGAATCCAATTGAATTATATTTGGGTTAAGGGTTTAGGAACTCGATATAATAAATGGTAGATTTAAATTTTTCATGTTAAATTTAAAATGTTTAATATCCGAGATAAATTTGAATTTTCTAATTTAATTTTATCCTAAATCTATCATTTCATAATTTCATTTCACTCTTCTTCTATTATCATTTTTTCATTTACATTTTTATTATCTTTTCGGGTGAAGTATTGAATATTATAAAGTTTAAATTGTCAAAATGATGTTTTAAAATTAAACACGAATTTAATCCAAACTCGCTCCACTGGAATCAAACCCGAATCAAAACCTAATGGGTTGAATTCTGATTACTTAGGTTTGAGTGCTAGGATGGACGAGATTTGGGATCCTTCAACTCTAATCTAAATCTTTCGATCACACCCTACATAATGCTTTCATGGTAACTCCTGCAACTACTATATAATCTCAAAGAAAAATGTTACTTACAGTTCATTCTCCTCCCTTATTGTGACCAATGTAGTAGGACAAACACTGAGGGAAGAACTAAAGCGTTTAGAGCTGATTTGGTAAGAAGAGTGCGTGAGAAATAAACATTTCTCACAGACGATACTAATTGTGAAGCCTAAAAATTTTCACAATAAGAATGATGATGTGTCCTCTCTGAAATGTTCCACATAACATCAGAGAAGATGAAAACGATGTTAGAGAATCGCTTGAATCGGGACACCGCTGTTGTTTGTACCAAAGGGTCTCTGATGCTCACGTTAGAGAAGACATGAGAAGATTTGATTTTAACAACCAAAAAGTCGATAAGAATATCATGTACCTTTCCTCATAGGAGCGTGTGGTTTAATGTGTTGTGAAGACCAATGACAGGCTAGTAGGCTACCATGTTGCATGTATAACAACTACTTGTAATTAACTTAAGATCATTAGTGAACCCATACCCATGATAGGGTCACAATATATAAGAGGGGAGAAGGTCGACTATCATGCCTTTTACCAACCCATATCCCATGATGGGTTGCCTAGCTCGTAATGCTCCCTCCTCTCATAGGAAACCCTTGAAATATGAGGCCCATGGGAGTTTGAAGATGACTCATGTTCGTGACAAGTAGCATTTTAAAAGAGCTTATTATTTTTTTTCCAACAATATAATGTTGTTACACACAATCTCATTTGTAATCTCACCTGTTGTTACATATGTATCAATAATTGTCCAACAATATATATTTTTCGTCAGAATTTTTTTTCGTTTTTTACAAGTGGTCAATTCAATTATTAGAATATATATTTTTGTTTTTTTTATATTATAAATGCATGCCTAACTAAATGAGGTATATTATATTATTTGTAAGAAAATCAAAATGAGTTCAACCTGTAGGTGGAGGCTATATATGGGATTGCCCTCTAACATTTTTCATATTCAAATAATAATATAGTTTTCAGGGATATCAAACGTAAATATTTCTTCAACATATGCAGAGGATGGTTATGAGTTAAAAAAATGATTTTGTTTTTTTTTTATTAGAAATTTTGTGCTTGTGGTTGGGGGATGCGAATATGCCTTGTGTTTTTTTAGGTTGTTTTTTGGTTTTTATTTCTACGACTTTGGACTTCACTACTTCCACAAGTTAAGTGCCTGAGCAAACTTTTGTTGCATGGAAAGAGTGTGTGTTAAGGAAGGGTAACCTTTTTGTTTTCCTTTTGGGTTATTTGTGTAAATACCTTTAAAAACACTATTTTGTTTAAATACCCCTCATTGAAATCCTATTCTAGCAAGATCCCTTCTTTCAGGTCCGTTTGGTGTTCATTTTTATTTTGCTGGAACATTTAGAAAAAATGTGTGTATAATCCTCAATTCCTGTTTTTATTCATGTACATTTTAAGCTTGTTTGACAAGAGGATAAGTAATGGCATAATGCATAATTGTGGAGATAAGTGAAAGAGAGAATAATTTATCTCGTTTGGTAATCATAATAAAGTGCGGAAGTTGTCCCGATTTTGAAATGAATATAAGAATTTTTTGTTCCACTTAAAAGCTGAAATAATATTTATCCCCATTTTTTGTTCAAATTTTGACAAATATGAATATTGACAAAATTGATGGACTTTTTATCCTCTAAAATTAGGACAATTTATCTTCAAAACTTTAACCTCTTACCAAACTAGTCCTTCATGTCAAATTTGTCCATCCATGAAATCTATCATAACTGGATTCTCGAGAAAAAAAAATAATTCTCCTTTTGAGGTAGAGTTACCAAATTGACCCCTAAAGTGTGTCACGGAAGATAATATTTCAATGGCTATAATTTGACAAAATAAAATTTTTAGGGGTATTTATAAAAATAAAAAAAACCTTTTTAATGGTTAAAATTGTGCAGATATTTATAGTCTGTACAGAGAGGATTTTTGGCTCCTCTCCACAAACCTCTCTTTTATCTGTGAATAGCTATGCTAACCATTTTAGCCATGCAAATGTTTTGCATCTCATTGAACTAATTTTACTAGTTCTGGCCACACTCCAAGCGAACGTGCAAATTTGATTGTAGTACTTTTATGATTTACTTCTACACAAATAATTTTATACAAAAAGGTCAGCTAGGGATTACATATTTACATTATATATATAAGGTTGAACAGTGGATAGTGTTATATGAAGCATATATATGTGCAAGAAATAAAATACTCTATTATATTCAACAATTTGGATTCTTGTTAATGGTGAGACCAAACAAGCACTCTTTTTATATTCAAGATTAATGGATGGGTTTACTTCCATAATATAAATATATATAATAATTAGTTGAACAATTGAATTTGATCGAGAATGAATACTTTACAAAGGTCGGTGAGATCCGATCATCCAAGTTGTTATATATTCTTTGGGAAAAATTAAATAATACCCATGAATTTTTTTTATTTTTTTTCATGATGGTCACAGTTCAGTAGTAGACACAGATGCTATACATTGGAGGCCATTCTCAACATTGCATTATTCATTGGAGCATACGAACTATATTTCTTTCGCCTTTCTTCACTTTCAATGTCGACAATAGAGGTATTCCCTCTTTAGTGATCAAAGAGACCTGGGTTCGTATTTTGTTCCTGCTAATAGAAAAGAGTTGATCAGAAAAAATACTTACCAATAAAAAAAATGTCGATAAATAGATCTCAATGCATGCTATTATACATGATTATAGTAGCCAAATTGTGAGTTAAGAGCTCTAAAAATCATAATATCTTTGAAAATAAATGTTTCTAGACCCGAAAGATGAAGAAAGATCTCCACATGGTTCTCAACAAGAGGGCTGGTACACTCAGCCCATTTTTTTCCATTTGGGGGTGGTTGATCATTAGAGGAACCAAAGTGATGATTTTATGTCTGTTGTTTATCTAAAAGGGTTTTGCTAACGAGTGTCCTCACGGCACTGGTTAATCCACATTAATTGCTTACTTTTTATGCAACTTAACAAATTAATTATAATATGGTTAAAAAAAATGAATGATTTTTTAAAATACCAACAACATTCATAATAAATTCACCATTTTTTTTCTTCTTCCCTCTCAGACCCTATTTTTTCCCTCCAATATTTTTTCTTCTTCCCTCTCATACTCGATTTACTCATAAATAATATATAAAAAAATTGAATTTATGCACAAAAAAATATTGTTCAATTGTTTGGTTTACATAAATCGGACATTTTTCTTGAAATTATCTTATTTATGCTTATAACATTTTTTATTTTTAAATATTGTGTAAGAGAGGGAAAAATTGGGTGTGGGAGGGAAGAAGAAAAAAATGTGGTGAATTTATTAAGGGTGTTGGTATTTTAAAAAACTTTCATTTTTTTAACCATATCATAATTAATTTGTTAAATTGCCTAAAAAGTAAACAATTAATGTGGATTAATGAGTGCCCTGAGGGCACTCGTTAACAAAACCCTATCTAAAAAAATGTTTGTAAATGTTGGGAATTCGTATTTGAATATCAGTAATAATTTAAAAGACAAATATGGATATAAAGATATCTGTTACAAAAATATCAAATTTTAAATGTATTATAAAATTATATAGATTCTTATTATATACCGTTGAAATTCAATTTTGGTACGATTAATTATAATCTAATGAATTTAATCAAATCATGCATTCTCTTCATAATCTAAATTTCAACATCTCTATTATAATACGCCACTTGATCACTCTAACTATTATGTGTTATTAAAAACTTCAATTATCCAATAAGTATTCATATATATTTGAATTTGAATATAAAGGTAATAGGTATATGACCATTTAGGTATAGATGACTTGAGAAAGTGGGGACAATGCTGTTTATTTAAGAGATGAGTTTTTGTTTGATATTGTCCTGAACATGACAGCTGATCAAAGCTTTATCCAACTTGCTGAAATATATTAAGCTTTTCTTTTCATGTGGGGGTGGTTGATCATTAGAGGAATCAATCAACATGGGCCAAGCTTACAATTTGAATGTTGTTTTCATTTGATGACATGAACAGCAGGTGATTGTGACTTATGTTAAGGACCATCCATGTTTGGTATCCAATGAAATAGAAAGTATTATAAATGCATAACAATTGATTGTTCTTTCCTTGTTATCTGGAGATCCAATTGATTTACTTAATTATAAAAATTATTCCAGATATACCTCTCTTTCAGGGAACAAACAGTCTTACACATGGTTATAAAGTTCATGGATAATATATACCTTCAGGGGCCGTTCTATTTACCGGAATAGGGTGGACACTAGGGGTGGAATATACAATCATAAATGATAGTCTTAGGCTCCGTTTGGAGGCAACACAGGGGGTATAGCTGCGGAAAAGTAGATTTTGGAATAAAGCTGATATTTTTTCCAAGTCCACCCATGATTTTAGACCTTGACTTTTTTGGGATGCTTTTTGTTAATCACCTCAAGAATCAATATTCACATGGAAGGATCACCTGTTCACCTCTTAATCAATGTTTGGCCCACATAGAAAAAGTTGCTTTTCATCTTATTCAAAAAATCGATTCTTCATCACCAAAACTCCAGCGTTCTTTTTGAGCTTTTAAAAACACGGATTTCGATAGAGAAATTAACTGAAGGAATCCAACCAAACACAAAATTTTGATTCCATTAATAAAGCAACGGAATCCGACCCGTTTGGCTGCACGATAGGTTTAAGCCCCAGATTAGCTTAGCTTTTCAAAAAGCGGAATCCGCCCAAACCTCGTTTCTATTTATAGTACCAAATATACAATCATAAATGATAGGGCCTTAGATATGAAGAAGTGAAACTAATTAGTGCTAAACTTTTAAATTATGAAAAATGTTGTAACCATCTAAAATAAATATACGCCTAAACCTTTAAAGATAGTAAAACAAATAAAATTTATTCAGATAATAGGTATAAGATATATAACCCTTATACTTTTCTGGAAATTCAAAAAAGGCCATTGACATACCACAAAATCTCTAGTAAAATATATATTCTATTATGTCAATATATACTGTATTACAAAAAAACATAAATGTATGGATTTAAAATTTTGAGTTATGTACTCCATTAAACAAATATATATATATATTTTTTTTTTTTTTACAGAAATACAATTTTGATTACTAATAAGAAAAACACATTAAAAAAAAAGTTAAAAGTGCATTCAATTTACAAAAGTGATAGCAGGAATGTAACATTTTCATTCGAAAAAAAAAATTAAAGCACTTTATAACTATAGCCTCGGATCCATGTCGGCTCTCTGTCTCAACACCCGCTCATGAAATGTTTCTTTGAAAAAAAATATATTCATATTGAATATTGATGGTGAGAAAGCACAACACAAGCAATAGAGTGAACTTTGATTCTTCTCTGCCTTTATCTTTTTAGTGGGCCAAAAGCAAGGGGCAACTCATTCATTAAGTGAGGTGGCAAAAAAAAAAAAAACTATGAAGTGTTTATTTATTTATTTTTTGGGGGGCAAAGGTCTCCAAAAAGAAAACCAATAAGTCTGGATCCAATGAGGACTGACTTCAGTCAGTCTGGATAATATTAAACTACACAGTTTATGAATCGAATTACACATCCTATGAATCGAACTGCACATTTAATTATTGGATATAAGTGTCACTCTCCTATTGAATCCAATCAAAGTATAATTCAATTCATATACTATGTAGTTCGATTTATAAGCTATGTAGTTTAATACTGACCGAAACCAATTTTGACTGAATCCGGACTCCACATGCTAAACGAGGACCTTTTTTTAAAAAAAATCTTGAGAACTGAATAGAATATGTGGAGATCTCAGACCTGAACTTTAATCAGTTGATGCCATGATTTCTTGGGGAATACAACTTTTGTGATTAGTCAATTTGTGGCCCCCCCTTTCAGAAGTACTGACTTGTAACATAAACCTGTGAATACAACTTTTTCAACAGACCGACCAAAAAAGAAAAGGAAAAAAACCTTTTTCAACACAAAATTGAGGCAAATGGGGACGGGCAGTCCTGATCCTGTGACATAACTGGGTCTTTAATTAGGCATGATATGACTTCAACAACCATTCAAATTTTTCATGCAATCACATAAGAGGAGTGCAATCACATGAACCAGGACCAACAATTTGTTTTTATCCATTCAAATTTTTCATGCAATCACATAAGAGGAGTGCAATCACATGAACCAGGACCAACAATTTGTTTTCATTGATGGATTTCTTGAAACTGAATGTGAACCTCAGACAGGTCAATCATATATTTGTCCATCATAATCATCAAAAAAAAAGTTTCTGTTTCATAGATTCTTTTTGCACGATCATTAGCGATGCATTGGCAATTCACCAAGAAAAATCACAAATGAAACTCCAAGGAATTAAATCGGGTATAAATCATTCTGATCAGCTTATATTCGCGATGGATAAACAAGTCTCCTGACCATCTTCTCTAGGTTCGGCTTCAACTTCCAGTATACAAGTATTTAGATATTCTCTACAAGAAAGTAACAGATTCTGAAAGATGGGAAGGGGAACATCACTTTCTGTGATTAGGTTACTAACCTCTTCTACCAAACTGACCAGCGTTTCTTTCTGGAAGCGATGCGCATTGTCTTTGAGTAAATTAAGCCATGATTTCGTTGAGAAATGATGCAGATCTCTCTTCTGATGGGAGCCAATGCAGGTGATGGCAGCAGAAAGCTCATCTTCTGCTAATTTGATGCAGAACATTTCTTTGACGAGAAGTGGTGGCGGAGTCCGACCGGCACGAATCAAGTGATTCCAGGTCACTTCCAGTACATGCACCTAAAAATGATAATAAAGACCAACATAAGAAATTTTTACTGATAAGTATTACATAATATGCTACAATGATTTTTCATTATGGCATGAGTATAGTTTAACTGTTTCCCTTTGCCAGTTGAGGCCACGTACATCTCATCAGCAATTATAGAATGAATAAAATCTTCATGCGATAACCCATGACTCGTACATTTCTATTTTTCTTTGAACAAGCAAGATTTATATTGTTTTTGTTTTTCTTTTCATTCCAATGGGAGAAGTTGCAATATGCTTGGGCAGAGCTTGACATTTGTGAAACAACCAGTGAAAGCATGCACTAATGCCGGATATACAAGCAGACAAGCAGCCTCTTATATACTTTGTTTATCGCATATGCCATTAACAGAAAAGCAACAGGGGATGTCATGAAGGATTAACAAAGTCAAACTAATGTAATCCTTCTGAGGGTATGGCATGTGTATCTACTGCATTTCAGTCTACAATTATAGAATGAATAAAATCTTCATGCGATAACCCATGACTCGTACATTTCTATTTTTCTTCGAACAAGCAAGATTTATATTGTTTTTGTTTTTCTTTTCATTCCAATGGGAGAAGTTGCAATATGCTTGGGCAGAGCTTGACATCTGTGAAACAACCAGTGAAAGCATGCACTAATGCCGGATATACAAGCAGACAAGCAGCCTCTTATATACTTTGTTTATCGCATATGTCATTAACAGAAAAGCAACAGGGGATGTCATGAAGGATTAACAAAGTCAAACTAATGTAATCCTTCTGAGGGTATGGCATGTGTATCTACTGCATTTCAGTTAGACCGTGGAAAAAGTTTTGTGAAACTCATCCTCCTACTACTGCTGGTCAATAAAATATGGTGTTTGTCAAATTGTGATGCCCCGAACTGCCCCCACCCCAGAAATAAATAAATAAAAGAATAACACAACAACCAAAAAGGAAAAAGGGTCAATTTGTCTCAATTGACAATGAAGCCAAACTGCTAAGCCCAATATGGAACCAATTGTCAAAATCTCATTCAGCATTTGCAAAATGAGTTTTCGTTTACTGATAATTTGAATTTCAGCTTTTGGTTTCAGATTTCAGTTTTTATTTGTTGAAAGTAAACAAAAACAGGTTTTATGAAACAGCCGGTCAAGAGTTACTTATGCTGGAATTGAATATTTTAGTCAAAGTAAATCTTAAGCTGTTTTTGAAAATAGGTTCCAAAGAATCAACAATACCTTTCCCGCTTGAGAGGCTTCAAAGACCATTCGAAGGTGGCGTCTGCCGTCAAAGTGATACCCACAACTGAGCATATTTACGTAAGCATTCTCAAAATCATTCCATCTTTGCTCGAGAGACATGCCTCCAACATTATATTGAATGTGAACTTATCAGGAATTGCTCTGTCACTACAACTGGATTTATGACTGATGTGATGGATACCATCTAGTATCTTCTGAAACAGATCAATAGCTTTTTCCAACATCCCATGTTCCAAGTATGCTTTCAACATTATATTGCACGTCACCACATTCGGGGAACAAAACTTCTGCATTTCATTGAAGATGTATGCTGCATTCTCGATGCTGCCAGAGTTTATACAAGTTTGAATCAACCCTGTGTATGTCACTACCAAAGGCTTCTTTGCAACCTTGCATAGTTTGTCAATCTAAGGAGAGATAAGAAGAGCAATTATTTCCTTCCCACAATTTTCTGGAGAACATATTTAACTGAACTGGCAACTTCAACACTAACATGATGATAAAATACATCTCAGTTTAAAATCACAGTTGTATGATTGGAAAATGCAGTAACATAAACAGTGATCAAACAACAAAAAAATGTTATTTGATTTTTGAAGAACTATAGATGTAAGTATGTGACCAATATGTTTCATGGATATGATTCATCTCTGCCATTTATCTATATCACCACACAAAAAATTGATGGAGCTTACCAGAGTTACAAAATGAAAAAGAAATCAGCAAGATGAGACTTGAAGGTAAAAACAGAAGAGCGTATGGTAAAGTAATTAGAAATTTTTTGTGTATATAGCGTATACCTGTGACAAAGCTTCTTCGCACCTCCCTGCGCTACAGAGGCAACGAGAAAGATCATAATAGAGACTTGCTGAACCCACTATTCCCCTCCTCTCCATATCTTGGACTACTAGTATGGCCTCATCAGTCTTTCCTTCTTTCCAAAGTGTATTAACAAGAACTATAAGAGTAGAATGAAAAATTGTGCTTTAGATAATAAAGAGAAAAGGTCAAAGACACAACTACAAAGAACATAACATGGTTATTCAAATACCTTTGTAGTTCAAAGCACTTGGAATGGATGATTTTTCTACTTTCTTGAAAAACTCATGCACCAAATTATACTTTTCGCACACAAGCATGACCTGTTCAAACATGAACTTTATGCCATCATAATTGATAGATAAATACACGGAGTACAAACAAAATTGAAATCCGTATTATGCCATCTGTATTTGGATGAAATAAACCAAGAAATAGTATGGTGTTGCCAAATTACAGATTTCATTTCTGACTAAAAAGTTTGATTCACAAAGAAAAGCAAGACTTAAGCTGACAGTTAATTTTGGGTTTCTTAATACTAAATACAACAAAAGCAGCACCCCTTTCTTTTCTGGTGGCATGTAAGAGGAACATGTTTCAATTTTAGGTAGACAGTACAGATGTCCTTCAGTACAGAAGCAAATAAATGTTGAAGAGTAGCATATGTTCCGAAAAGGAGTCATCTTGTTATACAGAGTTACACAAAATTTATCATATATTGGAGAAATAGAACTTGTTGCAAATTTGAAATAATTTACTAAAGCAAAGTGACATAAAACAATGATCAAAAGTAATCTTTCTATCTTGAATAAGGGAAACAAAAAAATCATAAGTTTAAATGAAGAAAGGAGCAGAAGCCACGCTCAATGCCACTATCTTGCTATCTTAAACATTTATTTTCATCAACCATAGAGATAGTAAGAACCCTCTAAGTTTGGTAAAGAAGAAAAATGAGGGTGTACACCCTGTTATTACCTCCATGACAAGACCATATGTTGTGCTTGAAGGTTGTATGCACTGTTGTTTTAACTGTTGCAATACCCAAAATGCCCCTTCCCACTGTTTACGTTGCACACAAGCATTTAAAACCTAGAAAATTAAATGAAGAATGAAAACTGCTTGTTAAAATTTGAAATAGCAATTGATAGTTCCCCAAAGACAGACATTGAAGTCATGCAATGCACGAATAGCATAAACCACTCACAGCATTGTAAACAACAAGATCTGGTTCTAACCGGGGATCCCACTTCTGTAGCACTCCCAATTTAAATTTCTTCTTGGGAGTAGATCTCATGCAATCAATTACATCAAAAAGTTCCTTCATATACCCCGCTTGTCCAAGAATAACAGCAATGCAATGATAAGCTGCAAGGTCAGGATATGAAGATAATTCTTGCTGCACGAGAAGATCAATGTTCAGTTATGAAGTTTGGATATGAGATGACATATAACTTATGACCAACATAATATAGACAACGGGATGTTGTATACCTGCATAGCATGAAAAACATTAAGTGCCTCCACTGGCCGTTTCGCTTTCCCAAGCACATTAAGTACGGTTGTGTATATATATCTGCAACATATAGAGTGTACGAAAGAAAATAAATATCTGTCAAAAGACCACAAACTGAAGGGGAATAAAGTGGGAGGCATTTTTAGGTTAGAGGAAGATACATCTCGAAGATTACATTATGAAATTTTTTTTCATAAACTTACTTGAGAAGTTCATTACTTGAGCTTCTTTTCCATTTTGATCAGGACAAAATAAATGCTATTTGAATTTAACAAAATGAATGGCCTAAGTACAAAGTACTATTTATTCGTTATTCACAACAAAGTTGGTTGGCATGATCAATGCTATGAATTTACAGGAAAGTAGATCTGAGTTCTCCCATGGACTGTATTCTATTTGAAATTCAACAAATTTTGTAGAAGTAAGAAAAAAAAATTGTACTACAATTGGAACAATGATTTTGAGACCACTGAGTAAAAAAAAGAAAAAAAAAAAAAAGAAAAAAAAAAGAAAAGAAAAGAAAAGAAAAGGTGAGTACATACCAAGGACATTTGCAGACAAACATACATGTCACGTGCACACTATAATCAGAACTCATCATATTTTGTCAGTCTAACTTTCTCAAATAAATGTCATAGAGGCCAATAGACAAAAGGATATAGTTACAAAGGCACTCCACTTGGTACGAATTCATGTACATGTAAAGAATTGTTTTGTTGTTCATGGCCTGCATTTTTTGATATATTTTGAAATGCCTTGGTTGGTCCTCCGACCTCACACTTTGATGCTTGAGATTGCTACTTTTTTTAAAGATATGGTGCAGCTTGACACCCTGTCATAAATTTTTTTGCGGAAAAGATATGCCAAGAAACGTTGGAAAATATTTGATATACTGCAAAAGCTGAAGGAACTATTATATCTTCATAAACACCAAAATATAATTGGCATCATTAATTTGCAAAATCTCTTGTCCAGTTATCCCAAAGCTTATTTTGGAAGAATATGCCTTCTTTCTTTAAACTAGGTACCATGAATATCCTGCAGAATTAATTATAGCAAGTATAAGATTTACCGGCTCTTGTAGGACTCAAAGCGCTGATGAGATTGAAGCCATTCAACAACTTGTAAAACTCTTTGCCAATTTCCAAGATCACCAAGTATTTGGATGACCCTTAATATAGAATGGTCTGTGAATCTAATTTTTGCACTGTGAATCATCTTGGAGAATTGCCACTGAGGCATATTGATATCTGTACCATTCAACCTTCATAAAAAAAGGGTAAAATCAACCATTTGTGGAGCAGAATGGTGGTAATTGAGTTCAATTAATCTTCTGTTAGGGATAACATAAATCGAATATGAGATACTGGAAAGCAAAAAATAATATATAGGGCAATATGACAAGTTTAATGGAAAGTATGAAGTGGTCAACTGCTCTTCCTAACCTTTTTGTGGTTGATCATGTATCATTTAATCTACATTACACACTTTCTTTCAAGGCACATCAAGAATTTGAGCAAACAATGTTCCAAGAAAATCAATTATAATAATTTCATGTCCATATTGAGTCCCCAGGGAAAGCGATCATACTCACACTGATGCAGTGGATCCCATCAAAACCCAAAAGTTAAGCGAGGTCTGCGAGTGTAATACTAGGAAAGGTGACCTCTTGGGAAGTCCTTGTATTGCACCTTAAAATCCTATTACAAGCCCAATTTACATTCTCAAAAAAAAAAAAAAGGATGTGGTGGAATTCACATAATTCTTCCTATCATGGCACAACTATAACAAAATCAGCATTGTCCTATTATATTTAAAACATGCAGATCAGACTACCATGTTCTGTTATGTGGAACTTCTACTGTGTATTACAATTTGCCGTGTAAATGTAAAGACTTTGTGTGCCACAGGGAAATCTGGTTGGGCTGTAGCATCAGAGGTCAAAACATCATGCAACTAGCCCAATATGTTTATCATATCACACAACTTCCATTGCTGGGTTCATCCAATATCCCTCTTGCATTCATGCCAACATCTCCTCCACCATCCCCATCTTCAGCATCAACATTTATGCCATTGTGGAACCTCTTTCGTATATCTCATACAAACTGCTCTATTGTTAAATTTAATGATAAATCAGGCGTTTATAATGGAAACACCACCTCCAGTTTTAACATTCTCAGTTTTTTGTTGACCCTTCTGCCATGCCACCATGATAAGTTACCTGCAACTATATCATTATTACAAATCCAATAACACTGTAACATAAAAAGCAATACCTACTGTTAGATTATATGTGTTATGTCATAATATATGTAGTGTATTACACGTGTAACTCCTATGTACTTGTATATAAAGGGATTAAACCTTCGCATTCTCTCTCTCTCTCTCTCTCTCTCTGATTCTAACACCTACTATGACGGCAATTATTGCTGATTCATATGCACATATAGGTTTCAGCATCAACTGAAGTTCCATTTGATAATTTAATATATGATTCCATGTATGCTGGATCTTTTACATTTAGTGCTTCATAATGATTGCAAGCAATAAGATTTTGAGCCGTAAAACTACATTTCAGCAATAGAATTCTGGAAGTACAACAATATCTAGGCAGGATGGCCTACAATCAATGAATGTAAATGATGCACAAAAAAGAAGAAACTAAGGTAAAAGAGTTCAGCATCTTTTAGACACTTTGGCTAAATATTATCTCTAGCCTAACATGCACATGGAATACAACTATATAACATCTGACACAATGCCCAACTTGAAGACTGAAAAAATTAAAATTCAGAAAGAGGAAAAAAGGAACCACAATTAAACCATTAAAATTTCTTATGTTCTAAGAGACCAATACAAGAAAATATGAAAAAAACACACTAATATATAAACAAGCAGAGAATATTACCACTTTGCTAACTTTTGGATTCTATCTTCCAACTCCATCCGCGAAACCCGCCTCTTGTTCCTGACATCAGTGAATACTTCAAAAGACTTGAAAGCAGCCCTGTCATTGTAGTCTGCATCAAAATCATCCACAGTTGCAAGACTCAAGCTATTTGAAGTTTTATATACATCACTCTTTTCGGTTCTCCTCCATAGTCTTTGGGAGCCTCATTGAGTCTCCGCCTAACTTGTTCTGTTTCAAGACCTTCTCTCTGCCATTTAAATCTTTCATGGTCTCTATATTCTTCTGTAACTCCATTTATAGATCCCTTCAACGACGTCCTCCATTGAGACATATCATGGTCAATGATATCTTTTTCTAACACCGTGCGATTTATTCCTCTCCCAGTGATGCCTGCTTCATTATCTTTCAAAATACTTTCATGCCGTCTCCTATATATCAATCTACGACTGCTCTCAATATCCCATGTACTCTGCGTCTCATCTGCCTTGCTCCCATAAAACTTGCTACTTTCCCTCTTATAGACACCAAATCTACCCGCACTCACTTTGGCATTAGTCTTATCACTACTACCACCACATCTGCTAATCCCCATTCCAACACCATCAACTACATCTCTCTCCATTGTTCCATTTCGTCGAATCTGTTTCTTCTCATTTTCCCTCGTACTACTTTCAAACTGACCATAATACCGGTCCTCGTTGTTCCGTTTCTCTGGGTGATCTTTGATATTCCGCTCTCCAAACTTACTGGAAGTTCTTCGTAATCCGACTCCATTTTCGCCACCCAAAACCACATCACTCCCTTTGGGCACCGATTCACTTCCACTCGTCCCCATAATCCCTTCTACTAAATCCCAGCCACCCCGTGAAGTCTCATCTCTTATTCCATTATCGGATTTGCCGCAGCTCGAATCAGACGAATCAACGCCATCCGTTCTGCTAGAATCATCCTTACTTTCGTTGCCTTGAAACCCATCAACACCTTTCCCCAAATGTTTATCCCTCCCACTCCTAGCCGACTCCATGGCCTTCACATAATCGTCGAAGTTGGGCTCAAATTTGAACTCCTTATCAAGTGACCCTGTATTAATTGGCAACGCATTGGGTATTCTACAAGTGGGTTTCCTTGAGTCAAAACTCCTATTTTTCTTCGCATGGAAGGTGATGCTGCAAATGGGTTTCCGAGAAATCGAAAATTCAGGTACCCAGTAGGGTTTACAGGGGGGTTTGAAGTGAAAAATCAGTTTTTGATCAAAATTGAAGGTACCCATTTGAAGATTTGACACTACCATCACTTTTTAGTCTGCTCAGGTAGCATGGATTCTTATAATCCAACCAAAGAAGAATCAAAAGCTCAAATTTTTCACACAATATATATAAGAGGAGGTGAGCGAGAAGAATCTACAAACAACAGTAGCAAGAAAGAAATATATATCTGTTTTCACAAGTGATGGAGACCCGAATTCAGATGAAGAAACTCTGATGAGAGGAAGAAAATCTTTTGGGCAGGGATATTGCAACTACCTATTTTATTTTAGGCACTACCCTCTTAAAACCACCTCCCATTATTTTAGTTTTCCCTAAATCTCCCATCTTATAAATGCCCTTAAAATGATTCACCACACCCACCACCTACTCGTTAAAAACAACCTAATCTCTCTCATCCCATGTTGCTTTGGTTCCCTCCCTCCCTCCCTCCCTTTGTGTTCTCTTGGGGACGCCCTAATGAAATGGGAGAAGATGTTGTTGTTGATCGATTCTATGTCATCAAAACCACGCAGATGAACCCATTGTCGTGACATCAAGTTGATCTCCAATAGAACAGATCTTTTGACATTAAGTCATTATCATTTTTGTGTTTTTTTAATTCCTTTTGAAATTATTTACATTGGTGTAGTCACACACATTAGAATAACTCATTTTAAAACCTATAAATTTTTTTTCTGTTCCCATTGACATGGACAATGTCTAGAAAATATAATTATATAGACACCTCATGTATCTAATTAATTCTAAATGCTACCGGTCTTTTTTTCTATTCCCATTGACATGGACAGTGTCTAAGGAATATAACTGCGTAGACACCCCATGCGTTTAACCCATTTCAGAACGTACATGTTTTTTTTGCTGTTCCCATTAACAAGTATATTGTTTAGGAAATATAATTACATAGACAACCTAAGCGTCTAACCTATTCCATAATCCACGAATTTTTTTTTGTTCCCATCGACAAGTAAATTGTCTATGAAATATAATTACGTAGTCATCCCGGGTGTTTAACCAATTCCACAACCTACGGGAAGGGTTTACATATATAAACTAGGTGGTGGCAATATCTCTGCCCTTTGCTGTTAGCCTCATTTGGTTTAAAATGAGAGTATTTTCGATAGTCTTATATATACTTATTGCTTTGCATCATGAAAGCTAATAATTTTTCTTTGTAGTTTATTAATTTGATATTTATAGCTTTACTTCATCTATTTTATCTCTTTTGCTTTAAATAACAATTTATGTGAGAACAAACATTCTTGCAAGCTGAGTAACACACTTAAATCTGGATGTGGCTTGCATGTTGGAGAACAACCAACAAAAATATTTCAACTTTTTGATATTTAAACTAGAGCAAATATTAGTTGGTTCATGTTAGAATAAATGTTTCAGTGCTTTTGTGTATTATATGTTTAAGTGCCTACAAATAACTAAATGAAATATTGAAAGTTTAAACCTAGAATGTATATGTTAAGTTTAAACCATTAAGTTGTATATGTCCAGTTGTGTAACTATTCCAATGTCATGGAGTATATATGATGGATATGATACTTATTTATTTTTATTCTTCTTTTTTTGTTTCATTTTAGGGACGTGTGAGAATATTTGATGCTTTTGGTGTATTGAACTCCGATTTGATCCGTGGAAAATAGATGAGATGAATGACGTCAACTCCACCCCTTTATTGAAAATCATATTTTTTCAATATGTTTTCAAACGCACAAAAAAAAATTGGAACACACATATTTGAAGTATGTGTTTTGCTAAAGAAAGTTAAAGTTTTTTCTTCTGTTTTCATCGACATGGACATTGTCTAAGAATTATAAATATGTAGACATCTCATGTGTCTAATTCATTCCAAAATCAACGTATAGATTTCTTTTCTATTTCCATTGACATGAATATTGTATAGGAAATATAATTTTGTAGACACCACATGTGTCTAACTCATTATAAAATCTATGATTTTTTTTGTTCTCATCGACATGGACATTGTCTAAAAAATATAATTATGTAGACTCTCCATATGTCTAACTCATTCCAGAGCTTGCATGTTTCTTTTCTCATTTCATCGACAGAGACATTGTCTAAGAAATATAATTATGTAGACATCTCATATGTCTAATCTATTTCAGAACCTACATAAGTGGGGGTGGTGCCCTTAATGCATTTTGAGAAATTATGCATTAATGGCAAAACTGTAAATAAGAGGTGGTGTTTAATAAAAAAAGGGTGGTGAGAATATCAGTACCCAAATCTTTTCCGATAACCAGAATAAAAAAAGGGAGAAAAAAAATCCTCTAATTGTAACCCTTATTTTCTTATGCACATCTCTACATTTATACACCCAATAGAAATCCATTATATTCTTAACACCCTCTCATTAGGTCTGTCAACGGATCCGATCCGGATCAGGTCGGGGTGGACCCGGACCCGACTCGTGACAGGACCCGACGGGTCCTAAATATGTAGACCCAGACCCGGACCCATCGGGTCTCGGGTCGGATCGGGTCCGGACCCGACCTAAGGAAAGTTAATAAAAACAAAAGAAATTTAAACTCATGAATTTGTTTGTCTTATCATTCTATTAAAAAAAATTGTAATAAAGCATTAATTATTATTGAACTTTCTAAACTGATATCCTAATATTGTGTTTGAACATATTTTTGTACAATTCAAAAGAAGTGAATGAATTACTAAACAACATTCAAAGTAAACATAAGTCTAAACAATATAACAATAAATTAAAAGGGAGAGCTCATAATTATTTGTGTCACAAAATAAACAATAAACACTTATATTTGTAACTTGATAAATAAGAAATAAAATTATGGGTCAACTAATACTAATATTCTTGTAATATATGAGTGTATATTAATAAAACAGTCGGGTCTCAGGTCCAACGGGTCGGGGCGGGGTGGACCCTGACCCGACCCGTTTGTAGTTTGGGTCCACCGGGTTGAGTCCAAATTGGATCGGGTATATTACATGTGTAATCGGGTCCGGGTCGGGTCGGGTCCGGGTCTGGACCCGACCCGTTGACATGCCTACCCCTCATGTATAAAAGGGGATTTTTTTTAGCATATACCCAACCATTGAACATATTTGAAAAACCCAAGAAACTCTAGTTTTCTCTATCACTCATTTCCCGTCAACACAAGCCGTTCGATGCTCTCCCTCACTGTCCACTCAAGCCGTTCGGTGCTCTCCCTCCATCGACATTTGTTGTCCCGTGCTCTCCCTCTCCGTCAACATCTCTTGACCTCTCTTGTCTTGTTGTTGGCTTCTTGAAAGGCAAGTATTGATCTTGTGTAACCTATTTCTTTTTAGTTTTGTGATTGATGATTTCATGTGTTTTTAAATTTAATTTATATTTGTAAATATGCCCGCTTTCATGGATTGATCTCGTATGTTTATTGATAGTGTTACATATTCTATTTTCATTTGAACTTTATAATATTGTGAGTTATGTGTTAAAAGGTTCTTTTTGCTTGGTTTTAGGTTTTCATTGTTGTTTAGGGTTTAATTCATGTTTAGTATTCACATCTAGGATTAGATTCATATTGAAATGATTAATTTTGTTTAAGGTTATAAAATGGTCCAATCTTTTACAAAATATTTTTTTATTTAAGTGATCTCATAATTTTTTTTTTTTGAAATTATACACTATGCCAATCATTTGTAGGTTTTGATTCATATTTAGAAATCATGGTTAGGTTTTGTATAATTTTAGAATGATTTAACCAATTATGAATTATTCATACAATACAAAGTTAATAATTATTTTTTCTTCTACTTTGTGTGTGTTTGATCCAAAAAAATGTTTTTGACCTACATTCTCTACCAGAAAGAATTGATCAAAAGAAGTAACCAAAAGAGAAAATAGAAGAAGTTCTTGTTTTTGTATAACATTTTGAAGGCAACAACATTTGGCGCTTCATTCTTAATATGTTTGAATGTTTATTAGTTTGGTGATTGAATATTTGAATGTTTGGAGTGTTTAATGTTTAAATGTAATTGTGTTTCTATGTTTCATTGATTGAATGTATGAATGTGTTATTTTTGTTGAATCACCTAGAAAATTGAAGAATGGGCTCCTGGTGCTAATAATGACACTGTCAGTGTCGAGGTATATCACATTCATTGACACTTATATTGTCGACGGTGTCCCAGAAAATTGAATAAATATTCAGACAACCGTGACGACACTGATATTGTCGAGATAATTTTACTTTGTCGACATTTATTATGTCGATACGCTGAGAAAAAAATATTTAAAGGTACTGGTTGATGCGTCGACCAACCTTGTGTCGAGGTATTTTATTCCACTCGACCTCGCCTATGTTGACAAGGGGTTTAGAACCTCCGCTTTCACTAACTCTCTACTTCAACACCACAACAGTCGGATAAGATATATATTCACTCAACACTTCATATGTTGAATTTGTTTTACAGATATGTTATTTTCAGTTTTGTGTCACCATCGACAGCTTTGATGTTAAAATAGTAGGCTAACATCGATGGTATATGTGTTGTACTGTTTAAATAAGGGGATGTGCACCATACCTAATTATAAATGGATCTTTTAAAGTTGTAGGGTGTGTGCATTGGAAAGTAAGGGGTGCAATTAGAGGCACAAAAAAAAAAGCAATAAAAAGAGGTATATTTGGGTTGGGTTGGATCTGAAATGTGGTCCTTTCGAGTACCAAAGGCACTCTGGTTTTTTTGGTGGGGCAAGAGTGTTGTCACACTCAGTCATTTTTATAGTTTAAAATGCAATATTATATATCTCTTATCATTTACTTATTGTAACAATGTATATACCTCGTTAGAAAGTTTTTATACTTTCTATAAATGATATTATTTAATTCATTCGAGTATGTATATTACTCATTAGAAAAATATATACTTCTTAGATGAAGTATATGAATTTAAAAAAAATAAAAACCACAAAGGACATCAATCAACTTATTCCGGGCCCTATTCTTGAACCAAACGGAGAATAAGGTTTCGTTTGGGACTGTAGTATTTAAAGGACACTGAGTAAGTCTACTATCCTACCCATAATGATTTAATGATAGGCCCCTTTCTTGATCAAAGATCACCATTTGGAAACTGACCTACATCCTTTTGGTAGGATGATAGAGGTTGGGGGTCTTCAACAGGCCCGAGGCCTGAAAGCCCGGCCATTTTTAGGTTCAGTCGGGCTTGGCCTGATTCTGGGGCTCGGGCCCGGCCCGCAAGCTCGCCCGAGGGCCCGGCCCACAGGTCCGCCCAAACTGGGCCCGTTCGGGATGACCCGTAAGCCCATAGGGGGTAATCTAATAAGTGAGTAACATGTAATTTTTATTTGAATTGTAGTTGAATTATATAAATTATTGACATTTATGTAAGTGTCAGCCTAGTTAGATACATGTAGTTATTCATTTTTTCAAGTAATGATTCATTTAATATATTTATTTTAAAAATTCAATAGATATAAATATTTTTTTTTGTTATTTTAATATTATATACAAATGAACTTAAAATAAAAAAATCAAAAGAAATAAGATGCTTAGAATTTGGGCCCATGAGACCCGTTCAGGCCTGGGCCCGGTGTTTTGGCCGCGGCCCGGCCCGGCCCGTTGCCGACCCCTAGTAGAGGTACCCCCTACTTAATGAGGAGACCAAAATTTGAGTCTTGTCGTTTACTAATATGGACATGTTTGATCAGAAAAAGTACTTACCAATAAAAAAGTCATTTAGAAACTTAGCATTATCTATTAATTTTTTGCAACAGGTTGATAACTATATCACTCAAGTGGAGCATTTTTGAATTGTCAATATGTGCTCAATAGCGAAACCCACTATTACAATTTTTGATATTGATTACGGTTTAAAATCATGAATAAAGACTTTTAATCACAATTTTAAATTGCGATACCTGATGGTGTGATTGTTTATATCATATTTTTAATCATAATTTTGAAGCGTGATAAGAAGTGAGAAATGATCACCGTCGTAAAATAAACCGTAATTGTTGTAGGGGAAACGCTAATGAAACATGATATTTAATAAACAAGATATCACAGTTCAGATTAGAATTATGATCTTTATATGATTTAAGATAACATTTTATAAATAATCAATTATCTTTATATTATTTAAGATCATACTTTATAAACTATCCATGATCTTTAAATTATAAAAATCACAATTCACTTAACCATTATCCAATTCATATATTGATTCTACATGCTCTTACAATTCAATGCACGAAAGAAAATGAGCTACTCATTAAAACTTTCATTACTCTCAAATGGATCAAAGTTCATACAACTATTTTATTTACACATACAAAATTTTTTATACATACAATTGTTTTTCTTTACACATACTATGATCCGTTTGGGAGTGCGGTCAACACCCCTGTATTTCATAGTCGCAGCTTTTGGAAAGTAACAAATGAGTGAGTTGTGTTAGAAAATGATGTATTTGCATTTGGAGTACTTGCTTGGCAAATCATATGAGGTTGGCTTCTGCAACATTATGAATTACACAAATGTCTTTCTTAATAGCAACCACATAAAGATGAGAGATTGAGAGAAATCCCTAGTACCTATATCACGGCCACTCCTCTCCGTCTTTTTCCCCTGATAGTAAGTTGAGATTTATCACATCTCAAATTTTGATCAAAGGTATATTTATTTGTCACTTCCCAATCTTGAAGGGTACCATTACCAACTGATTCACATGCTTTTTCATGGATTTTTTTTCCCATTGTGGGAGGCAACAATAAATGCAATGGTGTTATCAATTTGATTATTTTGTTTGCTGGAGCTGTGTATATTTTAATGGTGGTAATTAGGTGATGATGAACTTTCTCAATGAATTCGTCTGATGAGCAAACTCAAAATGGGGATGGGAGATAGGGGTGGCGTTCGGGGAATAGAAATGAAAGAGAGCTCTTGTCAGTGTATATTTTAGGATAAAAGATTCCTTGTTGTCATTTGCTGAAATGTATGAGGGCATTTTGTACTTTTACATGGAAGGGTGCTGCGTTCACTCGGGTGCTTCTTGAAAGCGTTCTTTCAGGGCACTTACGAAATCGGTCATTTTACCAAACGTGAAAAATGGAGTTTCAAATGTGGGTTCCTGTTTGGATGGATGTTTAAAATTCCATTGCTTTTTAGACGTAGAAGCCACTAACTAAAAAACACACTGCCAAACGGCCCTAAAGTAAAAAAAACCAACTGAATGTATAAGTGAAACATGTTCTTCCTATCACAACAGAATAAACACTTTGATCAATGACATTCATCTCACAATGTTCTATTTACATAAAAAGAGGTTACCTTGAACCAGCCACAAAATAGATAAATTTTAGAATCATCTGAAATGAAACATAATTTTTAAAATCAAATGGATCCTCACAATGTAATGCAAAAAACTAAGTATATGGATTACCTAAAAGAAAATTTCTGAAAATTAGATAATTGACATGTGAGATTTACTAACAATCCTGCAAAAGAACAAAATG
Source organism: Acorus calamus (assembly GCA_030737845.1). Lineage (NCBI taxonomy): Eukaryota > Viridiplantae > Streptophyta > Magnoliopsida > Acorales > Acoraceae > Acorus > Acorus calamus. Next base: position 25,600,358 of record CM060868.1, on the reverse strand, counting down.
TTGTTGAAGTCAAAAGAAGATTGTAACACCTCAAAAATTTGAACGTCCTACGTAAGCATCAACTACGTATGTTCTTGAATTACATTTCATCTTTGTTATAGGTGGATATTCGTTTAAATTGTACTTTGTATATTATTAGTCGATAAATTTTATTATATCAACCAAAACAATGTGTGAGAGAATAAATATTGATGTTACCCTTTGTTGAATGGGCATGCACTATATAAAATTATGCATATGAAAAAAAAATCAAATTTATGATTAAAAAATAAATTCTAAATATGATAAGTCATGCTGAGACTTGAATCCACTGTGAAATTTTCTTTGAAGAAACATTGATGAGTTTATTATACGATTTCATCCCCCTTCAAAACAAGCAATACATAAAATTATAAATATGTTAAAATTTATAATTGAAAAACTGACCAATATAATACTTGCGAGTTTATGACTATTTTGATCCGCTTTCTAATGCCTGTCTAATGATCCAAATAATAAATAATTTATTGTTCTGGATTAATGATCAACAAGATTCAATTATTCCTAAATTATAAAAATATATTATATGAGATTAGAAATAACAAATGAATATAACCTTTATAAATATTATGATTTATAGAATGAAGAATATTACCCAGGTTGAGAGGAACAAAAAATAGTTCATGAGAGTCAAAAGTTTTGAGAAACCATTGTTGTAGTTCCTATGCACCTTCTTCAGATTTGTTGGAAGCAAATATGAATGTATTTAATCCATACCTTAATGCCCCGTTTATTAGCTGAATATCCCCGAATAACATCCGGAATAAGTCGGAATAAACAATTTGGGTTGTTTGGATGCCCAGGATACCCAAGCATAAGTTATGCTCGAATAATCATGAATAACCTTGCATAGCTATTCATTGCATAAGGTGAAATGAGATTTATGTCAAGTTATTCGGTGCATTTGAATAAGTGGGACCCACCGATTGACTACTTTTTCCTCGACAACTCACACACCCCATCCATCCCATTCCCTTCCCTCTTTTTTGAAAAACCAGGCACCTGTGAAGAACCCTGCAACTCCTCAAAAAGCTCCACCGACTGTGCTCATCCACGGCTACCCGATCGCGCGAACCTCACCAAATCTATTTTGACTAAAGCCATCCAGCGAATCCTTGACCTGTCCATCACCACCTTTTCATCAAAACCATGATCCTTATCTGTGACCATTTCATCTCTTCAATGGGGTCTTCAATGGAGAGTACACATGTCGATCGTCCCCAAATCCGCTTCGACTAAAAAAGCTCACGCGATTCTCAGCCCTGTCATACACATCCCGTCACCCCCATCTCATCCCCAAGTAATCCTCCCTCAACCAAGACCCAACCACCTTCACCTTCAAGAATAAATAAGTCCGCATGTTCAAAAGTGAAATCCTAATCAAGGGTGGGTTGATAACTTCTTACTGGACACAATATAAGACCAAAAGGTTGGGGGTGATCTGGAGGTAGCTGGCTGCTCTGATGTTTAGGATTTTTAAAACATGTTAAATTATGTATGTAAAACTATTTTAAAATAAATAAGACGACAATGTTTACCAATACGTCAGTAATAATGAGATTCTTTGACCGTGCCATAAATGATACACGTTAACGACATCCATCACAGTATTCATCTCATCTTCGACTAGTATAGGGAGAGGTACAGATGGGGACAATGCAATGTCAATAGACACTCTTCGATTATTTTCTCACAATCAAACAATATGGATTGTTTCATTAGGCTTGACTACATCAAAAGCCTTACCCCTCACAACAATGGCATGGTCGACATCATTCAACAGACGACACAGTTTGCACTATAATAAATAAAAAAATTGTACAATGATTCTATTTTGATAAATACTTAAAAAATAATGAATACAACTTATAATAAGATGTTACTCCGTGCCCTTTGATTGAGATTTGTAGGTTGATTGTCATCTTCTTCAATTTTAGCTCCCTTCAACTTCTCATTAGTTAACCTATTGTCATTTTGTAATGTGTTGGAGCCTAGGAAATCAGACATGTCGAATCGTGGGGTTGTGACAAGGAGTATTTGTTGCTTAATTGAGTTTAACTCTGCTTATAGATCCATTATCATCTTCTCCAATCCCTTATTACTCCACCATCTTATTATATTGACGAGTATTGCATGAACATCTAGGTTGATTGAAGTAATTAGTTGGAGTGATAAAATCACCAACACCCCTTACCCGACCAGAATGTATAGGGGCACCTGCCGCCATAATTAATGTCTTCTGCACTTTGGTAGTTTAAACTTCCTTCCTGGTTTAATTAGGTCAATTCATCTTGTAATAATAGCTTGTATAAGTACCTTTCAAATTTTAATTTAAAACTATTCGATATCCAAAGTTTGTGCATTTAATGAAACTCACAATCACATTAGCTAGTTCTTTTACAAACTCATTAATACATTGTCTATCTTTCTTTTGTCTGGCCATCTTCCATATACACTTTGATCTATTTCTTCAGTTGAATGCGATGAACGCTTTTAAAAATGGTATATGTTTAAAATATTACTTACCAATTTCTCTTGAAGGTTGGCATAGCCCTTTTGACATATGTAGTGGGAGCATATATTCATTGCATGTCTTTCATTTTGTTTTTTTACTTAAATTCTATATGTCATGCATAAAAAAATATAAGATTGAAAATATATGCCTATACTAGAATATCACAATATATAAAACACAACTATAAATACTTGAAATTTTTTAGTTAATCGAGTGCGAACAAATTGATCACAATCAGCTTGCTCGATGAAATTGTATATACTTGGTGGATGTTTGATTAACTCTTCATTATCTATCATAGGACACATGTATTTTTTGTTCAAATCCTTTTTAAAAGCTTTCCACTTTAGGCTTACTGATTTCAAAATTTCAAGTTTGGAAGAAACTTCAACTTCATATTTGGACTTTGATAAAACAAGAAAATAATATTACAAGATAATGAATATAAACATAAATGTAACCAAATATAAAAATAAGGCTTACCATTACTCCACTTCATTTTTTTTAAGGTCTATTGGCACCCTATGCCAATTTGCATATGTGATAGAGACCATGCAACGAGCTAAAACACCCAAATAACTGAAAAATTCATGAGACATTTTTCCTGTGTGTTGTCCCCTTTCATTGTATTCTATATTTGTTTTTTCATCTTACCTCCTTTGTGCAACATATATATGGGAGGACTAGTGGACCTTTTCCCTTACTTTTATTTACGCTCTCATCAGTTGTAGATGGTGGAGGGTCCATGAGAAACCTGAATTTCTAATAAAATTTATATAAAATAACATCAATGTCAAATAAAATGCACTGAACAAATATTAACAACAAACAAAAATACCATGAAGAAACAATATAAAAAATTAGATCATATTTGAAAATGTCTCATAAAAAAGATAAATTACATTTAATTTAAGATTAAATTCACAAGAATATGTTTCATTATTGATCTAAGTTCTCTCACAATCAACTCGCACATAAGATGACAAATCAACAGTGAGTGGATTGATCAAATTAATTAACTTCGTATAATCCTTTAATGAAGGCTTGTTCACCCATTACACCATCAAAAACATCATTGTCATCATCATTTTCTATGCCATCTCTACGAGGAGTTGATAAAACTATTGACCATCTTGGATCAAGTTGTTCTTATACGTAAAAACCTGATTGGCTTGAGAAGCTAAAATGAATGAATCATCCTTGTGACCCAATCTACCAAGATATATCAACCATTGTAAAACCAAGCTCATCTACTTTGACACCATTGGTGTTGTCAATCCATTAACACTTGAATAATAGAATCTCAAACATCTTATAATCAAGTTCCCATATCACTATAATAATGCCATAGTAGGACATGTCCGCAAGTATCATATTCTTATCTTTTACACTTGAGATATGAAATGATGGGGCTACGAAACTCATTCCACTGTTTTGGTTTACTCTTAATTTATCTTGATCCTTGGTGAGATAACAACATCCATTTATCATGTAACCTTGAAATTTTAATACTTCAAATCGTAGACAATGTGCAATCCACTTCAAGTATCTGAGATATTATTCATGTTTTTTAAATTCTTGGTAACCTATATATATACAATAATGAATTATCCAACTTATATACATTTAATGATATATCATAATATTTACATGAAATATATACCTTTTCACATAGCCAATAAATAAATGTGCGATTGTGTTAACTTGTAACCATTTCTGTCTTTTGGAGTGTCGTGGTTGGTCTATTTTCAACCAAGTCATATGTTCACTATTGAGGGTGTGTTTGGTTATGTGATATAAACTTTGTGATTTTCAAAAAGCTCTGTTTAAGACCCTTATTTGAAAACTCAAAGAAACTCACAGCTTCTGAAAATTATGTATGGCAATGTCAGGTAAAAGCGAGTTTTAAATTCTCCATAATCAAATTTGTATTTCGCAATGACAGTCAAACTAGGTGCATTTGAAATTTTGAAAGGGTATATTACAAAAACACCCCTCCTCACTCTTCAAAATGAAAAATTGCTTTTAATATTGAAATTCACACCAAGTAATTTTGTGTTTATTAATAAACCACAAACAAACAACTCTGTTCATCAAATCAACAAAAAAGTGACATATACATAAACATGGAATGATTGGTATAACTTACTCATCATAGTTTGTCACATGAGGTTCCTACCATTAAAAAAACCTCTTTTTACAGGTAGGATTTGAAAAAAAATTAATGATAAGAAAATGAATATATGTAGAACACACCCATGTGTTATGCAGATGCTAGAACACGAATATATCTCAAATACCTAATGTTTCCTGTCAGAAGGTTCGGGGTCCAGTAAAATTGGGTTTCAGTTGTGCTGTTTGAGAGCCAGGAATGAAAAGGAAGAGGGGTTACTTTAATCAGTTGGGTTGAGGGTGTCGTGTTAATTTCTGCAAGGGCAAATTTGATATTTTACCAGGCTTTCTAATTGCTTTTTAAATGAAAAAATAGGTTGCTTTTCAAAAGCATACATATTTTAGCTTTTAAAACACTGGGTATTTTACATACAGATGCTAAACGTGCATCTTTACTTTTACAATGCTGGTGTATATTTGGATGTGCAGTTCATAATTTTTTTTATTTTGAATTGCCAAAAGTGCACAATCGGGAATCCAAACATACCATGAGTACAAATTATCAGGTTTTGTTAACTATGACACAAATCACTCTATTAAATAAGGTACAAAATGAAAAATGTTAAAAGTTCCTTACTCGATGTATGGTTAAATCTCATCAGTGTTTTGCGCAACATAGTGATGAACTTGCACCCATTCTTGAAGTTCGATGCCACCTAGACTACCACCTGATAAAAGCTTTTCAATTTCTTTATCAATTGTGTTTATTTTTTACTTGGGGAATCCCAATTGCATAAACATCTTAAATATTCCGTGCATAATTCAATAGTTTCTATTGCAATATAATGCTTGGCAATACAACCTTCTAGACATTTACAATTTCATACATATCCCTTCAAGACTTTCATAAACCTCCCAAATGGGTACATCCATCATAAATAAACAGGTCCACAAAGTTTCACTTCTCTCACAAGGTGTATTATTAGATGAATCATGATATCAAAGAATGATGGTGAAAAATATTTTTCAATTAAGCAAGCATAATGTAATCACAATATTCTTTTGAATTTTGTCTAACCTCGACGCATCCACCACCTGACTGCAAAGAGCATTAAAGAAAAGCATAGTCTTGTAATTGTGTATTTCACATGCTTAGGCAACATCGATCGAATTGCCACATGTAGTAATTTGTTGCATCAATATATGACAATCATGAAACTTAAAACCATAAAGCATCAAATCTTGCATTGAAACTAAATTTTTGATATTTGAAGAATACCCTTCAAAAACTTTGATATTGGATAGTGTTTTGCAAAATCTACTTTTCTCCTCCCGAGATAATGTAAAACAAGCATGGGGAATATATATTCGGCTCTCAACAATTTTGGTGCCCATTCATTCCTTAAACCCATATCCAAAATATCTTTATGAGAATTTATATTATCCTTTATTTTTTCATGGAATATTAAACAATGTATCTATGATTCAAAGAAAACAATTTAACCAATTACATAAAACCATGGTTAAAAAAATACAAAAAATAAATATGTCGTACCTATGATTGTTTCACAAATATTCTTTTCTATGTGCATAACATCTAAGTTGTGTTGAACATATAAATGCTTCAAATATTCAAGTTAAAAAAAATTGACTTCTTCTTCCAGCACTTTACTATCTCATCATCCCTTGTTTTAGAATTTTCACTTTTTTCCCATGATATCTTCGTATGTTCAAGCTTTCTAAATATTTCCTCACCTCTTGGAGGTTTCGGAGGAGGTGCAAACCGTTAAAAATTATCAAATGCTTTTCTCTTATTTTGATATGGATGAGAACGTGGAAGAAATCTTCAATGTCGTGTATGTGAATTCTTTCGATTATATATCAATCTAATAGAATATGTCTCCACCACATCAGACAAGCACAATATCTCTTCACAACGCAACCATACATGTTATGATATGCCGGAAAATCATTGATTGGCCATAAAAGTATAGCCTTCAAAGTAAATGATTCTTGTTGGTAAGCATCATAAGCTTCAATGCCTACCTCCCACAGAGTTTTGAAGTCATCGACCAATGGAACCAAGTAAATATCAATGTCATTACTAGGTCAGTGTGGTTCGGATATTATAGCAATACAACATCATAAATTTTCTCTTCATGCACAACCATGGTGGAAGGTTGTGAGCAATCATTATAATCGGCCAACAACTATATCTACTACTAAGGGAACTATTTGGATTTATTCCATCTGTTGTGGGACCGGATCCTCTGCTTTACCCATCGTGTACTAGGTCTGCTTGACTTTTCCTTTAAAACGACTATGTGTTCTTTGTAACATCAAACGGTGAATAATGAAAAGCATGGGCCCCAAGTTTGGTTTTTCTTTTTTGCTGACGGCAACATCGACTTTTCATGTTTTTAATGGGTGTTTGACAACCAGTTTTTTTTAATTGTTCTATTTTTAGCAATTTTTTCAATTTTTCTATTGGCTTCAACAACAATTGATTGATTTATTTATTTTTATTTTATTCATAGTTTCATTAGTTTTCTAATAATTTTTTTTATTTCAGTGCACGCATATTTTTAGTCTCAATTTTAACATATGTTTTATTTTTCTCGTAATCCATTTTCAATGATTCAATGTTTTTTAGCCTCATACATGGATAATGGAATTCCATTATTATCAAATTACATTCCAACTAATAATTGTATCAATTCTGAAATGCTTTATCAATCCACTCATTCCTTACTTTCATAACATATGTTTTAGCCAAAGCAAATATTTTTGTAAACTTTATGCAGCCGGGATATAAAGATTTTTTGGCATCTTCAAGTAATGCCTATAGATCACCTATGTAATCAATGTGTGTTGCTTGAACCATTTCAATTGTATTAGAAGAATTATTTAAAGGTGACCTTTCAAACTTGTTTTGATTGACATCTTGTGCATTTATACTCATTCTCGGTGCCACACTTGGCGTTGCTTCTCTATGCCAAGTCCACGTCTGACAACAATCATCAATACAATAAAAAATAAATAGCCTTTTATATCAACAGGTGAATGGTATGGTAATAAAGTTCCCACACCGTCTACATGGACAATATATGGAATTACGATTACCTAGCATTGACCATCGCATAATTTAAAAATTATTCAACTCCATCGGAGTATTCTGATGATCATCTATCCTCAAACATTCAAGATTATATCTATTTTGAATAAATTCTACTTGAATCGAATCAAACTCCCAACTTATTACATTTAATATTGAAATGTAAAATGAAACAATTAATCTACGAAAATAAAATTAAACTTAATTTATTCTTAGCATCGTTGATAAAATCACATCTTCTTTTTTAACATGAGATCATACATAGGTAAGAGTCAATATAAAATCAGTCTTTTTAATATAAAAAGACAAAAACACTCAAAAGATCATGCGTTACATTTTGGGAGGCCCCCACACAGCCAATATTTTTTTTTCATGTCAATCACACAGCCAATATTTTGCATAAAAAATAACCAAGTGATTTAATTCTCCTAGTATACCATTCCAATGAAGCATGAATAAATTGCATACGATGAAAACACACACACACACACACACGGAATTGCATATGATGAAAAGACACGTACGAATTCATATATCCAATTTTCACAAGGGTGCCTCTATTTGCACCCCTTAAATTGGGGTGCACACCTCTATTTTTACACACCCATCAAAACTTTCTCTCTTTCTTTAAACACCCCCTTATTTAAGCTCAAATCCATTCTCAAAGCACACCGACGACACCCAACTCATCTCCCCCGTCAGCAATCGCATCTCCGTCACCGACCTCTCCAAGTCCCGGACCCTCCTCCCCTTCGAGATCCCCAACAACGTCTTCCGCATCGCACGATCTGAATATTGAGATTCGGATCCGGCGGGCGGCGGCGAAGAGGCGGTGGCGGACGAGGAGGCCGAGGAGGGCGGAGTGGGAGCCGTGGTCGTGGCGGAAGCTGGGGAGGGATCCGGTCCAGTCGAAGAAGGAGAGGGCGAGGCGGAGATCCAACGGCAGGTGGTTGAGGAGAATGTGTGAATGTTTGAATCGTTCAAAAAATCTGTTAGTATCGACACTGATACTGTCGCCATATAGATAACTCGTCGACACACAGAATGTCGACACACATATTAGTCTGCTATGAGTTTAGGTTTCTGAATCCCGCGACACAAGAATTGTCGGCGTAAACGTTAAATATCGACACTGATAGTGTCATGGTTGATGGAGATGCTACTGGTTCAGGTTTCTGAATCCCGCGACACTAGTATTGTCGACTTAAATGTTACATGCCGACACTGATAGTGTCGCTAAGGATTCAGATGCTATGGATTCAGGTTTTTGAACCCCGCGACACCCCTGTTGTCGACCCAAACGTCAATGATCGACACTATGAGTGTCGCGAAGGATCCGAATATATGGGTGTGCACAAATCCGATTATAAACGAATTTTTTGTGCATTACCCGTTTATGAGGTGTACACCCCAATTTGAGGGGTGCAAATAGAGGCACCCTTTTCACAAACCTAACCATCTCTAACTTTAAATCAATTGATCCAAATATATTTCTCCATTCAAATCATAAAATCCACAAAATCAAATGAAATCCCCCAAATTTCAATTCAGATAAGATGAAAATCAAGATCGATAGAGAGAGATGATTGAAGACCTTCTATGTGGGAGGGAGGAGGGGGGGGGGGGGCGCAGATTTAATGAGGGAACAGGAGGGGGAGGAGGATTTTGGGACCACATGTTAGGTCTTTTTTTTAATAACAAACAATCTCTCTTTCCATTAAAATGTGATCTTTTATTTATGAAAGGATCACAGTTTAATTTGAAACATGATAAATTAGCTATTCAACAATCATAATTTTGATAAATCATGATATTTGTTATCACAAAGATTACGATTTTAAAATAATTGTGATAATAATTATTATTATCACGATTTTTTTAAAAACATGATAAAAAACAACCGTGATCAATGTAAAAAATTGTAGTAATGACGAATTCAATAAAAATGAAATAAAATTGAGCATTTGTTTTTGTTTTTTTTTAAGATATGTTCCCTAGGATTTGATTCCTTGACCTCTTTCACATATGTGTGAGGTGCTTGTCAACTAAATCAAAGTTCGATTTGAAAAATCAAACGCTTGTTACATTTAATTATACATGTTATAATGTCCACGAGCAAACTTTTTAACTCGATGTAATGATCCTATAATTATCCAATGATATACCCAGATGACAATGCACATGCATATAAGATGGTGGAAGCAATGATGGGTGCTAAATATTTACTTCACAAGAAGACCAATCAAGCGAGATCAAATTTTTTGGAAATCCAAATTTTTTTACTTATCAATGCACTTAAAGATGATATCAAAAATAAAAGGGGGACAGTTCAGCCCACCCAATGCCTATCAAAATTAAACAATTAGTATGTAAGCTTTAAAAACAACTACAAATCAAATAGCATCCTTATAAGTTTCAGATATCATCTTTACATTGATCCCAAAAATAGCATCCTTATAAGTTTCAGATAGGGCAATTAGCACTTTTAGCCCCTGAAATTTGAAAAATTACAAAAATAGCCCCATCTGTCGAATATTAACAAAAATTAGCCCTGATGAGAGATTATATAATCCGTCTCCAGTGTTTATTTTTTAAAAAAAAACGAGACCCCAGGAAGAGAAAAATGCACAGGAGACGGTATGTATATATGCCATTTTCAGGAGACGACATATATACATGCCGTCTTCTGTGCATTTTCTCTCTCCTGGGGTCTCAATTTTCTTTAAAAAATAAACACTTACTGGAGACGGTCTTCACTTTATAATTTTATCATTGAATATTTGTTTTATATTGAATCGAGTCTCCTTTGCACAGACGATGGAGAATGTCTTTGCTTTGTCATTTCTTGTAAAAGATGGTCGTGTTGAAATTAAAGTTGAGGATGCAGACATCATAGCCATACAGTATATAGACGACTGAGATAAAATAGAGCGAAAAGAAGAAAATTGATCGATCGGGCACTGTGACTTCAAACGGTCATAACTTTTGAACCGTAGATCAGAATCGCTATTATAATATGTCCACACGTTCGTATTGATGAGCCCTACAGGAGTAGTGCTATGCAATTATGCCATTTTTCGGAGCGTTCTGAAATCTTCTTGGAGGTCAAATCGACGAAAAGTTATTTTTACTATTTTTAGGTTGTTTTGAGTTTGTTAGGAGCCTACGAATTCGTTACTTAGATCGAATTAGTTTCGTACATGAATAATGAGTTGTTGATAATTCACCAGAAAATGTTTCAGTCTTTGAAAAACGTTCACCCAAAAAGTTGAGAAGACTTCTTTGAAAAATGTTCACCCAAAAAGTTGAGAAGACTTGACTACTAAATCAGTGCTGTAATGAAATATAGTGATTGAACATATTTGAATTTCAGTTAAGTTGTTAAAGCAGGATTTATAATGTATTGAAATGAAAAAGGGAAAAAATTCCAAGTTGGAGACGGCATGTATATATGCCGTTTTCAGGAGATGGCATGTATATATGTATTTTTCCCCTCCTGGGATTTTGATTTTTTTTTAAAAGTAAACACTGAAGACGGCATGTATATATGCCGTCTCCTATATAATCTCTCACCGGGGCTAGTTTTTGTTAATATTCGACGGACGGGACTATTTTTGCAAATATTCAATTTTCAGGGGTTAAAAGTGCTAATTACTCTTTCAGATATCATCTTTTCCCATGACAATCCGTCGTCATTACATCTGGGCTAAAGAGTCTTCGCAACTGTAAGTTTAAAATTTTGATATTTATTCTATAATTTTAATTCAATATTTTGTATTCAAACATCAACCTCTCACATTATTATAAATTATATTGATCAATTTTAGCCAACCTTGGATTTGGGCATTATCATGGATATAAGATTTGAGATTGATTTGGATGATCATGGGCTTTGAAATGGGCCATGGGCTTTCAGAAATAAACTAATTAAACATTGGACTTCTAAGCCACATGATATTTTTGTATTTGAAAAAGGAAAATAATATATTTGGCCCATTTTCCGTCCACACCCTTTTTTTTTAAAATTACACATTTTTTTGTTGAAGTATATAATGTTATATGAAATGAATCATATACTGAAATACAATAATGCATTTTTTTTGTTTAAAAAATATTTTTTTTAATTCCATATATACAGTATGATATAATCACATACACTATGCATGATAATGCAATATACATTATGTTATCATAATGTATGGGTTGGGCACTGTAAAATGGATCAGTGCTCTTTAAAAAAAAAATGACTTCAACTTCCAATACAATGATTGGAATTATTTGATATTACTTTATCTGATTAATTCAATGAATATTCAAAGTGATGTTTCAGCTTCCAGAAGGATTAGATCAATTAACCATTAGAATAAGGGTGTTAATACACTCTGTTGATTTCATAGTAGTCTAGAGGCGGACTATCAACCATCTATACTTTTCTCTACCCCATTAGTAAAGTGTATATATATTGTCCTAATGCAGTATATACTCCACTAGTGCAGTGCAAGAATAATTTTATTATTTCATTTTTTAGAAAAAAAAATTACGTGTTGGAACAACCAAAAAAATGTTTTTTGCCGACGGTTGCGCGTTAGCATTGGCGACGGCTTTTAGCCATCGAACAATGGCGACGGCCTAGAGCTGTCGCCAAATGGCAGGCAAAATTGAATCCCCGACGGCGTATTTCGGATCCTACGACGGCTCTAATTAGGTACTTTTGGTGACGGCTTAAAGCCGTTGCTATATGTTTTAAAAATTTCATTTCAAATTTTCTTGTTATTATTATTAGTATATAGGGACAATTTACACAATGTTATGATTTTTTGGATCTTGGATGCAATCAATCAAAGGAATAAAAAGTACATTATTGTCCGTCGTCGCACAACTTTTCCCGACACCATTAACACGGACGGGCGCGTGACGGTTATGGTATGTCGGAATTTATCAATAGCTACGGCTCGAAGCCGTCGGATAAGCTCATAATTCTTATTGTGTGGTTTTCACTTTTCATAGTAATATGTATTTTAATGAGTCAATATATATATATTTCTTAAAGCATAATCAAAACAATTGAGGGTTGCACTGAACTGAGCACTAATGTATCATTCTCTTTAAAGCATAGAAACTAGCTTGGAGCATTGTGTAGGTTATATATAAGATTTGGAATAAGCGTGAGCCCATACATGAATGTTGACTCTGGTTGTTCCAAGGGGATGAATGAGTTTAATCTGTATGGATTCCTGGACTTTAAAGATGATGAATGTACAGGGTTGCCCAATGGTCTCTGTGAAAGATCCCGGTATGACTCTTTAACACTAATCACCAACCTCCTACGTACACTAATACACCCACTCTACAACCCTCCTTTCTCTCGCATGCAATGATATCCAGGTTTTTTTGTAAGAGACCCCAAAACAGCAAAGCCAATGATTCACCGATCATTGAGTGACATGCACAGTGCACCACTTGAAACTCTCCCCCCATGCACCGTTGATATTCTAACCCACGTGAGAGGCGAATCTGGGCAGTGATTCAATTCTGCTTGCCTGCCTCTTTTTGTTTTTGCTTTTTCACGCAATGAGTCTTCACTGATCCGAACTGAAGCAATGACTGACTGAACAAATTATAAAAAAGAAATATATCTTTTGTTTTTCTCTCGATCTATTTTTAAATGAAATATATATATATATATATATATATATATATATATATATATATATATATATATATATATATGTCGATGATAATATGCGACGTGAGGGAACGTGCGGGAACGATGTCGTTCGTCCGATCGCGGGTCCATCGCATCCAACGGTCGATGTGAATCGCATCCGACCGTCCGATGCGATGGACCCGCGATGGACCCGTGATCGACGGCCCGTGGTCGTTCGCGCACGTTCCCGCATCGCGCACGGTATCATTCTTATATATATATATATATATATATATATATATATATATATATATATATATATATATATATATATATTTGATAATATGCGGTCGTGCGGTCGCGATCGCGGGCCGTTCGATCGCCGGTCCATCGCATCCAACGGTCAACGTGAATCGTATCCGACCGTCTGATGCGATGGACCCGTGATCGACGGCCCGTGAATCGCGACCGCACGACCGTATAATATCACGACTATATATATATATAGTCGGATGATAATATGCGGTCGGTGTGGTCGTACGGATTCGACGTGCGTCGTCCAATCGCGGGTCCATCGCATCCAACGGTCGATGTGAATCGCCTCCGACCGTCTGATGTGATGGACCCGTGATCGACGGCCCATGATCGACGCCGCACGACCGCACCGACCGCATAATATCATTCCTTTATATATATATACGCGAGTGATTCAGTGCGGGAATGCGGGAATGCGGGAAACGACGTCGATCGTTCGATCGCGGGTCCATCGCATCCAACGGTCGAGATGAATCGTCCCCGACCGTTCGATGTGATGGATCCGTGATCGACGGCCCGTGATCGCTTCTCGCACGACCGCATTCCCGCACTGAATCGGCTCCCTATATATATATATATATATATATATATATATATATATATATATAGTCGAGTGATAGCGTGCGGTCGTCCGCACGGTGCGGATTCGACGTGCGTCGTCCGATCGCGGATCTATCGCATCCAACGGTCGACGTGAATCGCACCCGACCGTCCGATGCGATGGACCCGCGATCAGACGACGCACGTCGAATCCGCACCGAGTGGACGACTGCACGTAATCACGAGTATATATATATATATATATATATATATATATATATATATATATATATATATATATTTGGGTAAAACTATTTTTTAATGAAAGATTTGAAAACATTGACATGACAGTTCATTCTCCTCTTTTATCTTTTCAACCCACACTTCACTGCACCATGTCTGCCTGTGGTGGTATTCAGAAAACGAGTAAGAGCAATAAAAAGGAAAAGCAAACACTCTTGAAAAAGATGATGTTTAATGTCGTGGTCTCTCTGCTTTTATATATATATATATATATATATATATATATATATATATATATATACACGCGAGTGATAGCGTGCGGGTCGTGCGGTCGTGCGGATCCGACGTGAGTCGTCCGATCGCGGGTCCATCGCATCCAACGGTCGAGATGAATCGCCCCCGACCGTCTGATGCGATGAACCCGCGATGGACCCGTGATCGACGGCCCGTGGTCGACGCCGCACGACCGCACGACCCGCACGATATCATTCCTCTATATATATATATATATATATGAAAATGATTGCGTGCGGCGAACGGCAGGTGCGGCCGTGACATGGGCCGTTCGATCGCTGGTCCATCGCATCCAACGGTCGACGTGAATCGCACCCGACCGTCCGATGCGATGGACCCGTGATCGCTGCCGCACCCGCCGTTCACCGCACACAATCACGTCCCTATATATATATATATATATATGGTCGCGATTACGTGCGGTATGCGGTCGGTGCGGTTTACGACGTGGACCGTCCGATCGCGGGTCCATCGCATCCAACGGTCGACGTGAATCGCACCCGACCGTCCAATGCGATGGACCCGTGATCGACGGCCCGTGATCGCGCACCGCACCGACCGTAAACCGCACCTAATCGGCTCCCTATATATATATATATATATATATATATATATATATATATATATATATATATATATATATATATATATATATATTTCGATAATATGCGATCGTGCGGTCGTGCGGTCGCGAGCCGTCCGATCGCATTCAACGGTCGACGTGAATCGCACCTGACCGTCCGATGCGATGGACCCGTGATCGACGGCCCGTGAATCGCGACCGCACGACCGTATAATATCACGACTATATATATATATATATATATATATATATATATATATATATATATATATATATATATATATATATATATGAAAATGATTGCGTGCGGCGAACGGCAGGTGCGGCCGCGACGTGGGCCGTTCGATCGCGGGTCCATCGCATCCAACGGTCGAGATGAATCGCCCCCGACTGTCCGATGCGATGGACCCGTGATCGACGGCCCGTGATCGCTGCCGCACCTGCCGTTCGCCGCACGCAATCACGTCCCTATATATATATATATATATATATATATATATATATATATATATATATATATATATATATATATATATGGACGTGATTGCGTGCGGCGAACGGCAGGTGCGGCCGCGACGTGGGCCGTTCGATCGTGGGTCCATCGCATCCAATGGTCGAGATGAATCGCCCCCGACCGTCCGATGCGATGGACCCGTGATCGACGGCCCGTGATCGCTGCCGCACCTGCCGTTCGCCGCACGTAATCACGTCCCTATATATATATATATATATATATATATATATATATATATATATATATATATATATAGGTCGATGATAATATGCGGCGTCCCGCACGGTGCGGGAACGACGTCGTTCGTCCGATCGCGGGTCCATCGCATCCAACGGTCGATGTGAATCGCACCCGACCGTCCGATGCGATGGACCCACGATGGACCCGTGATCGACGGCCCGTGGTCGTTCGCGCACGTTCCCGCATCGCGCACCGTATCATTCCTCTATATATATATATATATATATAGTGTACAGACCATTCATTTAAAATGCAGGTGCATCTCATGAGGCTCTTTTCTTTGATTAATGTTTTGTTTTTTCGTTAGGGTAATTAATTATTTTTATTTTTAATTTAATGAAACGGTGGGTATGTATCCTTGTATTAGAAGAAATATATCCAAAATAACAAGGGGGCATAGAAGAGATATATACACAAAGCAACCAACTGAGCGCCAACACAATATCTGCCCCAATCCTGAATGAACCGTAATACCACATCCCAGATATTTTACTTGGTCATGTTTAGATTATGTATGTGTGGATCTTACATGATCATCTATCTTTTTAATAAGGGTGTACGTAGTCAGACATGGAGATTTATTACATGGGGATTTCAGGATTCTTTTATGATAAAATGATGCTACTTTGAGATCACAATCGATATATTTTTGGACAGCGATATTACCATCACCTAAATTACTTTAGCCACCACTTTTCAAGACATTCAAACTCTTCTACGGTATGATAATTAAGGGGATCACCTTTCGAGATAGGGTTAGACACATGAAGTGTCTACAACATTATCAATCCTAGACATTTTTTTCGTAAATAGAAATAGTATAAAATACCCTTAGATTCTGGATAGGGTTAGACACATGTGGTGTTTATGTCCCTAAGTTACCTAGACAACTCTTTTGTCGATAGGAACAGAAAAATCCTCCCTTCGGTTTTGAAATGAGTTAAACACACAAAATGTCTATATATTTATATAACATAGACAATGAGTTAAAAAATCAATCCATAGGTTTTGGAATGGGTTAGACATATGCAGTGTATATGATTTTTAATATTCTAGACAATACTTATGTCTATGGAAATAAAAAATCAATCCATAGGTTCTGGAATGGGTTAGACTAGACATATGTAGTGTCTAAGTTTTTAAATATTATAGACAATATTTCTGTCTATGGAAACAGAAAAATCAATCCATAGGTTCTAGAATGAGTTATACACATGTAGTGTCTAAGTTTTTAAATTTCCTAAACAATACTCAAGTTGATAGCGAAAAGAAAAATCCTCCATCTGGTTCTGGAATAGGTTAGACACATGATATGTCTATGTATTTATATATCATAGACCACCTTTCTGTCGATGCGAA
The DNA here is from genome assembly GCA_030737845.1 of Acorus calamus. NCBI lineage: Eukaryota > Viridiplantae > Streptophyta > Magnoliopsida > Acorales > Acoraceae > Acorus > Acorus calamus. The sequence goes on along the minus strand of CM060868.1, from coordinate 25,582,842 downwards.
CAGAAGAAAAAAATAGAAAAAAATTTGGGCTTCTGTAACGAGTCTACTGTGTTTGACTTCATGAATCAAATTTTCTCATGAAACATGATAGACATGATTGGTATAGATAGATTACATTGATCGATCGGCTCAAAATCCTATCGAAGAGAGTTGACAACGTCAAAAGCGGACTAGAGAGATGGGGAGCATCTTCACGATGACCAATTGTTTGCGTCCTAATGAGGGCAATGTATGGGATGTGTTGAAGAGGTATTCGAGAGGCTAGATTGGAAAAAAAAAAGAGAGGAAAGAGAGGGAAGAGGGAAGAGAGAGGTCGATGTGATGAAATATGGTGGGTGGTGAGAATGGTGTTTCTCATAGGATGTTTATATAAGGTAGTGCACTTGGTAAGTGAAAAAAATTAAAGATGGTGAGCTTGAAAAGGTGGTGCTCTAAGCAATAAAGGTGGTGGAAGTATCGTTGCCTTATATTTTTTTTATAGGAAAATGTGACTTACCATTTGTGCTTCACCTTCACTTGAACAAATATATTCTATAGATTTGTAGAACTACATCCTTTGACAAAAGGAATTAGTCTCCATTTGGAACAACAACGGGGATGCTTATGGTCCAAAAATCAAAGGGTGGGGATGACACGAAAGAAAATTGTTGTTTTCAAGGTTTCTCAAACACAAACAAAAATGACATACATGTGAGATGGAGGGCGATGCCATTGCGGAAACAGAAAAGCTGTTTCGATCCACTGTTTTTTGTAGCTTTTCCATCACAGAATTTGCTCCACAGTGGATCAAAAAAGAACCTTGTCCACCTACGTACCTAACATGATAAAATGAAGTGTTAGTTAACTAAATAAAAAACTGAAAGTTCCTTGAAATAAAAATGCCACGACACATATCATGGCAACTCTACATCAACTGGGTAAAGAATTTTAATATGGTTTAAATTGTTCCTCATGCTTAACTCCATGGATGCATGAGCTACTCGAACATGATCATGAAGGTCAGTATTGATGCATCTTTTTTTTTTTTGGGTAGAAGAATGTCCACTCTATTAATCTGTACTTGGAAAAGTATATTAACAGAACAAGCGAAAGCTAATCAAAGTATGTACTAATGCTACAGTTCTCACTGTGGATTCCATGAGCAGAACAGACCCCTCGAAAATGGAATCATGATGAAATTCTGTGGTGGAGGGGCAAGTTTTTGTACTTTTTTTTACCAAATATGGAAATTGAACAGCATGGGAATCATTGGGTGATTCTTCTTAATGGTAGATCACATTCCTTTTTCCTACGAACATTTGGTAGTTGTCCTCAAAGATCAAACAGTTTCTTTCCTATGTTTTTGGAGCTCTGTTACACTAGTTACATCAAAAGTATGGTATATGTTGTTTAAATTTTACCATTCTTCATCCGCTTTGCCAATGATGTCATCACATTTTTTTTTTTTGAAACCGATAGATATTTTTTATTTGATTTCAATACTGAATATCGAATTACAAACTTAATAAAAAGTGAGGAAAGCGAAGGGAAAAAGTAAGAAAAAAAAGTAAAACACACGCATGACTAAACCAGTGTAGAAGAGCCATTTAACCCATGGGCATCTTCAGACCACATTTAAAGAAGTATAACTCCTTCTGCGTGAATCTCTAGTGCTATTATCGCGTTCAATTCAAACATATGTTATGGATTTAGTGTACTTGTGGTTATCCATTGCAGTGGTATCAAATGGACCTAGTAGGACCCCGTGTCAGTGGCATAATCGATCCGAGAAAAGTTAGCCCTAACTAAAATCTTTGAATGTTGATACATCGGTATGTTTTGCAGTCCCGTGTACAGCTCAAAGAATATCCCTAAATCGCTGCTAGTGTAAAATATATTCCACTAATACAATGTATGTAAAATTAAATTTTTTTATTTGTCAATAAAATAGTATATCATTTTTATCTAAGCATATCTTTTATTTTTCATAATAATACTTATTTTTTTAGATAAGTACATATTTTTAAAAAATATATATATTAAAAGGGTCTTACGATATGTACTCCAAAATTTAAGCCTCATTGAAAAGCCCCAATAAGTGTCATTACATGATTGATTCCCTTTTTTACTTTTTTAAAAATATAAAAAGAACAAAGACAATACTACCCTTTTTTGAGTTTTTCATTATAAAAAACAATCTCTCAATAATTGGGATTGTATAACCGTCTCTAGCATTAAAAACTTTCTTTTTTACCCTCATAAGGCATCTCTAACTTTAAAAATTCATTCCGGCTGGCCTCCTCATATCCGACGACCGGCATTACCACCATTGGATTTCTCTCGTTGCCTCCATCATATGAGTGGTGGATCGGCTACCTTTCGAGCTCTCCTCCGACCTTCATCTCCTCCGACCTGTACCTCCATTTTTCATATACAACTACAGATGAATATATTAGAATTTCAGATACAGATGAGTATATTAGTTTTTCATATATATATATACAGATTTGGATACAATCCTATATTAGTTTTTTTAGATATACATGTATCTAAAAAATTTCAGATATAGATTTCAGATACAATATTAATCTGAAATTCATATGAAATAATTATGGTTTATATGTTACTGATGCATTGCTTAGATGATTAATAAAAATATTTAAATATACATGACAAAAACAATAAAATAATATTATGATACATATTAATCAACTCCATCGAAACAAACATAACAAATAGCACATTGGGTTGGATAAATTATTTAGATACAGTGTGTCTGGAATCTGAATTAACAACTTTACATTACATACATGTGTATCTGGAATCTGAATGAGTTTAAAAATGTAATAATTATGATTTACATGCTAATGAGGCATTGCATAGATGATTAATAAAAGTCTTTAAATATAGATGATAAAAAACAATTAAATAATATTCATATACACATTAATCAAATCCATCAAAACAAAAATAACAAACAACAAATTGGGCTAGGTAAATAATTCAGATACACGTGTATCTCGAATCTGAATTAACAACTTTACATTAGATACAAGTGTATCTGGAATCAAAATGAGTTTAAAAATGAAATAATTATGGTTTACATGTTAATGAGACATTGCATAAATGATTAATAAAAGTTTTTAAATATAGACGATAAAAAATAATTAAATATTATTCAGATACACATTAATCAAATCAATCAAAACAAAAATAATAAACAACAAATTGGGTTGGTTAAATAATTCAGATACATGTGTATCTGTAATCTGAATTAACAACTTTACATCAGATAAAAATGTATCTTGAATCTAAATGAGTTGAATAATGATTATGTAAGACTAAAAATATACTGAATGACTCAATATGCATAATTATATACATACACAACAACAAAAACGATTATACAAATCGTGTTTATTTACATCTCAAAAATCGTACTAAATAATGATCATACAAGGCTATAAATCCAGATATAGTGGCTATGTATTTGAATTTAAATTAAATCTGATATAAAAAATGTATGTGATGATTAAAAAATGAATGTAAAATCAGAAAATATGTTTTATTCAGATCGAAAAGCCTAACCTGAATGGATCGCCATTGTTTTCAGGTCGCAAATAAAAAAATTAATCGAATAATTATAATTTTCTCCTCCAATATCCACCAAAACTGAATTCAATATGTGGTTGTTTCCACATATCAATATGAATAAATAAAATGTAAATTTTTTTTTTTTTTTGGCATCCAACTGATTTAATTGCTTGAAAAAGAGAGAGAACAGTAACCACCTTGAGATTTAAGGAATCGGTTATGGAAAAAACCTCTCCATTTAGATGGGAAAGATAAAGTGGGTAATTCAATCTTATCATATCATGGGCTTGGGATGAGGTTTAGGAATTAGGGCTCAAAAATCATTATTGATATCAAAATGATTGGTGCTATACACATATTGGTTGTATCATTTTCTGAAATATTTTTGTATCTAAATCATCAATGTTGTACATTTTGACAGACTAGCTAGATAGAATCTATGCGAAAGCTTATACACTTTTTAATCTATAATATAATAAATGAGTTTACTAATAATAATAAAATAATAAAAGGGAATATATGAGTGTGTTGACTAAATTTGTCCAAAAGGCAACATCACATGTTGGTGTGTGACAAGGTGACACCGACACGAGCTTCCTTATCACTCCAAATCACAAAGTTTTGATTAATAATGTGTATGTGACAAGTGAACGCGACCCACTTTGACAATATGGCATGGACATTTTTTTTATTTTTATAAAAACATTACTTTTTTATTAGTTGGATATCATTTTAATCTTTTAGGTGTCTAGGGACCCAACTTGATTGGAAATCAGGACCCACTTCCAAAATTTGGAGAATAAAGTTTGCTTAAATGAGATGCAGAATTATTTTTTATATATCTTATTTTAATATTTTAAATAATTGGATAATTTTTTGAACAGTTATTTTCATTTAAACAGGGTGATGCATGTATTTAATTAGATGTTTGTTAAACAAATTGTACCCCTCCTTTGACTAGACGTCAGTAAACATGTAAACTGTTTCAATTTCTTTTGATTTAATTAATTTGATCTAAAATCCACCTTCTTGAAGTAAATAATATTTTTTCATGTAAAAGTTGTAACAATGATTCTAACGAATCTTAAGTGGTATGATAGCCACAAGTTGTCATTTTGAAAGGATGTTTTTGAAGACCTGATTAATTTGTTGGATAGCCTTTTTAGCTAGATTGGGAGACTTTAAGAAAAAGTAGTCATATTTTTAAAAGTGAGAGAATCCATTAATTTGTCTTGCATTTTAACATTGAGGTTCCATCGGATTGGACTGGAATGAATGTTTTCATTTCTTAGCCTTCATTTGGTTCAAAAATATGTTTGAAATAAGTGAAAATTAGTAGCAGTAACCTGTTTGAAATGCTGGAATAAATGAAATTTTGTATATCAGAATTAAGTGGTATAAAAAGGTATATGGATTCTAGTCAATCCCTCAAATTAAGTTATTTCAGGTTATTCAATTCAAAAGAATATGTGGTTGGCTCGCTGTCAAATTAACTGTCATCACCTATTATAAATCAACTGTCATTATTTTTTTTCTTTTTATAAATTTTTATCAACACCTTATTCACATTTTATCCAAACAACAAAAAATTATCATCATATTACCCAGCAAGAATAATTCATAACAAAAAAAAAAAATCATTTTATGCTTATTGATGGTAGAATAGTCATATACATCATAATAACTTAATTCTCTATACAAACAGGGACTAAGAGTACTTCATTCATCAAGGCTAGTTGTTGGTTTTTTTTTTTTTTTTTTTTTTTTTTTTTTTTTTTTTTTTTATGTACAATGGAGATCAATTAATATGCTTCAACCAACCCACTTGAACTGTGTCCTTGAAAGTTAATTGGATGGACCTCCCCAACTTGAAAATATTTAAATGGATGAGGGACATTTGAGATTGTCGAACTGCAAGATGCTTGTAGCCTGAGCCAATATTCTTGGGGCTAAATTATGAACAAGAACGTGAGGGCATGGTATGATAGATTGGCCAGGACTTTGGTCTAACCTACACAAAATCCTACCCAGAGATAACGTCCAATGGATTTAATATCCAATAGAGAACAATGCTTAATTCATGTATATATTGAAGTTTTACTCTTTTCGAGAATGTAGTAGTCCCTAGTATGGGGACTTGGCTCCTTGTTTTTCTAGATGACTGGGAAAGTTGCATAGAATGATCATTGACATTGGATATGTCAATGAATTGGTTCTGAGGCTACAATTTTCTTATCAATCGAGTTAGGTTAAACTCGAACCGAACCTTGGCGTAACCTGAACCTGACTCAAGCTAGACCCTAACTCGAACCTGACTCGATTGGGGGGTTTAAAGATAGATTTGGGTTCAGGTTGAACCTTTTTGGTTGAGGGTGAGTTTGGTTTGATTTCAAGTTGGATATTTTATTTGTGTGTTGGGTTTTGATAAATCTCTAACCTGACCCAACCCATCCAAGTTGCCCCCTTAGTTGAAGAGGATGTACATGATAATATGTAGTGTAATTATTTGACATAATGTGTGTGGAATGTGGATGCTCGGGTCTAGATGCGTGGGTGTGGGTCGAGGTGAGCCCAAGTCTAGGGGCGGCGCCACCTTTCACTTGATGGGGTCAATTGACCCAATTTTTTTTAAAAAATAAACAAAACAAGCCCCCGCCCCCCAAAATTTATACCACCACATTAGTGGGATCCATTAAAAAACAATTAGAAAAAAACATATCAATATAGCTTGGCCCAAAGTTTCACCCGGCAAAAAATTTACAAGGACCCTAAAACAATAATAAGATTAGGAAAATGATATGTCCAACTCTCATTACAGTCCACGCTCGTTTTTTTTTAAATCACACTCTCTAATTGAAGTGCATTCTATGTTTCTATTATATAAAATGAAGTATTTATTGAGATACATTAGTACATTTTTTCAAGTTAAAAGAATGATAAAAAATTTTACGCCATAAACTATGATGGAACCCTATACACTACGATAACGCAGTATATATTACGTTATCATAACTTTTGGAGCTGCAAAACAAGTTGTAAAACGGAGTGTATCAACACTCATAGGCTCCGTTTGGAAACACAGATTGAAAAGTAGATTTTGGAATAAAGCTGTTTTTTAAGATGATTTTAGACTTTGACTTTTTTGGGATGCTTTTTTTAAATTCAGGAATCAATATTTGGAAGGAATTTAATGTTTGGTAGAAAAAGTTGCTTTTCAATTCAAAAAATCGATTCCGACAAAAAATCGTTGTTTTTGAGATTTTAAAAACACGGATTTCGAGAGAGAAATTAAAAGGAATCCAGCTTTTGATTCCGCCGGAATCAAACCCGTTTGGCTGCACGATTTTGGGATTTTAGCTTTTCAAAAAGCGGAATCATACCCAATCGTGCAACCAAACGGGGCCATAAAACAATACCCTAATGCACTACCCCATTTAAAAAAAAATTCATGGGAGAAGGGACTAGCCGATCACCTACCCATTTAAAAAAATCAAGTATCTAATCATGGATTTGGTTTGGATTCACATATATTATATAAGAGTACATTTTAAAGAAAAACTATGATTTTTTTTAATGACTCCATCTATAAAAATTCATGTAGCCACCACTACTCAAGTCCACATCAAGTCGCAGGTTGATGGTTCCAAGACCATGTATAATTTGCTTATTGAGTCAGGCTGAATACGGATCGGATTCGGGTCTGACCTAACTCATTGACAAGTCCAGTCGGCATCCTCCAAAGCCTGAAAGTTATTCAGTGCTTTCAATGGTTCGGCTTGTTTCCTCTGTTTGTTGAGGGCTTTGCTGAAGAACAAGTCAATTACTGGGGAGATGCAACTAATTTAAAAACATGAAAATTATATACACGAATAATATTTTTAATTTACTTTATACTGGACAGTGTATTTCTAAAATTATGTGATATTTTTTACTTTTTCTTAGCCATATGTTGCACAGATATGGACTGCAATTGCTATTTCTCTTAATTAATTAGGTGCAATAAACGTGCCTTTCCTTGTCACCTAATAATTATCTTCATCAAATACAATGAATTCTCATTTTAGTTTCAAAATGTATATATTTGCATATTTTTTCTTTTGATATGTATATCTTTCATGACACAATAAAAAAAATAAGACTAGCTACAAATAATATGGCTGCAGTGACTCTTCGTCCGTGTTAAGGCAAAATAGTTGTTCAAATAGAGTGGAATAGGAAAGAATAAACACAAAAAAATAAATATTTTGTTTACAAGAAATACATGTAAATAAATTGGTACTTATATTGCAGGTTCCGTGAAATTGTGTTATTCCATCACATCCATTCAACTATTGGTATAAAGATGATGTACATGCTAAATCACATGTCCCCACCTCTTATAAATCAATAACATGCATGTCAAATCATTTTTTCTCAACCATCTTATTCACCTTTTAACTACAATTTATTCGTAATCAATCAAACAACAAAATCTTTATTATTACTTTACACAACAAACAAAAAATAAATAGTTAACTATCACATTATAACTTTTTATTTATTTATGAAAATGTAGGCATGAACCTTAATTTGTATTAATTAAGGGAAACCATGCTCAAAACAAGGAAAACTAGATGAGGGGTCTACGAGTTAAAACAAAGAAAGAAAGAAAGTCTACCCTTCGATTACAATGTTTTCCCCAGCAGAGCAATCCGGCTTACTCCCGCACAATATAATCTACAATCTTTAAATAAAATGAAAAACTATATCCCACACATTTTTAAAATAAATTTTCTCATTTTAAAAAATACAATTATTTTACAAAAACCACATAACCCACGTGATAGCCAAAACAAAAACAATAGATTATAACTTATGTTACTAGCTTAAAACATAATTCACTGTTTTTTTCATGCCACACTGTAGAAAGAGTACCCAAAGTAAAAGAGAAGAAAAAAAAAATCAGAGAAACCAAAGCGGAGGAGGAGAAGAGCAGGCGAAAGCATGGAGTGACGTTTTCCCAGGTCAATCGTCAGACGATGCGGATGTCTACGTTGTTCATAAAAACTTCCCCTCTTTCATAACAAATCAATAAAAATAAAATAAAAATCAAATCCCCTTTCCATAAACATCATCTCTAATTGTCTCTCTCTATATTCTATCCATCACACACACTTTCATCCACCACCCCAAACACACACACCCCCACCCCCCAAAAGAAAAAAAAAACCCATCCATACCACTTCCAACAAATTCTCTCTGAATGCATGGATTTACAAGCAGATCTTGAAAATCCTCACTCCCTCCGAACATAAAAGATCTCACCCAAATCTAAATCTAAAAAGTCAGTTACGGGAGGTCTTTTGATATATATATATACATACAAAAAAACCCAAATCCAACCAATCATGTCATCGTCACTAGCGGCTATCGTCGCGGCCGCCACAGCCTCCACCACCCCCACCTTCACCATGGCAGATCTCCCCACCACTCCATCCCCATCACCCACCACCACCACCACCACTACCACCACCCACCAATTAAGCCGCTACGAGTCCCAAAAGCGCCGCGACTGGAACACCTTCGGCCAGTACCTAAAGAACCACCGCCCACCACTCGCGCTCTCCCGCTGCAGCGGCGCGCACGTGCTCGAATTCCTCCGCTACCTCGACCAGTTCGGCAAGACCAAGGTCCACAACGTCTCCTGCCCGTTTTTTGGTCAGCCCACCCCGCCCGCGCCATGCCCGTGCCCGCTGCGCCAGGCGTGGGGGAGCCTCGACGCGCTCGTGGGGAGGCTCCGTGCCGCGTTTGAGGAGAACGGGGGACAGCCCGAGACCAACCCCTTCGGCGCGCGCGCGGTGAGGCTCTACCTGAGGGAGGTCAGGGAGTCGCAGGCGAAGGCGCGCGGGATCGCTTACGAGAAGAAGAAGCGCAAGAAGCAACCGACTTTGAAGGCTGCGGCTGCAGCGGTGGAGACGGAGAGGGGCGGTGAGGATGGAGGCGATGCGGCCACGGCGATGTTCCCGTTATCGGTTTTTAATTGAATCTCTCTCTCTCTCTCTAGATGTTTGATTATATATGAGGATCTATGTTGGGTGTTTGTGCAATTGTTTGTGGCGTTATGGACGCGTGTGAGTGATAGAACAGATTTGGGTTTTTGTTTATATATATATATTGTGGATTAGCAATATGGTTTGGTGGTTGATTTATTTTGGAGTTCTTGCTTTCTTTCTTTTCTTATAATTTCTTTGTGAGTACATGTGTGTGTGGATTGTTTTAGACTTTTCATAACTACTGTGTTCTCTCTCTCTCTGATTACATGTGAGGATCTAGAATGGGTGTGTGTGCATTTGTTTGTGGTGTTATGGACATGTGAAGAGTAGTAGCACAGATTTGGGTTTTTGTTTGTATGTATGTATATTGTGAATAAGCATAGTTTTTTTTTTTTTTTGGTGAATAAGCATAGTTTGGTTGTTGTTTTTTGGAGTTCCTGCTCTCTTGTTTTCCTTTCTTTGTGAGTACATGTGAGTGTGGATTGTTTTAGACTTTTCATAACTACTGTTCTCTCTCTCTCTCTCTCTCTCTCTCTCTCTCTCTCTCTGATTACATGTGAAGATCTATAATGGATGAGCGCGCATTTGTTTGTGGTGTTATGGACATGTGAGAGTAATAACACAGATTTGGGTTTTTGTTTGTATGTATATATATTGTGAATTAGCATAGTTTGGTTGTTTTTTGGTGTTTTGCTTTCTTTTTTTCCTTTCTTTGTGAGTACATGTGAGTGTGGATTGTTTTAGCTTTTCATAACTACTGTTCTCTTCTCTCTCTTTGATTACATGTGAGGATCTATAATGGGTGTATGCGCATTTGTTTGTGGTGTTATGGACATGTGAGAGTAATAGCACAGATTTGGGTTTTTGTTTATATGTATATATATTGTGAATTAGCATGGTTTGGTGGTTGTTTTTGGGAGTTCTTTGCTTTCTTTCTGTTCTTTGTTTGTGATCAGTACATGTGAGTGTGGATGGTTTTAGACTTTTCATGACTACTGTTCTCTCTCTCTCTCTCTCTCTCTCTCTCCCTTTGGTTTTAGAATCACTGGCAGTTGTTTGAGTGAGTTCACTGTATGGGTAGCTTTTGCAATGCATGTTTTGAAAGTCTTTGCATCGGTTTTCTTTCTCATTTAGTACTGTTTTCGCTCTGTTGTGTTTGTGAGCTAGTTATAATCACTTGATTTGTTTCATGGATGTTTTATAAGAAATTTGATCTTATGATATGTTATTTGCTTAATTTTGTTAGGAATCAGAACCAGAGCACTTATTTTTGCTAGATGATCAATTTCATTCCAAACAATGAATTTGTTGTAATTAATAGTGTAAATGAAGCATGTGATGTTGAATTTAGCTTGTTTACATCCCCCTTGTATTTTAGTAAGAGCATTGAGGGTTAGTCACACAATTGTTCTTGTACCTAGATCTTTATTTTTAAGGGTCCTTGGATATGATTTGCTTCACATGCTTTTGCTAATCATGTTGATACAGTGTTTATTAATGATATCCCCAAATTATTTGCATCAATTCAATTCATGTAGTCAATCTTGATTGTTTTGAGTCTGCCCACAACAATTGAGATTCTCATTACGTAGGAAAACTAATTGGAATTGTTTTTCAATTATATTATTGCAATCTCATTCAACTGATTTCTGATATGCATGTCAGGGGTTGCTGTAGATCTTTAACATGTGGGGAAGGAGTATTTACATTTTCTGCAGGTTTTCAGATTTAATTCCCCTAAAGCGTCACTTTAGCAGTACTATCTCAGTGTTCAAACAAAAAATATACAGTGTTCTTTCCTCAATAGTCCATGTACCGTGATTATGGTAGGTTTTTTCAAAATATAGCATATGATATTTTGTACATGTACTCTCCTCAACAGTCCATATACCTAATTGAATTATAAATCCCTGAGGAACAAAAATGAAAGATGCATTCAGTTATTTTTTACATAGTCCTCCTCTACCGTGCCCCTTCTTTTATATGTATTGTAAAGTTTGGAAATGGTAGTCTTACTTTATCATGCTCCTTTTTTTCTTTTTTTTGTATGTTTTGGAAATTTGCTTTGATATTTTAATAAAATCAAAGCCCTTTTCTACCCTTCATAATTAAAAATAAAAAGTTACACCGATGATTTTGTAAAAAAAACCCATTAAAACCATATCTAATGAACAATGACAAAAATTTAGGGATATCATAGTTAGATCACAATAACATGTATATGATGTGATCCGTGTGCTTTAAAGAGGTGTATGCATCGGTAAAAAAAACATACGCTTCATTTGAAGATATTTCAGGTTAGTTAAAGAGGTAGACGCGTCAGTAAAGAAAACATATATCTCATTCAAGTGTTGCATATATCATTTGAAATTATATTATCAACAATATCTTCAACAAGGTATATGCTTTCTTTACTTAAGCATATACCACTTTAAAGGAGCTGAGGTATATACGGATCACACGAACCATATATTATCACTCAGCTATATATATATATATGGTCGCGATTACGTGCGGTATGCGGTCGGTGCGGTTTACGACGTGGATCGTCCGATCGCGGGTCCATCGTATCCAACGGTCGACGTGAATCGCACCCGACCGTCCGATGCGATGGACCCGTGATCGACGGCCCGTGATCGCGCACCGCACCGACCGTAAACCGCACCTAATCGGCTCCCTATATATATATATATATATATATATATATATATATATATATATATATATATATATATATATATATATATATACACGGGGGCAATGGGGTGCGGTCGTGCGACCGTGCACTCCGACCGTGCGACCGATGTTCTCGCGATCGAACGGTCCGTGTTTAAACACGGACCGTACGATCGTGAGAACATCGATCGCACGATCGACGTGTGGGGCGCACGACGGGGTGCACGGTCGCACGACCGCACCTAATCACGTCCCTATATATATATATATATATATATGCGGTGGAACGGCGGTGCGGCCGCGATGGGCCGTTTGATATATATATATTGATCGCACCCGACCGTGATACGATTTAACGGCCTTGATGCTGCCGCACACCGTTCCGCCGCAATAATCATCCCTCTATATATATATATATATATATATATAACCTTTTTTTTTGTTGAAGCAGTATGCCTTGGATTTAACTTTGACACAAGTATAACAAGCGCACAAAAACAAATCAAACATACCACAGATTTTATGTGATTCATCTATCTGCATCCACATAATTGTTGTCACTGCAATTCATTAAAAATTAAAAAAATACTTATTAGAGTCAGGATATGGCACATGGCTAAAAGCGTAACTATTTTTTTTTGAATTTTCTAGTTCTAAGTCCTTGTAAATATACTTATATAAGGATCGATCCTTACTTCTTCACATTTTAGTTTTAATCTTCAGATTTAAATGATATGTTTCTTTTTAGTCCCCATAAGGATTAAAAAGAAAATCAAATAATTTAGGGATAGATCCCTCCCGGTAACTAAAACAAAAATTTGGAGACTAAAACTAAAATATGAAGAAGTGAGGGATCGATCACTAAATACTATGGTTTATGGGGACTTAAAAATAAAAAACCCTTTTTTTTTTCTTTCTTTTACAAATTTACCTAAAATTTATTGAGGCAGCGTAGCTTACAAGAAATGCAAATATGAATGTTATGTGCATATTATACACTAATAGGCATTGTGGACCCATGGTAGCTAGTCAGTGTCATCTTGGCATTTCATTTGTCAATGCTGTGAAGATCTGCATATATATGCATTACTGTGAGTTAAGGAAGGTCATTGAAATTCTAGTCCACCATATAGATGTAGAAATTAACCAAATATAAACTGAATGTATCATGAAGATTGTAAATTTTTATACACACACACGATCTCCAAGATGTGCTGTACTTATAACTGACACATATATTCAGATATTGGATATGATGAGATTTAAAAATTAACAACTCACATTAAATATGAACCCAGACAAGAGTCCATACACTGAAAATTTTGAACATTGTTTTTGTTACTGTTGGTAGGATTTATCGGTTGCACTATTGACAATGACCAAGAAATGCATAACTTCATTTCCAGGTTCATCTAATTCTATTTTCTGAAGTAGTAGGGGTTTGGTCAGTATGATATCCTGTACTGGTTGAATAAGTATACATGACAATCGGTAGCTTAATAAAATTTGTAAGTAATATTTATGGTTATCCTTATTTATATGCCAATCTGTCCTTGTGAGATCTTATGAGATCTCATGAATTTCGTTGTATGTAAAGGCCCTATATGAAGACAGGAAAGTAATTTAATTGGTGCATATCTCACCCTCTTGTAGAAGTTCCTTATATGGGTATATGTGTAATAGAACAAGCTCCTCTCTTGGACCCTACTTTTAATTTGTTTTTCAATGAGTCAAATATTCAAAGTTTCCAGGGAAGGAATGCATTGAACCTGCCATGGCAAACAAGAGAGAGGCCTTTTATTATTATAACTTTAAAGAACAAATAATTTTTTTTTCAAAGAGGGACAATGTGAACAACTTGGTCCCACATATGGTTGGTCCTAGTAATAGCTACATTTTCTCTCTGTTTGAATTCTAGTGCTTATGAATGAGTTTCAAAATAATTTTTTTTATTTAAAGCAACTCTTGAAAATATGTTTATTGAAAACATATTTTTGTTAGACGCCTGAAAAACTATTTTTTATATACAAAAGTTGTTTTATGTTTTCTTTAAAAGTTAACAGCTAAGGGTGCTTAAAAGTGAGTTTGAATTAAGTATTATTATTGTAAAAGCAAAATCTTTAAAAATTGTTCAAACTCATTCTTATGGAGGATCTCATCTCCTCTCACTTTTATGGACCAACAAATCTAGGACTTTGTTAAGTGATAATTGTATGTCTCAGTAGTCTAATTTATTTATTTACATGCAGTCTGATATAGATCCCTATGCATTGTTCTATTATATTTAACAAAGTCTATGCTTCCTTGTATGAAACACATGATTTTTATTTTTAATTTTTTGTATAAAGGACAACATATAATTCAATAGAGAATATATACACCGAAAAGTGCACTGCATTATATTCTCTCAGTGAGGCATGAGACCTTCGGTAATGATATTTTTGAATTGACAAATCAGAGAAGTGGCTTGTAAAAGCTGAATCAATCATAAGAGATTAGCTATATATGAAATTTTGTACTTCAGGTAAGGCCCTTGCAGGTCTTCTTAGAAAGATAAATATGTAAGTATAGAACAACCAAAATTTCCCTCTCTAATAATATGTAGAGATGTTGGAGGCTAGCATTTTGTTGAAAATTTAATTTCCCCTTGAATATTATTTTTGTTTTTTTAACCTGTACAAGTGCTTGAATGATTTAAATAGATGCCTTCTCTGTACATGGACATTTCAGGTTGCACCAAGACAGCAATGTTAAGATTTCTGTTGCAATAATAGGTCTCTTGCGTGCATAAAAAACAAAAAAGATACCATATGTGTGAAGCCTGAAAAATCTCCACAATATGGATGGTGATGTATCCTCTCCGAATGGCTCGATATGAATACTCAATATAAATAAGGAAAAAAGATACCAAATGTGTGAAGCCAAAGAAGATTAAGACGATGTCGGAGAACCGTCTGAATTAGAACACCGATTTGATGCCTGTCAAAGGGACTCTGACATTCAAGTTAGAGAAACCTCGATCTAAAAATGAAAAAGAATTTTCTGTACATTTTGTGAGTGTGTGCTACATATATAGTAAAGACCAATGGAGCGGTACCATGCATGTGACATATATATCTGATAGCTATTTGTAGCTAACTGAGGATGTGGCGAATCTGTATTCACCCAGGAGCTTTTAATATGAGCTGGGATGTCTATGACTTAAAGAAACATTTCCCACGTCCTTGACCTGGGTCTGCCTCAGAGCAGATGGTGCATCCCATGATGAGCTATCAACTGCTTGTAGACCCCAACAAGTAAGGCCCAATAAATCTCGAGCATCCAGTCAATCCTGAATATAATACCTTGGATAATTATGCGTATTATGAAGAATTGGATCATCGTGGATCCATAATAAACTATGGAAATAGAGACCCACTAATTCAGTCCAGAGAGACATTTTCACACAATTTGGTCTCTCTGTCAACAAGACTTGATGTTGATCCCCCATGAAGGAGACATTTTTAACATCATTGGCATGTGGAACATAAACATGGGTTTCGATAGACTGTTATTTTTGCAATCTCATATGTAGTTGTGACTAATGCAGTATATCTATATATGTAATCTTCTACTATATATTATGTACATTACTATTGTCCGTATATACTCTATTAAAAATATATATACTTAGTGAAGGGGTATGTTTCCTCCAACAAATAGGGGTGCAGTGGAGGTCCTCCTCTGAGTGGTGATCCGAGATGCCCTAGAATGAACCTGCACTTAGAAACCACTTGACACCAGTGTGGTGCGGATCAAAGGGACTTCGAAGCTCAAGTCAATAGTGAATTGGGGTGTTATTTGATGAACACAGTGAAATGACTTATTAGGGTTACATACCTTCTTCTTCCCTCTCATTGCCGCTTTTACTACTAGGAAAATAATAAATCTCCAGCGTAACCTTCTCTCTAACCTGGTAGAATATTCTTTGTTAGAGAAGATTCCCTAAGGTACTGCACTGGTCAATCTTTAGAGGAATGTGGCCACGTGGCATTAGACCAATTTGCCTGTCAATCTGTTTGTCGGACTCCGAGCGCGCCCCTCCGGCTATACTGATAAGGTGGTCCCCGAACTCCTATAGCTATGCTCAGGCCGAGGTGATTCCCGACAATCTATATTTGTGCTCAGGTCAAGGTTTGACCATTCAGCTCAGGGGATGCTTTGATGGCTCTATCCTTAGGAGGTCGACTGTGTGACTAGTCTTATGACTCATCAGGCTGTGACTAGTCTGATCTTTATCTTCTTCTCGGCGACTCATCCTCCTTAGGCAATAGGTTTGGTCGCTAGGCATTGGATCAAATCAGTTGATCTGTTAACCTATTTGAAACGAAAACGTGTCGATTTGAGACAAACACGTGTCGCGTTAAAGATGAGTGTGAGATTTTTCCTCCACACTTATCATGTATATATTTTTGTAATAAATTTTTTATTTTAATCAAGTATGTACTTAAAAAAAATAAAAAAATAAAAAGCACAATATTTTTGAAAAACCATTCTAACCACCTAGGCCGGCATACATGAAAAAAAGCAAAAAATTTGTTTGCATATCATTTTAGTTAAAAAAAAAATTTAAAATCATCCCATTCATCCAACCAAATTTCCACCTCACTTCCAAAGCCATCATACATCCTTTTAGTTTGGAGCACTATTATATTGAATGCTTTTACAATCCCACTTGAAATAAAATATTTTTTATTACTCGCTTTTACTCATTGTTATGAGTTGATGTATATATAGCTACAGAATTTTTTTCAATTTCACATAATTTAATTGAATTATTGTATAAATTTTACATTTTATAATTTTGTATTTATTTTTCCGAAAAGAAAAAAATTAGCATCTTTAATTCAAAACCGTTTGATGTGATGGGGAAACACTGGACCACCCATCGTGCGCACCAAAGCCCACGTGTATTCCATAGACCCGATGAAAATCTAGTCAATTCCAGACGTTTCAATTAATTTGGGGCCCATTTTTTTGTCGTCCGTCTGATTCAGATTGGGCGGGTAAGATTGCGTGAGCCAAGTCATTACGTGTTTGTTAGGGATAAAGTCGGTAAGCCCTCGTTTTGTGGTTTTTATTTTTTATGACTTTTTTTTCTTTCTTTCCCGCCAGAGATCGTACGGACAGACGCTGACATGTCGAGTGACGTCATCCATCAGATGTCAAATCAAAGCTGTCGTTTTCATCATGTGCCGCGCATTTTGCGGATCCAATAAGTTGGAGTTTCGTGTCACCCAAATGACTAAAATACCCTTTTCTCTCGGTGTTTTCAATGTGTGGTTCCCATTGACAGTGACCTCGTTAAATTTGATATTTATTTGAATGTTCGGTTAAACATCTCCACTGTTTGTTTGTTTGATTAAAAAAAAAAAAATTAAAATGTAAAACATAATATTACCTTAATTTAAATCTCTCGTTTTTATCTCAACTTTTCCACTTTTCATTAAACTCATACTCACTTTTTCAAATAAAAACAAATCAACCCATTCAATTTTTAGAATTCAATTTTTTAAAAATGTCTTTAATAACGATTTCAATCCGTGATCAATGTCTGATATTGTAGTTGTGAATTCAAAATAAGAAAAGAAAAAATTAAAAATAAGACTGAAAATTAGAATCCTCTAGGGTTTCTCCAAAAAAACTGAAAAAATGAAATCATTCAAAAAAACTATTTATTTAAAACACTAAAAAAGATAGAATTTTTATTTGTGATATCTTATTCAACTAGAAAAAGAAAATGATGGCGACAAGAGATAATCAAATTTTTTTTTTTGAAACGTTGTTGTTAATTTGATGATTATTTAATTATAATCATCAGACAAAGTATTTGTGACGGATGCAAAGTTTTTTCGTTTAATGCAGAAATAAAACACAAATCACATAAGAAAACAAGATTTCAGAATAAAATCAATAACATTTATAAAATATAACTTAATCTCAACAATAAGTTGTATTAAAAATCAGTTACACTTACAAATGTAATAGATTTTTGTTATATATAACAAGTAAAAGCCAGTTACATTCCACAAATGTAACTGACTTTCAGATATAATGCATATTTATATTAGTCTAACATGTCATTAATTTTTAAAAAATAATGTATATATGTCTAAAATAATAGTTTGAAATGTAACTAACTTTCGAATGTTACACAACCTAAGCTAATGTAAAATAATTTATGATTAAATGTCACATCCAAGAAAAATTGTAATAAAGGCCAGACCTAAGGTTGCTTCTTTATTTTTTAATGGCGGTTCCAAAAAAACATATTTCTATATTAAAAAAATATATTCGTTAAAAATTTTGGAAGAAAAATGGATATTTTGCACTGGTAAAAGCTTTTTATTTAGCTAAATCAATTTCCACCTTGTAATTAAAAAAAATTTGTGCGACAAACAAGTAATAAATCATTGGAATAATGCAAATTGAATGGATCCAATAAATGGATTAAACATCTAGCACCAAATTCAATAATAAAAGTTTTTGACAACTGCAAAACAAGGAATGTGATCCAAATACAAATTATGTTTTGTTGGAGAAGAAAAAGAAGCCGCATATGGATAGACAGATAGATCATTTTTTTTCATTTTATAAAACAAAAGAGAGAAGACTATTAATTTTAAAAAATCATGCCACATCTGCAATTGTAACCGACTCGATTATGTGGAGTAATTATAAAAAATTGAAGAAATGGTAAACTAAGTATTAACACTTGTACTATCTCATGAGGCGTATATAAGGCCTATAAAATGGGGCTTGTGAATGATTATTGTATTTGAACTCATTTTTTAAGTTTTTTTATATATTATTTTTGTGCTAGTTGGGAAGGGTGGTGTTCTCTACCATTCACCACCAATCAATTTTTCATTTTATAAGTACTAGTTTTACTGTATGAACATTCATGCGAGTTAATAAAATACATATATAGGATATATATACGAAAACATAGTTATGGATAGCATAATGTCATAAACAAATGAAGTATACTTAATATGAAAGATGATGTGTGATCATCTCACTAGAGCTCTATTATCAAATATGTTTGTTTAGACTTTAGTGATGCCTTTGGTGGTTTCTTATTCTTCAAAAACATTGAATATGATGCATGATAATCTGGATGCTTAATTAATGATACCCTTTTTTTGTTGTCATATTTTCTTATAATCTATATTTTTTTTGTCTTGTTTGATTTTTGTGATTTTACCTCCATAGGAGAGTGTTTGAAAATTTTATGTTGGCTTACTACATGTCTACAAGCCCTCAAATAAAAGGGTTTATGTCTGTATATATAGCAAAGTGTTTGGATTTATATAAGGAGTTCAAGGTTGTTGAGTTGGTGGTTGAATTATTAAAAGATCTGGTTCTGTTTGGTGGTTGAATATCCCTCTATTTTTTTTATTAATATGTTTGGTGTTGACTGGAGTTGTTCAAAGTGATGAATTTTGAATATATTATTTATTTTTTGTTTATTTTGAATATGTTGTTTATTAGTGTGGAATTTTGAATATGTATAAGGTGTTGTGATTTGTGAAAATTAACTTCTAAACTGTCAAAAAAAAAAATTTAGTTTCTAATGAGCCTTAGTCGAGCTTGGCTTGAGCTCGGTTCGTTTGTTAAATGAGTCAACCTGAGCTTCATCCGAGCTTTTCACGAGCCCAACTAGCCGAGTCTGAAAACAAAATTAAGCTTGTAACCGAGCCGAGCTAAGTCTAATAATAAACGAGCTGAACTTAAGTAGGTCGAAGCTCGGCTTGTTCGGCTTGTTTACCAGCCCTAACTCCGCGATTAGGATGGTATCATCCATGTATTGTGACATCACATATGTCGTGCCACCCTCCATCCCAGCAATACCGGACAACCACCTTGACCTTACAGCCGCGATACACATCCGACATAATGCTTTAGCCACCACTAGAAATAGGATCGGGACAGCGGATCCCCTTGTCGCAGCCCTCGGTTAATAGGAAATAATGCTTTAGCCACCACTAGAAATAGGATCGGGGACAGCGGATCCCCTTGTCGCAGCCCTCGGTTAATAGGAAAGTAACCATGTAAATCACCATTTGTTTTTTTTTCTTTTTTGAAAACATATCGACTAGGGGTTGTTTTGATTTTATTATTATTTTATTTGATAATTAATTTAGATAATTAATAGGGTTTTTTTTTGTCATGTGACCACATATTTTATCTATGGATGTGAAAATCAATTTTTTAGAGTCTGTTAAGATTAGGTTTGTTGTTAGGAATTTATTGGGTTGTTAGGTGATTATATATTATTTGTTGAAATGGTTTGGAATTAGATTGACTATTATCCATTTTCAACTCACTTAGATGCATGTAAATATGCTTCATTAGAGCTGTAAAAAGAATTTAGTTCTTATATTATTTTTCTTAGTTTCAAGGAGATCTTTAATAACTTTTTTTAGCTTCTATTTATAGTTCTTTTGGAGAAAATAATAATTTTCAAATTTGCAATCTCTCTCTGTTGAAGGAAATTTTTTTTTCTTTGAGGGGCCATCTGTTAGCAATTGCCCTGGTTAAAGGGCATTTTTGATAATTCTAATATATGAGACAAGTTTAGTTAAAGAATGTTTTTTAAGTCTCTATAAACTATTCTATTTTGTGATTGATCCATTTCTTCTTCACATTTCTTTTTCAGTCTCTAACTTCAACCACCTATTTCGTTTGTTGTCTCTCTGCCAAACATCTGTTTGTTTGGGCTAGCGGATGGTTGAAATTCCAAAACTACGCTTTGAATTTTTTTTTAAATTTTTTCTATAAACTATGCTTTAATGATCGATCCCTCCCTTCTTCATATTGCATTTTAAGTCCCCAATTTTTAAACGATTATTTTTATTATTACTCCCCACATAAAATGTCTGTCTATTTGGGGCTATTGAATAGTTAAAATTCCTAAGCTATTTATCCCCTAATTGAAAGAAACCTCCAATTAAACCATTTTCAACATTTTTATAACCAGGATATCGATTTTCTGGTTTAGCCTTTCTTCAACTTCCATCATATGATACATGAAATGTGTGTAGTAGTATAGCCATGATTCTATAACAGTGAAAAAAATCTCAGTTTCATTTATGAATGAGATTTTAAATATAAATAAGTAAAAACTAATATAATAATAGCTTAAATGTTTAAAAATATATAAATAATAAAAATATATGTTAGATTCTCACAAGTTCACTAAATCATATCCTAAATAAATAAAAGTTTAGAACCATGCAAAATAATTTTTTCATTGACTGTAAATTTTTTAATAGCATCTAAATTTTTAAATTTAAAATTTTAAACACACTCAAAATATCAAATTTGATATTTCACTGAACACCTAACAATATCTAATACGATATTTCAAAAATCTCAGATAGGGTGGGCATATGAAGTGATGATTAACACTTAAATTGTCACTGAACACCTAACAATGCAATGTAGTTTGAGTTTAGATATTTTACTGAACAATTTGTATTATAATTCCAAATATCAAGATACTTACAAAATCAAACAGACATTTTGTGCAGGGACTAATAAGAAAAAAATATTTGAAGTTGAGGATTTCAAAATAAAATGAGAAGAAGGGGGAACTGATCACTAAATAACATAGTTTACATGGACTTAAAAATAAAAATCACATTTCACAAACTAACGGTATATAAAATACTCTTCAAATATTCTGACAGATGTTTAAAGGAGGGACTAAAAATGAATTAGCCGGTTAAAATTAGAGATTTAAAAAGAAATATGATGAAGGAAGATATTGATTATTAAATAACATAATTTATAGGAACTTAAAAATAAAAATTCTTAAATTTTTTAAAATTGGTTTAGCAACATCTTGGCTCTTTGGTGCATTTAGTTCGATTTTCCCTTCTATGTTGTTTTTCTTTCTGTCGGGTATGTACTCCTTTTTATCTAATATAAAAAAATAGCACTCCCATCATTTTTATTTTCAAAAAAATAATTGGTTTAGCAACCCTGATTCAAAACTTGCTCTCAACAAATGGAAAAATAGTGTTTAATTACAGCTCTTTGGGTTGGTTTTATTAGGCTTTAGTTCAGTCTTTTATTTGTATATGTTTACAATCACAAGCTGCTAGGGACTTTGTACTCAAAAAGTATTCTTGAAAAATATATTGAAATATTATTAAAAGGATGCAAAACAAAATATTTAATCGAATTATTTATACCAATTCAGGTGTATGGTCCATGACATCATTTAAAGTTGTTAAAACAAGAGAAAATAATAATGAAACTCTTAAACCATTGATCTATTGGAGAGTGACTCAAACACTTTATATAATAATATAAGACAGTGTTATACATATAACACATTATCAAACAAATATAATAACAAACAACGGGTGTTGTTACACCCAGATCTATTTCTAGCCCTAATTTTAGTTCTATATTGGTTCATAGAAAATTAACGACACATATGCTCATGTTAACAAGACATATGTTTCAAAAGAATTTTTTTAAATTTTCTATAAATACATCTATATATGCAATTCAATGGAGTATATGGTTCATTGTTTATAAAAGCATGTACCTTATTAGATTAGATATACTATTTATAAAAATTTCAAAGCACATGTAGACTGGAATTGAGACAAAATTGGATTGTAGGTAACATTATCCCAAACTAATATGTAATCTAACACTAACAAAAGTCAATCCCTGATTTTGTCAACATTTGCAAATATTGCAAAATTGTTTCATTTTGTTTATTGTGGAACTATTATTTTCATATTTTTTATTTGATATACTCGTCCATTGAATTATATATTGAATTATATATTGTTATAAAAATAATGAAACATACACGGAGATATACAAACATATTTTTTCTTTAAAAAATTAAATAATTTTTAATTTTCATAAATTGTGATAGTGTAGTATACACTGCGAAGTGTATAAAAAAAATTTCATATACACTCCGTCTGTTTTCCTACTCTGTCTACAGTTTAGAAAAAATTCATTAACTACCTATACTTCACTTTTTATAGAGGCTGGATCCAATTAGAAATGGATCCGATCAGTTCTATCAGTATCGAACTGGTCACCCCTTTAATCGAATCGCACAATACATAAATTGAACTACACAACCAATAAATAAATAAAATTGTTATGTTAAATCTTTGTTCTTTACGATTGTAGAAAAATAAATAAATAAATAAATAGTATTAAAAAATAAATCGATGAGGATTGCGGACGGGGACTAGACACAACACTGAACATATCATTTTTTTCAGCAAAAATTGAGCTGGGAGGTGTCTCTCAACACCCAGAACTTCAGACAGAAAAATAAAAGTTGTTACATTGAATTTTTACTTCTTAGGATTGCAGACTTAAATAAATATTATCTAAAAATAAATAAATGATAAAAAGATAAATGACATCACAAAATGATTCAGAAAATGGTTTTATGTGTTTAGAGTTAGATTTTTTTATGGATCTAAGAAAAAAATGGCATTGATCATCGCTGCAATTACGTGGGTAAAATAATAACAAAAAATTATTTTCATTGGTTTTCATAATCAAATAAAAAAAAGTTATAAACCATCTATATCTGATAGAAAGACACCAATGCAAACTTTTGAAATTTTTTAAAACATTGTATAAAAGAAAATCATTTTACTAAGAGCTGTTACATAGTCTTTTTTTCAGTTCCAGTCATGTATACTTCTTTAGCATCATACACTCACATGCAATTCATTGGAGTGCACTTTTTTTATTTTTTTTTATAAAAACGTCTACATTATTAGACAATATATACTACTTCTAAAAAATTTAAAATATTTGCGGACTGGAATGGATGCTGAAAAAATAATTATACATAATGTTTTCCGTATAGAAAATGCAAAACATGCCCAAGAGACCAAAAGTCAATGTCTAAAACTGGACTTAAAAGTGCCTGATGTGTGAAAGAACAACCAATTGGTGAACCAATGCCATCTTTGTAGAAATGGGACTGACATTTCTCCCCATTCATGTCTCCCACTATTTTCTCTTGAATGTCTTATCTCCTTTTATTCTTAACTTTGCGACCTGTGGGCGCTCTGAAAGGATCTATGTCAGTTCACTCCCATCTTCGTCGTAGCCTATACCCCAAAAAAGAATAATACCTCGACATTGTTAGATTCAGAAATTGAAGAGAATGAATCAAAATTCTCATTAGGGATTTGGCTCCAAATATACTGTACAAAGAGAGAAGAATAAAAAAAACTAAACTACCCATAAGATGAGGCTAAAATGCCCCTAATATATAATATCTCTAACACTCAATTACATGTTACGACTTTTACTTCTTTTTATTTTTAATCAACTTTTATTTTTATATAATTCTTGTGATTCATATTTGGTACTAATATTACAATCTAGATACTGCCCTTTTTTTCAACACACAATCTAAAACATGTCTGACCTGGAAAGCATTATGATCCTGTCCACCCAAAATCAGGGGCCTTAGGTTTGGGTAGCATTACCCAGAAGCAGACCAAAGTGGGCATGCATCCACAATTGCTTCAATTAGAAGGTCAATCATGATAGGATTCACCTCCCACCAAAACAAAAATGCATAATCTACACTCAAAAGGACCTACCAAAATGCAAAACACAATGCATTTCCTGCCACACATTCAGTACAACCTGTATAAGGAAAAGCATATAATATAATTCGAAGACTGACATTGAAAAAGCAGGTTGTTCTAACATAAAAGAGTAACCAAATGCACTGGAATCAGAATTCATGTAAGTTGGAGAATTGGGTATAGGCAGTATAGGCTTCTATAAAAGAAAATTGGGTTTTTTTCTTCTATAGATAGTAGCTTCTATAAGAGAAAGATTGAATTTTTTTTAGCAGTCATTGTCTCTAATAACTGGCAACTGGGGGGGGGGGGGGGGGGGGGGGGGGGGGGCGGCGGGAACAAAATATTAATCCCCCAAAAAAAAAGATGCAACATGGAATGCAATGATAATATGGTCAATAGATAGGGGTGATGCATGTTCTACCTGGTCTATTTCTCTACCCACAAAATAAAAACTGAGCTAGAAGTGTAGATTTGAAATGCTAGCTTATGATCTCAACTGTCTTATTCAGGTCACTAGTATACATGGAATGTATACATACACGTATGTCCAAACAACAATTGATGCTATTTGTAATTGTCTTATTTAATTCATGATGTGATAGAATGGACTGGATTATTCTCATGAAGCAATTGAAGTTGCAGTCCATTTTTTTAAACGGGTCCTACTTGAATTAGTTGAGCATCCAAATCAAGAAAAAGTGGGATTTTCACTGACTTTATATTGCTTGTTTGTAAGTGTCTTCAGCAAAGGAGAGTGAATTCCAAATTCTAATAACAGAGATGCTCACTAAATATGACAATGAAAGGAAACCTACAATTATGCAAACAAACTTATACAGGGTAAAAGTTGATTAACCTTTTGTGACAAACAATTTTATATCCCCTTCACACACATATTGACACAACTGTAAGAAAAATTTAATGTTATGGCCAGTTTCATAGACTAATTATGAACTAACCCTTTTAAATTCTATAAAAAAAATAATAGATACCTTAAGGTCCTTTTCGAGAGCGGGTTAAGGATTTTTTGGCACTTTTATCTCTGGAAACCTTATATGTTATTCCTGTAATATAAATCACCTTTATCTTTGTCAAGCATTAGGTATAACCTGTACATTTTTTTAAATACCAATTTTACCTGCAAGTGAAATATGTTGTAACATAAAAAGAGAGAAGATGGGTGATGGATCTATTTTTTTATTTATTTTATAGAAGTTGTTCACTTTATTTATAGATAGATGAATATTTGAAATAAATGCCAATCCATCTTTCAAGGGGTCTAGTTAAAACACCGTGTTAGAATAAAAAGTGGTATTCTAAGAACAGAGATATTCTTAATATCTATGTTCCTAAATGGTATTTGAATATCATTTTCTATAATTGTACCGGGCGCTGTTACACCCAGTTTTGTTTTCAGCCCCAATTCCAGCCCTATATGTGTCAATAAAAAATTAACGATACATATGCTTACGTTAATAAGGCATATGCTTCGAAAGAAATTTTTACATTTTTATAAATGAATCCATATAATTCATTGGAGTATATGCTTCATTTTTTTTATAAAAGCATGTACCTCATCATATAAGGAATACTATTTTTAAAATTTTAAAATACATGTAATCTGGAATTGAGACTAGAAATGAGGCTAGACGTAACATTATCCAATTGTACTAGGCCATATACCACCAAAAGGGGCCCAAGGGATACCATGTCTACAGTTTATACTAATCAAGTTAAAGTTGTACACACAAATAAAATTGTAGAGCACTGATACATTTAATTCGTTTTGCATACTGTTTTGTAACCTCATACACTATGATAATATAGCATATATCGTGCTATCATAATGTATGAGGTTCTATCATACTATATGACTTTAAAAAGTTTATCATTTTTTTAACTTAAAAAAAAATATACTAATGTAATTTAATATATATTTTATTATAACAACATGCACTTTATTTGGAGAGAGTGCGATTTTTAAAAAAAAAAACTGATTTGAACTGCAGTTGAGGTTGCAACAGGGTTGGACATATCATTTTCCTAAATTTTAACCATACAGAATTCACACTGCATATGGCCATTTTCCTGCAATATGCCTCTGTAAATCGTGGTTTATTGACAATTTCTACCTGAAGGGTTGCCAATCCATGAGAGGCTGCTGCTTTGGCTTTGTTATAGGCAAGCAGACCCCCCAAGTTAATTTTGGTCATTGAAAGAGTATAATATACGACACCCAAAGAAAACCAAACTGATGAAAAGTTACAAATGATGCCATATGTTTTTTATTTACTAAATTTTACAAGGTAGAAGGTACTATAAAATGACCAGAAAAAGCTCACCATAACAGGGAATCTGAAAACAGGATTAAGTCACCTTCATTTGTGGTGCAATCTGAATGAGGTCACTCTATGGCTGCTATTTTTAGGCCTAACAATATATGACTAAGCATGCCCATTTGCAGTAGTCAATTCTATGAATTATGTTACTGACAGAAACTGGTCAAATAAGATGACAATATCACAGGTAGTGATGTGAACAAAAGTAGTTGGTTCACCTTGTTAGAGGAAAACTAAGATTGTCAGAGAGAATACACATAAATATAACACATGACCAATGAAGTCTGTTAGCCACTGCCTACCTCAAATCTGGAATAACATACCCAAAAAAACACTGATACCTTGTTGTCTTTTTGTAGATTATCAATATAAATCAAATAATATTGATCTGAACATCTGCTATATAGGCAACCGAGACTGTTCAATCATGCAACCATAGGACAAAAATCAGGATGCTAAACACACAGAACAAAATCAAGCCAATTTAAAATTTTCTTGTTCAATTGTTATTAAAAAATTCCACAATCGTGCAGATCCACGTTTGGCTAGCTCTGTGTGTTCAATATCTTAAGAAAATTTATTTTCATGTAATATGCGTGTTTAATTTCATGTGGCATGGTCTGAAAAGAAAAAAAAGGTGACCATCTTCTTGGGATTATGTAAGCCAGAATTTGATGCTGAGTGTTTCCTAAATGCAAACTGCAAAAAGACCACATAAGGTTGGCCAGGTCCATATTTAGTTCTTCAGAATTAGATAATCTATGTGCTTTATTTATGAAATGAGAGATGGTTAAATCCTGAAAATATGAATTGATATCCAAATATGATGCCAACTCATGTCAAGAATGTTTGAGCTGACACCAGGTATGTTGTTTCCTGGAACAAATAAAATCCTCCTATCATATGATGGTAAAACTGAATCATTTTTCTCTGCCATGTGAAAAGGGGATAGCGAAAGCCAACCATGTTGTTTAAGCTTTTTGTTCTAAGAAAGATGAAATGTATATATAGAAATAAAGCAGGACTGCAAGATTAAATCAAAATCGATCAGCAAATAAAAGAAAGCATATTAAATAAATACTTTGAACAGAAGAAATACTCAAGCCCATGACTGCAACGTCAACTATCAAATGAGATTCCAACATACAACCACAATATCAGCACTAGATTTCTTTACAGATATTGAATTTCAATAGAATTATAGAACTAAAGGAACTATCGTTCTCATTAGTCTGTTTTGCCCTATTAATTAACCCAACAACCTTCAATTAAATTTCATTGTGAAACTATATATATATGTTGTCAGTATCTCAAAAAAAGAAAGTTAAATAATCATAATGTTATGTAGGGACAATAATTTGTAGCACACAAATCATGACACTGGATAATAAAACATGGCTTCACAAACCAATCAATCTGCACCTAATGAGAATTACAGATACCATACATATGCTAAAAAATTCTACAATTCTATCTGAACAATCTTCATCCAATGTAGGAACCTGAAAAATACCATGGAAACAGCATGAAAGAGAAAACAAAAACACAGTCCTAAGATTGAGAAATGTTTGTCTAAGCAAAGAAAAACTGTGGAATCACAGAACCAAACAGTAAAAGAAAAGAAAAAACTAAAAGAAACCAGTGGAACTCAAGTATGTCATACTGTGAAGGTCATTCTGGCTGGGTTGGAGAAATTCAGAGAGAGAGTAAATATATGCATATATAGTTACAGGTATTTGGAGATTTTGGTGATAACAAACGAACAAACAATGAAAGCTGGAACCAACAGAGAAAGATTGGATGGATAAATCAGCAATAATGTGGACTTCAAGAAACTTGTAGATTTAGAACTATTATAGTACGTACATAGATCTTCCTCTATAGTGGGCCCTTGGAGTAATGAAAGTGCTCGAGCAAATGCACAAAAGTCCTCAGTTTGAATCCTGCGAGCGGTCACTTTGTGTAAAAAACATCAAGGGTTACGACCATATTCAGTTCTTTCCTTTTGATGGTCCTTAACCATCATTTTAAATGGGCCCAACTGTCATGCACCTTGTTTAAGTGTAAAAGGTTGGTTCACAGTTTGTCTTAGAATGGTTTGTTTGATGTAGTTCTGATCAAGTTAGATTTTCTTTTGCTTTTTCCTTTTTTTTATCCCATTTTTTGATGTTAGGATTTTGAATTAATGTAGGAGTTTAATAAGAGTACTTTTGCACATCTCTGAACTAACATGAGACAAAGAGAATGATTTTATTTTATTTTATTTTTTGAGAAAATGGTAGCCATCCTACCTTATTTTTATTAATAGTGAAACTCTTCTACTTAGGATTTCAATTTAGATTGAGGGGATACATGGCATCTTGTAGTGCAATTCCTTCCCTCACGTTGAGTTGAATATCCTAGTAAATGACTTTTTCGTACCAATTGTTCTATTTTATCATTATGCACCTGTTCATTTGTCCATAATGGAATCACCTCTTAATGATAGTAATAAAAAATGCATTCGGGAGGGAGGTGCATGAACATGATCCAAAAGATCCACCTCTACATATTGTTCTAAGAAGGAGCACCCGAACATATTCAAGGAGAATTCCCTCATGCGCACAATAAGAATAGAAGAGCAAAACACATACATGAGGTGTAGGAAGACATGATTGAAGCAGCAACAGCAGGAGGTAATGAAGTTCTAGTAGAAGGCTTGGATCCAACATAACCAAGAAATTACTTTGATAAAGACAATGATGACGGTGATGGAGATGCAGATGGAGATGGAGGGTAATGTTCACCAGTGGATTCAAGAAGGAATTGTTGAATATGTGGCTTCATCATTTTGATATTACTAACAGTAATGTTTTCGAGCATTAGGTTGTGCAAAAATTGAAGGTGAAAGAAGAAATAAATGGAATAGTGTTATATTCAATAATGGAAGCCTAAAGATCTCTTATATAGATACATGATGTACAAACTCTAAAAATAGAAAAAAACCAAAATACCCTCCAGCCCAGGGGATGCTTGCGGCCTCTTTTGGGAGCATTACCCCCGACCCCCTAGCTTCCGGAAACAGGCCCCAACAGGCCTATATAATGACTCTAATACTCTCCCTCAAGTTGGAGCGAAGATATCAATCAAGCTCAGCTTGATCAAGCTAGAACGAAGAACAGAAGGACTAACAGACTTGTTGAATATATCAGCAAGCTACTCATTGGAGGAGACAAAACTGTGTCAATTGCACTTGATTGTACATTCTCTCGAAGAAATTGAACATCAACCTCAATGTATTTGGTCCTCTCATGAAGAACCGAGTCCGAGGCAAGCATAATGGAAAATTGGTTATCACAAAACAAAGTAGATGAACAGAATCCCAACTCGGTCAAAAGAGAGCGCAACCAAATGTGTCACATGTGCAACAGGCTATGGCATGATACTCAGCCTCAACAGAAGAATGAGGGACAACACTTTGTTTCTTACTTTTTCAGGAAATAAGGTTGCCCCCATGGAAAGTGCAGAAACCCGAAGTAGATCGGCGATCAGTGAGTGAACTAGCATAATCTACATCAGTGAAGCAAGAGATGGTGGGCTGAGCACTAGCAGCATAGAATAAGCCAAGACCTGAGCACGATTTCAAGCATCAAATAATCCTGTA
Organism: Acorus calamus; assembly: GCA_030737845.1. Lineage (NCBI taxonomy): Eukaryota > Viridiplantae > Streptophyta > Magnoliopsida > Acorales > Acoraceae > Acorus > Acorus calamus. Next base: position 25,551,935 of record CM060868.1, on the reverse strand, counting down.
AACAAAATCTAGGTGAGAAGTCCGTGAGGGCATGCATGAATTGACACACCATGCTGACAGTAAAATTCAAATCATGTCTAGTGTTCGTCAAGTAGATCAAACGACCCACTAGATACTAATACAGAGAAGGATCTAGGTCACCTAATTCAACATGAATGCGATGATTCTGGTCCATAGGAGAAGTGGCAGGGCAACATCCAAGCATATTGGTGTCTCAAGAAGGTCAAGAATGTAATTTCGCTGGGAGAGCGAAATACCATGACATGGCAAGCAATCTCAATCCCCAAAAAATACCAAAGAGGACCTAAATCTTTCACATCAAACGCATGTCCAAGCTCAGTCTTGACTCTGACAATGTAATCAACATCTTCTCCTGTGATTAACGTAAACTAGAACAAAACAATGGTACATTGTCCACTACTTTGACGAATGAAGCAAGTGTGATCAGCATGATCGTGAATGAATCCAAGAGAGAGAATGATTACACTAAACCTCTGAAACCATGCTCTTAGAGACTGCTTTAGTCCATATAGAGACTTGAGAAGGAGACATACTTTCCCAGAATACTCCCTTTGAAGACGAAAACCTGGTGGAGAATCCATATAAATTTTCTCTGTCAGATCGCCATGAAGAAAAGAATTCTTTGCATTCATCTGATGAAGATGGCAAAAAGAGAGACAAGAAGCCGAATAATAGTCAGCTTGGTAACATGAGCAAATGTAGCATGAAAATCCTTTCCTGGAGTCTGATTGAAGCCTTTCGCAACCAGGCGTGCCTTATACTGCTCAACAGCCCCATCAGCCTTATATTTTATTGTGAAAACTCATCGACAGCCAATGATCCTCTCCCCTGGCGGAAGATCAACTAACTCCCACATATGATTTTTCTGCAAGGCATCCATCTCTGCGGTCCACAGAGGATCCTGTAATACTTCAGTAACAATACGAGGAATACAGATAGACAATGTAGCAGTCAGGTAAGCTATGTAGGAATTGGAAAGTCCTTGATAAAAAACAAACTCGGCAAGAGGATGAGGAGTGACAAAACTCCGACGACCTTTGCGAAAAGCAATAGGCACATCAGAGTCAGATGGAGACAAATCAGGAACAAAATGTGGAGTGATCAAGGGTAAAATATAGGATAAGTTCTGACAAAACTCTGACGACCTTATTTGCCCTAATATTTTTTATGGGTAAAAAAAAGAAAAAGAGGTCTAATTTGTGGATCTACTAAAATGTAATAAGTTTGAAATAGGATTGCTTTGATGATCAATCAAACATGCATGATCTTGAAATAATCACTCAGATAATAGCAATCAAGTCACAAAAGCAATTACACCACCCATAAGAGACGTGACGTGGAAAAGCCCCAGTAGGGTACAAATTACGGGACTTAATGTAGAAACAATTCACTATGGGGCAAAAAGATGACTTGCACCCTCTTGGAGTTGTGTGGTACACCCCGTGACTATTGCTTCTGTGACACCAAGTTGCAACTTCTTTGTTGACGGTACATCCTAAACGAACTCTTTTTAGTGATGGATCTGAGTCTAAATGATACACCTCCTTTGTTGGTCCTCTCATCTCTCTGTGTTTCCACAGGTATCAATGAAATCCAGTGTTGGATCAACTCCTCTCTCGGGGTTGAAGGAGTCTTAGGAGAAGACTAACTAGGATATTACTTTCATAAAATATAGAATAAATCACACAAAAGCTCTCTCAAAATTTTGGGTTCTGCCACCTTAAGGAAATATGGGATAGGCAAGCCTATTGATAAAGTGCCAAAAAGAATATTCCAGAAATATTTTGTCTGAAAAACGTCCAGACGGTTGGTTCTTCAGGCATCCAGACGATGTGAGATCGGAATTCTGAATTAAATATGATATCTTAAATCATTCTCACCATAATATTCTATCTGATCATTAACTTTAAAATTTAATTTTTAAAATTAATGCCCAGACTAATATCAAAATGTCCTGATCATAATTGAATTCATGATAAATGAATTCTGGATAGTATCAAATCTCTTTGTGATTGTACATATTAAACCATTTGAACAACATATCCAAGTCCAAACAACGCGCTCCAGAAATAAACTATTAAACTGTTTTAGGTAAGGTTCAAATGAACCAATTAAGTGTAGCACACACCAAGTGGAATATTAAGTTTTGAGAACTTTCTATGGTTTGTTTTTCAATGGAAAAACATTTTCAAAATATTTTTAAAACATTTTCAAATAATATTTTGGTTCACTTAGAAGTCTTTTTAAAATCAAAATCACTTTGGTCTAGAATACTTTTCAAATCAATGGGGCCAAGTGTGGATTACCTATATGTGAGTGAGACAGTGACCAATGATGTTGAAGAACTTTCAATCAGCAGTTCTTCTTCATCTTCAATCAACACTTAATAACTACTAGACCATAACAACATGATGGCCCATAAAGGACTTGTTTTTCACTGACATTGCCAACAACACAAACACTATATTTCAACACATATGGCTTTGTATTATATGCATTTTGCATAAGAATGATTATTCAAATAAAAAAATACATAGGGTGTTGATGAGCTAATTAACTTTGTGTTCAGTCCAGAATTCTTGTCCTCAATCAAACTTACTCTATTTGCCATGTCCAACTTGTTTATTGATTGGCTCCCTCGGGTCAAGAGTTTTATCTGAACATGCCATGCTAGCCTAAAGTCAAGTAATTTGTCACTAAATAATATACAAGACCTAAGTTTAGCTGGATGAACCAATGTACTGGTCTGTTCTGTTGCATCCATGAAATTTGAAACCTCAGATGGGACATCTTAAGGATTATCATTTGATGAAGAATAGTTGCAACTTTTAATAGTTTAGAAACAAAAAGTTGCAACTAGATAAATAATGGTGAGGGGGGGGGGGAGAGAGAAGGGGGTAGATGGGGAGGGGGGAGGGGAATGGGGAGAGGGGAGAGAGAGGGGAGAGAGGGAGAGAGCAGAGCAGTTTTCATAACACTTGTATTCCAGTATAGTATTGGCAGAGCTGAACTAATTTTATAGCAACAGTATGATGAATAAACATCTTGAACACAGTAAACATGAATAAAATAATTAAAAGTGTCTTCATGTCAAGATTGCTTAAAAAAATCCATGAATAATACAGCATAAAAATCTATACAAAATGGCTATATATATATCAAATTAAACACGATGTTATGATACAACAAAATGATACCTCCACTGTGGAGCTGTGCACTCAGTATCTCAATTCAGTTCGAAGGAAAATGTAGACTCAAAGAAAGTGCCTTGACTTTAAAATCATCGTTGTTGTGATCATGTCCATGGCAGAATATCCCATGGAGACCCCTTAATAACATTTCAGATTCCGGGTTTCACTTGAATCCCATGTGTACTTGATAAATCATCATTGACGGACTCGGTGAATTTGGAAATCACATAATAACGATACAACATGGGTTGGAAATGGAGCACACCTCAAAGAAATCCAAGAGCTTAACAATAGGATTGACGTAATTTTATGACCAATACAAATTTGAAGTCAATTATCTACAGAAGACAATGAATTCCTGACATCCTTGCCCGATACCAGCTGGTGGACAGAAAAACCAATACAATTATGCTCACCCAAAACACTCTAACCTCTCATTTTCATAACCATGAGCAACAAAGAAATCACACACATGGTGTCTGTTAGAGCTTAGTGGTGGATACACGACTTCCGCTTGAGGAACATAACCCGCTTCAATTAGATCTAAGAGAAGAGTTTCATAGAGTGAATAAATCTGAGCACAATCAGGATGATCCTTATCGGCTGCAATAAACATATGATTCTTGCCATTGATCACAATCCAACTGCAACCTGGTAATTTTTGCACCCGTCTCTTCTTCATCAAGCTCCGAACCTTCAGGACACCTTCCCACCGTCCTGCGACAGCATTGATGTTCGACATCAACACATAATATCCTGAATTCTGGGGATCCAACTCAAAAAGGTGCTTTGAAGCAATCTCGGCGAGTTCAACATTTCCATGAACCCGACAAGCTCCAAGCAAAGCACCCCATATACCAGCATCCGGTTTGAAGGGCATGCTTGTTATGAAGCTCATTGCTTCATTTAACTGCCCAGCACGACCTAAAAGATCTACCATACATGCATAATGCTCCATCCGAGCTGCAATTTTGCAGCCCTCAGTCATGATACGAAAGTAACGTAAGCCCTCCTTGACTAATCCGGCGTGACTGCAAGCAGATATCATCGCAAGGAAGGTTATATGGTCTGGTTTGAGTTCTTCTTTTTCCATCTCTTCTAATAAATTTGCGGCATCCTCAATGAGGCCATAGTTACCGTAAGCAGAGATAATGCTGTTCCATGAAACCTCATTCCTTCCACGCATCAAATCGAAGACATGACGAGAAGAAACCACATTTCCACATTTAGCATACATATCTATCAAAGCACTCTCAGAGTAGTGGTCTGAGCTTATACCACCCTTTATCATGAAACCATGGATCTCTTTCCCAAAACGTAGTGCTGTTAAATTTGCACATGCTGAGAGAGCAGAAGATACAGTCACACAATCATATCTCATCCCTTCCCATCCCATCTGACGAAAAAGGCTGATGGCCTCTTCAAATTGTCCATTATGAGTAAGATTAGTAATCATTGAATTCCATGCCATGGTATCTCTCTCGGACATCCTTGTAAAAACACGGTAGCCAAGGTCAAGCCTTCCACATTTAGCATACATATCAGACAGTGCACTCTCTACATAGCATTTTCTGTCGAAGGCATGCTTAATTATGTAACTGTGCAGCTCCTTCCCCAATCTCAATGCAGCCAAAGATGAACAAGCAGGCAAAACACTCGCCAATGTCACGGAATTAGGCTTAATCTTTGCACTTATAAGCCACCGAAATATCTTCAAAGCTTCACTGCACATTCCATTACGCACATATCCCGAAATCATAGCACTACAAATGACCATATCCTTTGCTCCACTCTGATTAAAGACTGTACGCGCCATTTCAACATCCCCGCACTTGAAATATATATCGATGAGAGCGCTCTTCAAGTACGCATCCAAATGCACGTCATTTCTCACGATATAAGCATGGATCTCCCTACCTTGCGCAATATAATCTGAGTCGGCAAGTGAAGGAAGAAAACTAGTCAATGTGATCGAATCAGGTTTGATACCGGCAGATTGCATCTTATAAAACAACCCCAACGCGTCTCTCATAAATCCATTCTGAACACACCCAGATATCATCCCATTCCATGTCACCCGATCAGTCTGAGGCATCAAATCCAGCAGTCTACGCATGTCGGGCAAGCATCGAAATTTCGCATACATGGCCAACAACGTATTAGCCACTGAGACCTCCAGCTCAAGCCCACACCTGATCACAAGCCCGTGGAGTTGATCACCATAAGAAATCAAACCGCCCGAGGCACAAACAGACAGGACGCAAGCAAATGTCACCAGATTGGGCGGCGTTCCCGACCTCCTCATGGCAGAGAACAACTCTAAAGCCTTCCCGTTGTCTCCATTCTTCACATACCCATCGATCATCACATTCCACAACACACAGTCTCTCTCAGACATCTCATCAAACACCCGTCGAGCCTCACGGACACAACCACTCTCCATGTACATCTTGATCAAACAACTACCCACAAAGACATCAATCTCCAGACCCATCAAGCAAATCCTCTCATGGACCGACTTACCAATCCCCAAAGCCGATACACCACTGCAGGACTTGATAACATAAGGGAAAGTGTACCTATCCGGAGATACGCCGCAACCCAACATCTTGAAATACATCAAAACCGCAAATTTAAACATACCCATCATTGTAAATCCTCTGATCATCCAATTCCAAGTGACCGATCGGCTCTTCTCAAGGCGCAAGAACGTGTTTTTCGCATCGACGAGGCTCCGGCAATGCACGTAAGCGCCCAGAACCTTCGTCCCGAGAAGACCCGCATCGCCGGTTCCATGAACGATGATCTGGGTGTGGGCTTGCCGGGTCTTATGGAGGTCCGGAGACTCTGAACAGTCTTTCAAGATCGACGAAAGCCGAGCTACCAAAGCTTCTCCGGCGGAGGCCGAATACAAACACTTGGAGAGTGAGAGGGGGCTTTTCATCGACTCTGACTTCAATAGTATATAAAAACCAATACTGACATGTGGGTTTTATAGTTCACTTCAACAGAGAGAGAGAGAGAGAGAGGGTTATGGATCTCCGCCTTATGATGCTCCTCTCGGGGGTGCTCCGCCTGGCCCTGATCGTCTACGGAGAATGGCAGGACGCGCACATGGAGGTCAGGTACACCGACGTCGACTACCTCGTCTTCTCAGACGCGGCGGCGTTGGTGGCGATGAAAAAGTCCCCCTTTGGGAGGTCCACGTATCGGTACTCCCCGATCCTTGCTTACTTGCTTGTGCCCAACTCGGTCGTTCACCCGTCGTGGGGAAAACTTATCTTCTCCGCTGCTGGTGAGCTTTTGTTTTTTGGTTTTTGTTTGTGGGTTTTTTTTTTATTGCTGTTTTCATGGTGGGTTTCTGTTGAATTGCATAAAGAAACACTAAAAATTGTTAAAAGAGAAGATTTTGATTTGGAAGCATTTGTCACCATTGATAGAAAGAGGTGGATGTGATTACCAAAGACTCCTGTTTTGGAGAATGTCTAGGCTGTTAGTACAATTTGCAAATTGCAAATCCCTCTTCAGATTGGATTGGTGTCACAGCTTTGATATCATTAGGAAGAACAACTGGACCTTCTGCATAGTTTTGAAACCAAGTGAAATGGAGCAAATGACAGAAACCATGCTTGACCTTGGTGCGGAAAACATCAAGAGTGAACCCATTGAAAAAATGTTATCCTTAATTTGACCTGAATTAGTTGATTTCGTGGGCTAAACCAATGGGATTTCTCCTTGCAGATTTGCTGGTTGGCGTGTTTATTAATTCAATTTTGAAGCTCCGTGGCGTGCCTGAGCATCTTCGAATTTTTTCTGTAGCGTCTTGGCTTTTCAATCCATTCACCTTCACCATTGGCACCCGAGGGAATTGCGAGCCTATCGTATGTGCTGTGGTTCTTTGGATTATCATATGCCTTATGAAGGGTTATAGCTCTTTTCTCCTCCTTTTTTTTCTTGATATGAATGCTTAGCTTTTCAATTCTTCGGACCATTAATAACCTTTGTGAATAATTTGATTTGCACTCTTGTAGTGATCGTGCTTCTCTACATCTTAGAAGCACATGTCACACATGCACATGACACCAAGAAAAAAGGGAATATGAAGTTAAAATCTAGGAGAACAAGTAGATATTTTTATTTGCATACCGATCATGGGGAACATATGGTTCGGATAGAGAGGAGTTAATAAGATAGTTCCTATCTTTTTTTTCTTAAAAATTCAAAATAAATAAAATCATATTTTAAGTTGAAATGATGTCATAAGTTAGTTGTGCATTTGGCTACTGACCATTTCAATCATAAAATTAACTATTTTTAATGATAAGTGGCTGTGGCATGCTATCTATGTAGTCTTGACATGATATCCATCTATGGATCAACAAAATTTGTTAAATACTAGTATCTATGAGTGGTTTTAATAATAAAAAAACTAAGGATAATGCAGTTTTAGTTTCTTTGTTTTGGTTTTATTGAGGGTTAAGGGCTCATCTGTTCGAATTGTGTCTAGAGGGAGATTTCTCCAGTAATTTTTTTGGTGTACTTGCTGGCATCATCCATTTTTTTCTATAAAAAGAGAGTGGACTGCCATCTGTTTAATATAGTCATTGAAGTCTATAGAAGTATAACTTATTTTGATTTACTTAAGCCATCAGAAAATGAATAAATTTGATTTTGTAAATTCCTCTAGTTCTGCATTCATTGCTTTTGTATTTCTGGTTACAGGTAAGATACTACAAGCAGCATTTTGGTATGGGTTTGTTGTACATTTCCGGATCTACCCAATTATCTACTCGCTTCCTATTCTTCTAGTTCTAAGTGCTGACAACTTCCAACCAGACAGAAAGCCTGTACTTATGAGTTGGGGTCAGAAACAACAGAAATCTTCCAGAAGTTCTATCAAGAGAACTATAAAAATATTAGTTTCAGTTATCCTAAATTTTGCAACAAGGCAGCGAATATTGTTTGCATTCTTCTCTGGTGCAATATTCTTCCTATGGACTGGCCTTTTCTTTTATCTCTATGGCTGGGAGTTCCTTAATGAGGCATTGCTATACCATCTCACCCGAACTGATCCAAGACATAACTTCTCAATATATTTTTACCATGTCTACCTTCATCATGAACTTGGGTTCTCGGTTTTAGAAAAGCTAGTCTCTTTCTTTCCGCAGTTAGCTGTACAGCTTGTTCTCGTATTCCGGTTTGCAGAGGATCTTCCATTCTGCCTCTTTCTGCAGACAGTTGCATTTGTAGCATTCAACAAGGTGGGTTAGTTAATCTTCACTCTTTATTTTTTGTTGCAGTTCTCTTGTCTGTTTGTATGTGTTCATATTTTTATGTAGCTTTGCATGGGCAGTGCAATTTCAACAAATTGAGATGAAAATCAAATGAAAATAACCTTTTTTCTCAAACCAGGGCCTATTATTATCCTCGAAAGGGAGTCCTTGATTATGGAAGAGAGATTTTAATAAATAAAAGACATTTATATGTATATGACTTCTGCAATAATAACTATAGTGACTCCTCTCCCCTCTGTAGTTATAATTTTGCATTTTTAATAGGTTGATGAGTTGTTTCATGTTTGATTGATAGGTTATCACTGCACAGTATTTTGTGTGGTTCTTCTGCCTATTGCCAATTATATTGCCATGGAGCAATATGAAGCTCAGATGGGAAGGTTTAATTTCCCTTCTGTTATGGATGGGAGCTCAGATACATTGGCTAATGTGGGGTTATCTACTGGAGTTCAAAGGCCTGAATGTTTTTATTCCTCTTTGGTTTGCAAGCATACTTTTCTTGTTTTCAAATACTTGGGTTCTCATCAAGGTTATCAGATGCCACAGGTTTTCTCCTGTTTTTCAGAAGGTGTCCGAATCAAACTATATCAAGTCAAGAAAAATCAAGTAAGAAGATTTTGTTTCTGTGACATCATTTACTTGCATGAAGATCTCAATTTTGCTGTTCTTTTTTTTCTTTTCAATAGGATAATTTTTTTAAGTGGACTAGATGTTTAAGTATGACTTTATTTTGTGGAATTATTTTTATTTCTGTCATTGGAAGGAAAAGAATTTTCACCAGTCAACAGAAAAGACATATCACTTACCATTTTTATCCAGTTGCATGTTCTTTTAAACCAGTTGTGTCAATTTATGCTCTACATGATCCTAACTTATAGCTCACCTTCCAGCCAGAATAAAAAAGCTTTCAAGTTTGTGCAATCTCTACTAGATGATTGCGTAAAACTTTTTTCAACTCAAAAAACCTTTCCAAGGTTTAAATCCTGTCTTTTTCTCTTTCTTTACCAAGTTGAGCTGCTTTTGCTTAACTTACAAAAAAAAAAAAAAGTTGGGTTGCTTTGCTTAACTTACCAAAAAAACAAAAATAAAAAAAATAAAAAGTGGGGCCCTCCCTCCCTCCCTCTCTCTGGAAAGCCTCCATTAATCAATCCACTCAAATAAACTCTGCAATTGCAAGAAAAATTAAGGGAATTTTTTTTTTGTCATCTTTTGCTATTGTGAAACCTTAGTTTTGTGATTCTGCTTGTTCCTTTATATATGTTAATTTGGAAAGAAACTAGATGCTCAGTTGTGACTTAAGTTTAGTTGTGTGCGCTATTGACAATCCAATATTCGGGATTGAATGAATATTCATTCTTTGACATTCCATTATGAATCACTTACAATGTTACTGCAGCAGTTGGTAAAAATATTTTGAGGAGTTTTGTTGATTGGAGTCTTGAACCATCCAAATATTTACTTTGTTTGTCTCAGTGGATTGCATTTAGCTTAATTAATCTATTCATTCCAAACTAGAACTAAATAAAATTTGCTGTCCCATTTCATTAATAGATTTGGCTTAATATCCAGATATGCCAAATGTATGTGATATACAGCTGACCCTTTCTATGATATATCAAATGTGAATCAGATCTGATCTGATTGAGATAGTTGAGTGACATTGAATTGATTCATCTCACTTTAACTGATTACTGAAACCAGCATAGAAAATCAATAGGTTGGCTACCATAAGGTTGCCTAAATCCAATAAACTCGTATCATCACTGAAAGACCCTATTGTATAAATATCAGAACTCAGGGGCATTGTTAAGCCAAGACAGCTCGGTAGTTGATAAGAGATGAAGAAAACAAAGTCATTTGGAGGACTATGAAATGGGTAAGGGATGCATTCCTAGGCATGCTTTGTATACATCAGAGGCCATTCTATGTATACGTCCAAGAAGGAAACGCTTAGAAGCAACCGGTGGACAAGAATTACTTAGTGAAAGAGTAGCTGCAATCCTTAGCAAGTTTGGTTGTAAACCGAATCCCAGGAAACATAGCATGTCTGACAACCACTACAACCAGGTTAGGTAAAACATAACTAATGGGACAAGAACCCCATTTACAAAAGGCTCTGAGGACTCTTTTGAGGGACCATAATGGTTATGTGCATCATGACTTTCTTTGCATAATTAGAGGACCATCCCATCCATCTGTTGGAAGCCAAGGCATCATGGTTGGATTCCAGATTGCACAGGAACTTGGTTCCTAGAATATCAAAAATTGATTATTACTCTAAATTAGTATTTAATTGGATCAAATTGTATTGCAGAATTCCTTGGGCAGTAAGGTGGTATATTCACCAAAGGGCGCGCCTAACCCCACCGTCTAACTCCACCAAGGAATTCCCTTAATCCACTATTGACAAAAACAAAAAAGAAAAAAAAAAAGGGAACGGTACCTGGTTGTTCCCACCAATCCAGGTCTACCACAAGTAGTTGATGGTAAATGTTTTGGGTGACGGTAAATGAAAATGTTAATGGTGAATTTAATGTCCGTTACTCCTGTTACTCAAAGTGATCTGGAAATAATAGATAATGGATATAGGAACCTAAAAATAACTTCGGAATTCCCAAATGACCTGGAATTAATTTCTCCAAAAATTAAATCAGAGATTAAATATATTATCCATTGGTATCATTTATTTCATTTTTTATGTAGAACAATATCACAACAATGCATGTCTAGAGAAAATAACATTGAGCCATCAATTATTACGGCAGCAACAATGAAGGACTCCATTGAACCAGACGCATTCGCCTGATGCCCCCCTATTTGCGCACTCTTCCGGGCAGCTTGCGTAGAGCCGGCAATCTCCGATGCATATGCTCTCGCTAGCTGCACATCAACAACACATCAGTTGTGTCATGCAGTAACAATAACTTTTAGTCCCCGTTTGGATAGCGTAATTGAGTTATTTTGGATAGATAAATATGCTAGTATAAATAACAAATCTACAGGAATAAAAGATTTTCTGTTTGGTTGTATTTTTTTTTATTCTCATTGGAAAACATAAGAACAAAAGTTAAGTTGTTTGGTTGATAAAGAATAAAATATAAATAAAGTGTAAAAAAATTGATTTGACATATAGACCCTTTGATGTATAAGAGGTATTGATGAGTGATTTGATGTGATAAGATGTAAAAAGTTGATTTGACATGTAGGCTCATGGGAATAGATAAACTGAGTATAGCTTATCCTAAGGGTTACTTAGAATTGTTATACTCTCTTATACTCGTTTAAACTGGCTTAGTAATACCAAGTTATACCCTGCAAACAAACAATCATTTTTCCTATCCATTCTTATACCACTCTTATATTACCCTTACTTGCCTATTCCGCTTCCCAAACGGGGGCTTAGAAAATGATACATTCAGCCCCATATGTAGTTTTTACCCTTTTCTTTACAAAAAAAAAAATGAAAAAAAATTAATTGTCCATTTAAATGTATATACCAATATACAAATTGAAGTATACATTAAAATACACTGGCCTAATTTTTCTTTGAAAAATAAAAAAAAAAATTAATTTGCGGTCTCATACATTATGATAGAGCTCATATAATATGATATGGTAGTATACTTACGCTATCTACCCTATCATAGTGTATTGGATTGTAAACGAGGCTGTATAATAGATTGATCACCACTTTTTTTCAGTTATGAGGAACCAAATATTAGTTAGAAAAATAGTTAGAAAAATATTGAATGCAGAGAATTACTCACAAAACCCTCATCAAGTAGGCATGTAAGAAATTACGTGTTAGATATGGTTCTTTGTTTCATGAGTAGAGGATGTTATTGATGGTAAGAGTTTTGTAGGGAATGAGAGAGAAAGATTACCAATTGCAGAGGCAAACATGAATGCCATCAACAAAATGCAAACAACAAATCCCCTGTTGAATCCTCCACTGGCCATTTTTTTTTTTTCATTAATTCTTTGGCTTGCTTTTATCCCATTTTATAGGCTTCAACTAGATAGACATCGTCATGAATTCAAAATCTTTATGGAGATTTCAGATCTTTCTAGTTTGAATGCCTGATTCATTCACACTCATCATGCATTAGATATCAGTTACCAGTTACATATGGAAATTGATAAATGAAAGATTTTGAATTTCTCATTAGATACCAGTTACACATGGAAAAAGCGTCGGAAAAAAAATGATTTTGAATAAAGTAATTTAAATAAACTTGATTCCTGGAAAACTCACTTCATACGCTTTTTAAAAAACATATTTTTATACAAAAAACTGTAAGTAATTTTTTAATTAAATTTGATTTGTGGGTGACATTTTAAAACAAGTTTGCATTTTTCGCTTTTATAAAAAGAAAAAGCATGTTTAAATGTGTTTCCAAATGCTATGTAAGTGTAACAATTGTGAGGATAATTTTCTCGACAATAGAGCCGATGGTCAATTGTGCAAATGTTTGCTTGCCTTTTCAAATGTTGCTTCACTGTTAGGTTGCCTGAAATCATGTTAGTATGGAAAACTTGTGGGCGGTTCAGATTGGGTTTCGGTTGGACCCAGAGACATCGGTTGGGTTCGAGTCAATTTAGAATTTAACTTTTAAAAAACTAATTTTAAATAGGGTTAAAGATATTTGAGTCTTTGTAAACATCCATAAACCCATATAAGTCATTGTAAATTTGGAATCGGGCATACAGGTCATTTAAATTGTTATGGTAAGTCAATTTAGCCCATGAGTTATCTTTTTTTATCCAATTTGATGATATATTCTCATAATATTCCATCTATGTGAAATTAAATACTCTTATAAATCATTAAAAAAAATAGAAAAAAACACAAGCAAATATTTCAAGACTTCCATACAGTATTCACAAAACAGAGAAAAATTTGAACATAATGGGATAAACTGAAAACTACATTCAAACTGAGAAGACGCGCACACACAACAGAGAGAGAGAGAGAGAACTTTGTAGGATTGAGATTTAATTTTGAACAATCAAACGGTTGAAATGAGTTAAGTTGTCATGTGTGCTATGCCACACAATAATAAACGAGCATGGTTTTCTTGGGGGGATCGGACCCATCTAACCTAAAATTTTAACCCGAACTTGACTTAAATTTGGTTTGAGTTATCTCGGGTTGAGTCGGGTTAAACTCGACAAAGTAATTAAATAACTCAATCTAAACTTGTCTATAAGCCGGGTTGGTCAGATTGAATCCGCCCAAGTAACATTGCACCCCTACCTAGTACTTCTGACTCTCCACCATGACCCTCAATCGGTCGTTTTCTACGGAATGCAACTGGGCTCTCCACCAAAATATGCTACTCATGCAGTGAAACCATTTCGAATGGTATAGTCCTGGGTATTGGGGTGAGCTTTCTCATTTTCTGTTTAACATCCAATTTTATACTTTATTTTTTTACAAAACATACATAATATACAATTTAAAAAAAAACAGATAAATGCATATGTGGCAAAAAAAAAAAAAAAAAAACATGATTGAGAACATTTTCCAAAAAAAAAAAAAAAATAGATATAATAGAACAAAGCGCCATAGTTTGGCATCAATGTTCAAATATTCAACACCCACTTTACTTTATGTTTCCGAATGAAAGATCGTGAATGATGATATTAAATATTTGTACATCTCCAGGTGAGAATCAGGTCTGTCAATGGGTCGTGGGTAGATTCGGACCTGACCCGAACCCAATCAAATAAAAGGTATACAAACTTGATCCGAAAGACCTGACAATCAAAACAAGTCGGGTCTGGATCCACTCGAACCCGATCATATAGATCCGATTGACTCAACTCAAATATTATGTGATTTTTTTATTTATGATCTAACCTAAAACTCATGATTCAATCAAATATTTATAATTAAATATTGAATAATCATTTAAAATTTTAAACATTTGAAATATTCTTACAACCTTTTGACTACACGTAAAAACATAATAATTTAAACCGTATTACAAATATTCCCTCATAAAACATTAAAAAATCAAAATAGTGAAAAACTATTTATAATAGACTACACTCCATCAAAGAAAAAAAATTAAGTCATTGTAGGCCTTTAAAAAGTTCTTCAACTTCTCTTTGTCTGACCTGGGCTTGTTAATAGGTCGACCCGACCCGACCCGAGACCTGATATGGACCCGACCCGAATGACTCAATAATCAAACTGGTAGGGCCCAGGTCCACCCCGACCCGACCCAGACTGACCCGTTGACTAGTCTAGTGAGAACTCAACTCGTTTGCAATTTCAGATTTAGCTCTATGGGTGTCAGCTAGCATTGTAAATTGGATGGGTTCAGTTGAGGTTTGATAAGGCTAATTGTAAGAACCATTTAATTTATGACTCCAATGACATTGCATCACGTGTTTACAGTCCATGACCCGATTAATGAGGGCCCATGACCCGAATAGTCCATTTGCATCCAATGTTCAGAAGATTCCAAGTCAATGTTGGGATCAAATCCCAACAAAATATGGGGCAATCAATGCAGATCCCCCATGTCTCACACAGATTACAGAATCCCCTGTATCGAGGGATCTCTCCTCATCCACTTTCTCATAAACCTTAAATTTCTATTCGGCTGACTTGTGCGTCGAGGGCATTTTGTAGGTCATCCTCTCCCCGTATTTTCAATGCTCGAGGTCTTGGATCGCCAACAAGCATCACAAAAAGCAGTCGGACCAGAGCAAAGCAGACGGATCTCGCAACCCGAATCTGATTCATTGATTTTGTCCCCTCCACAGACCCAACCCAATGCAATCATTAAGAGCCAATCAAGCTGGACCCAATCTGTGTCAAATTTAGGATATATTTAGACTGCATTTGGACGGATTCTACAATAAAAAGGTCAAATATAGATCCAAACGATTATTGACAAACATGATGTTTTCCGCATTTTATTCATTTAACATCTCACATTTCAGTTCTTATGAAAAGCCATTTTTTTAAACTGGAGGAATTTTTTCATAAAACCAACATTTGAGAACACGTTTGAAAATTAAGATTTTGAATAAAGTGGTTTAAATAAACTTTAATTCCTGAAAAACGCATTTTCTGTGCTTTTTAGAAAGCAATCATTTTACACTGAAAGTTGTAAGTAACTTTTTAATTAAGTTGGATTCCTGAAATCTGTTTGGAAACACGTTTAAACTTTCTGCTTAATTAAAAGTAGAACCACCCCCCAATCGTGTTACCAAACGGGCCCTGATCAATTCCAAATGGGGCTTAAATCAGCTGGTTTTAGAGGGGTTTGATGGAGTTTGAATCAGGTTTAGACACATTCAGGTTAGGATTAAGTTTGTAGTACTAACATTCAAAAGATATCTTTCTAAACTATTCAAAACTTTGCGGCATTCAGAAACAAAGAACAGTCGACATCTCCATTGAGATTACAAAGATGAAACAAAAAGTCAAAGGGGCTGATAATGAAAAGAGAATGGAGAAATGAAACTATTTAAAAGTAAGATTGATTCGGGGGTAATTAAAGACAAATTAATTACACACTCATGCCTCATGTTTCATGTCTCTGATTGAAGGATTCAGATTTGACATGAATCTTTTAATGTATCTATCACTCATCTAATCACATTCAGGTTGGGTCCAGTTAACCCCACCAATCAATCTAAAGCAAACTCAATTTTTTCAAGTTCGAATTAAACCCAACCATTAGAGTGTGCAGTTGTGTTGGATTAAGTTGCACCCTTGTGTCAACTAAGCTTAATTGGCCATGAATGCATGGATTTAGGATCTAAAATTGTGGTGCATCTTGCATTGGAGTCACATGCAGTTAGATTAGTGCTTGTCTCAAGTATCATTACATCAAGGATAATCCAGGCCATATATAAATAACCGGATATGCAACAGTTCATTAATACCATATATGTTAAATTTTAAAGTGAACTTTGTTATTTATCTTAGCTTTTATTTTAAGGGATGTAGTGAGGCAATTTGTAATGTTGTGTGGTGTACATTTGATTTGCTTGCACATGATTCACCGCCACTCATCTCCAACACTTTCCACTATGAACCACCTCCTAATTAAACATTTCACCACTATTGCCAATACTTCTTTTAATCTTCTTAGAATTATTTATTCATCTTCTATTTTTTATTGTGAATCTTGGACTAGCCGGCCAGTATATATGACTTTATTACACCATTTCGATACAGAATATGACTTATTCTTAAGTATACAGTATTACTGTATAAATAAGATAAAATGATTTTATGTTTGATTGTGTTTTGAATTATTCTTGTTGGGAAACATAATAATAAAAATTTTGTTGTTTGGATAAAATGTGAATAAAGTATGGATAAAGATTTATAGAAGATGAAAAAATAATAATAGTTGATTTGACAGGTGATTTATAAGAGATGATGACATTTGATTTGACAGTGGGCCCACATATTCTTTGAAGTGTAATAACCTGTAATAACTTTAATTCCAGGGATTGGTTGGAATCCAAATACCACTTTATACCAGTTTATTCCGACATAGTTTATCACTGAATATTCTCAGCATCCAAATGACAAAAAAACATCTATTCTGATTTATTCTCACTTGTTCTCTGAGCTATTACATATCCAAACGGGGGCTTGGAGAATTCGTGTCTCTCCAGGATATGGATAGCATTTCCAAAGGATTCTCATGAAAAAAAAGAAAAAAAAGAAACAAGACTCGTCTTCAACCTTGCACATTATTCATTTATTACTTCATTTCAAAAGAGGATCACATCATCAATAATTCATATATATATTCAGCCACCATCCTCCATTAAGTATGACAGCAACAGTTGAGGCCTCCCTGGAACCACACGCATTGTCCTTGCAAGCTCCTCTTCATGCATGCCTGCGGACAGCTATTTGGGTACAAAGCACAGTCACCTATGCATATGGCCTCGTCAGCTGCACAAATTTTATTCATTTTTATTTTTATTTTTGTTAGTAAGCAAAAAAGAAAAAAAGAAAAAAAAGGATTAATTATGGTATGCAAAAGTATAGACATAGTAAGAGCTGCAATTTAACTGAAAGTCCAAACTGGAGCTAGGGAGGAGCAACAACAGAAAAACTGTCTCCCCTGCATCCAATATGAACTCCAAAGTATACAAGATATACATGTTCAATGGGTTAAATAAAAAAACACCACCTTGAAAGATAAGTAAGATCGATGGTATTTGGAAATTAAACATTTTTGGATAATTATACTTTTACATAAATCATATTTAATAGTTACTACAAATGTGTTTTCAAATGTCATCCTTGGTAGCTTTTGAGGGAAGAAAAGATAAAAAATGAGATTTCTCGCTCCAAAAATCATCCAAAAAATGTTATATGCTCTTTTGTTTGAGGTCATATATGATTTTATAGATTTTTTCTGTATTTTTTAAATACGTATAATTTTTATACTAGGTGTATCAAAACTAAAAAAAAGAGCTTTAAGTTATAAATCGGGAAAAAACAAATTTACTGGGGAAACTAACTTTTTTGTAATGTAATTTCAAAAATAGCTTTTATCATGCTAAACATTCTAATATAAAGGGAAAAAACTTATAAGTTGAGAGAGAGCAAGAGAGAGAGATACCCATTGCAGAGGCAAACATGAAGACCACCAACAGAATACACACAACAAATCCCCTGGACATTTTCATTTTTTTTCTTTTTGGTTTATGTTGCCTCTTCCTTTAAACTTGATTTCTATATTTGTTTTCTACTTCTATTGGACCCCATTTTATAGGCGACAACCCAATAAATGTTATTACTCATTCACAATCTTTGTTAGAGATTCTCCATTTTAAATACTTTGTAATTGAGTGAATGCACTAGTTCATGTTTATCTTGAAATTTTAAATGGCAGTGATAAAATCTGTAGGATTCTCAGTGAAGTCTGAATCAAAGAATAATGAACCATGGATTTTAGCATCCAATGGATGATCATTTAAAATCAAGAGATTTTTAAAGTAGAACGTTATCATAGACAGAAAAATTCACATAGAGAATTTGTGAAGTGAAAATATTTAATAAAATATTTTTAAGAAACAAAAACACATTAATTATGATAAACCTTGTTTATCACGTATGAAGGTCTTGATCTTGAGGCCATATTTTTATTCGTCTAGCCCAGCATCCGCCGACTCACCTAGTTCAAATAAATGTGATTTATATTCACTATTACATTTAAATAAACAATAAATAGCATTTTTTAATTCAACAACATTTTCATTCTAAAATTAATTCATAAACTCCTTTTGGATTAGTTTGACAATAGATTAAGGTTTTAAGTTTAAGTTGTCATAATTTTAAGAGATAAAAATTCTGAATTTTTACATATATACCTTTGAGAAATTCAAATTTTGTCGTAATACCCCTGTTAAACTTCACTTTGCACCAATACCTCTAATGAAGTTTAAGTTAGTGCATATGTGCCCCTCAGATTATGTTCTGTGAGCTATGGTTTATTTGCTCCTTTTTCTCTCTGTCAATGGCATGAGAATTCCCTATTATACCCCTGTCTTGCCCGATTGCCCTGTTTTAAAACCCCCCTTTCACTTTTTCCTTCAATATCATGTCTTTTTCACATTTACCTTCACATTCAACCATTTCTTTTTTAAAATCCATTATTGTTATCCCTCAACGTCCCCTACAATGAGCTTTTCATCCCAATCTTCATCGAAGCCCCCTCATGAAGATTTTCACCGAAAAGAGAAGGATGAAAGATGGGAGGGGATTAGGGTTCACCGAAGAGAGAAGGATGAAATATGGAGGGGATTAAGGTTAGGCAACGGCGCTAGGAGAGAAAAGGGTCGAATATGTTTGTTTATTTAGGGTTTTATTGTTCTGCTTCTGGAAGCGTAGAAATTGACTATCCAGATTCGAGTCGTCAAGATCCATCGACTCCACTCCTCCCAATCTCCCCATTGGTCCTGCCGGCTTCCCTCCTTCTAGGGTACGGTAAAAAATTTGTTTATAACTGAATCTTGCGATCTTTCTTTAGGTTGTCTACATACCCCTCTTATTTGCCTGTGGGGATTAAGTCATACGTAGTTCCCTTTTTATAGTGTTTCTCAATCCTTAGAACCTTCTGGAGATCACATCCCTATGGATCAGATAGGATCTTAGATTTTAGGGATACTTCTCATGCCATTGAAATTTGTATGATCCACAGCCATTATCCTTTTATAAATGACTTGGGTTTGCCAAGATTCAGGAGTTGACTCATTCATTAACTCCATATCTAAGGCATATCCATGCAATCCTAGTAGATCAGTGCTCTGATGGCTCCAGATTTGTTGGATTTGCATATCCCAAGAAGTCAACAAGTTTGATAACTTTTGACTGGGTTGGGGATTTTGGTCGGCAAGCGGGCCGGATCCGCTGAGATGGGTGATCCGAGTCGTGGGTTGCCCCTTAAATGGATCGTGGGCTGCCGTTACGTGGAGCCCTCCCGGGTGGGCCTCATTTTTGGGCCCTACAGCTTCCATATGAGGGTAATTGTGTATTTTTACATATGTGGTCAGGTATATTAACCATGGTTCACCTCGAGATCTTAACGACGTATGTCTAAGGGGCATGAATGTACTAACCTAAATTTTATCAGGGGTATTGATGCAAACTGGAGTTTAACAGGGGTATTATGACAAAATTAGAATTTATCAGGGGTATTTTGTTCATGTTCACATTTGTCAAAATTGAGACAAAAGGTGGGGATAAATTTGATATAACAGCCTTTAGTTAAAACAAAATATCTCTATTTTCATTTTGACATTGGGACAATTGTCCGCAGATTATGCATATCTTTTTTATATTAAATGGGGATAAGTTGTCCTCCTACTCACTCATTCCCATAATAATCATTTATCCCACCACTTATCCCCTTGCTAAACCTACCCTTCTCAATTTTGAAATAAAATGGAGTTATTTTATTCCACTTAAGGCTATGATAACATTTATCTTCACTTTTACCCCATTTTTGATAAATGTGAATATGAACAAAATTAATAGACTTTTTATCCCTTAAAATTAGGACAATTTATCATTAAAACATTAACCCCTTGTCAAACTAGCCCTTAAATTGAATGAGAATGGTTATGTCACTTGAGGTAATTACTTTAGCGCCCTTGGAAAGGAAACTGTGGTTAATGGGTAGGTACTGCCAATAAGGATGTTTGAAAGCAACATAAATATATTTCTTTGGAGAGGTCTCACCAATTTCATCCATGTATGGTTCATGCAGTGGAGTATGAATTTCCTTTAATGTTTTGCCGATTTAAACACCTGCGCCACCTGGTTCATGCAGTGGAGTATGAAATTCCATTAATGTTCTGCCGATTTAAATACCTGCTTCAATCGACATTATGCAGGGCTGATGTTGACGGTCTGATGTTGCGCCATTGGGTTCACAGGCTGTCACCAAAGTCTAGGTCCGTTTGGTTGCGCGTTTGGGCGGATTCCGTTTTTTAAAAAGCTGAAAATCTCCAAACGCGCAACCAAACGGGTCGGATTCCGGCGGAATCAAAAGCTGGATTCCTTTTAATTTCTCTCTCGAAATCCGTGTTTTTAAAATCTCAAAAAGAACGAATTGAAAAGCAACTTTTTCTACCAAACATTAAACTCCTTCCAAATATTGATTCTTAAATTAAAAAAAAAGCATCCCAAAAAAATCAAGGTCTAAAATCATCTTAAAAAATAGCTTTATTCCAAAATCTGCTTTTCAATTTGTGTTTTCAAACGGAGCTTTAAAAAAAATTTGAGTGGGCGCAAAATTCAAAAAGACTTTTGCTTTGATGAGGCCACTGCGAGTAAGTATATATTTACTTATTGAGCGAAGTGTTATAAAAATCATCATTATTCAATTCAATGCTACACGTCATACTCAGGAGCCAGGATAGCTTGAGTTATTTATTTGTTCAGTGCGAAAAATAAGAAGACCTCTCATATCTCATTTTTTAAAGAGATCACCATCTCATCATTTAATTCTCATGAGGCAGCAAAAGAGTGTGTGTGTTTATTTTTTTAAATGAAGCTGAGTTTTAATGGTTTTGTCAGGCCCCAAAAAATTTTAACTGAATATTTTTTCTCCATTCCCAAGTCATATTGAAAGTTTGTTTACTATGTCTTCAAATGTTGGACAGACAATAATAAATATTTGGGGAGTCAGATTGCTTTATGAACAACAGTTTTTTAATACTTGGAAGCTAATTTTTAAAAAGTGTGAGTTTTACATCAAAAGATGGCTGCAGTTGGATGGCATGAATGGGATGGGATGGGATGGGAT
This sequence comes from Acorus calamus, assembly GCA_030737845.1. Lineage (NCBI taxonomy): Eukaryota > Viridiplantae > Streptophyta > Magnoliopsida > Acorales > Acoraceae > Acorus > Acorus calamus. Next base: position 25,530,125 of record CM060868.1, on the reverse strand, counting down.
GGGATGAACAAATTGGTTAGTTAATCGATGGCAATTACTTGTCCTTAATGAGTGTCCTGAGAATACTCATTAACACAACTCATAGTTAAATTAAATTTCAATGTAAAAATGATAAAATGACATATATTTCTCAATCAAATACAATTTCATTGTGATATACATAAAACAAATAACAATTATATTATATGAAGGGTATATATATACAGATAACCCAATTAAAGTAAAGTTTCTAGAACCCTATTAAGTGAGATTCTCATTTTGGCATTTCTTGTTTGGTAAAATAATAATTCTTCAATTAAACTTGGATTCCATGCTCCACAATTAGTCATTCTCTCAAGTCATCATTCATCCAACAAATAAAAATTTGGCATGACATTGATCAGGCATATATAATATGTGAATCTTCTAATTCTAGTCAGAGAATAATCCTCTCCAAATGGAAATTCTTTCATACAAATCACCATAAAGTCTATATAATGGGATCACAACAAGAATAACAAACAAAGAGAAAAAGTGGATTAAGAGGAGGGGCATCACATTGAAGGTTGGTTTAATTTTAGAAGAAAATGGCAATTGGAAGCTTCAACAAGACATTTGTAGTGTGCATATTGCTGATGGCTTTCATGATTGCCTCTGCCTTGGGTACTTAACACACAAATACATTTAGCATGATATATATGATGCCGTTCATGTAATAGCTTTTATTACACATAGTCCTTTTTCTAGCTCATATTCTACTCATATACCTATTTAGCATCATACACATACATTAACAAATTTCTTTACATTTATTATGAATGGATCAATGTTATTCATGGAGTATAGATATTTCATTTTTTTTATAAAAAAAAAACACACACACACACACATGTAAATTTCATTAAATGAGGCATATTAATTTTAAGAAAAGCAAAAATGTGAATACTGAAATTGAGATCGAACAATTTAATGTACATAATATTTTTCTTAATGTAATTGTTGTAGGATAACAACATATCTCTGATTTTTAATGTCTTATCCACTTAGCTTGCTTTGACTAAATTAGCCTCTTATCCTATTAATTGTAACCGAATGTTGATTTAGTGCATTTATATCTTGAGTTGTATTATATATACAACCTCAAGCTTTCAATAAATGATAAGGAACAAGAGATTTATTAAAAGCATCTCTCTCTGTTTTTCCTTACATGGTATCAGAGATCCTAACAGACTTCTTTCCTCCACATCAATGGCTACATATGAGAATGACAATCCATCCAATGTATCTGGTATTATTTTACAACAAACCGACCTTTCTCCAGAAGTTATTCACAACCTCGCTACATTTCATCTTGCTCCCTTGTTCAATATCACCCATGTTGTCTCCTATAAACTTGACCATACCAATTATTTGCTTTGGAAAATTCAAATGAAAACAGTCCTACAAATATACAAACTTTTCAAGTATGTTGATGGAACCCACCCTTGCCCACCCAAATTCTAATCTATGAACCATTCTGTATTAAATCCTGAGTATGTGCAATGGCAAATTTATGATCAAATTGTTCTTAGATGGATAAATACAACGCTGGATCAATCTATTTTTGCACAAGTTATTGGATGTTCAACCTCTCGAAATGCATGGCTGTCACTTGAGAGAATATTGACTTCCTAATCTCGATTTCCCGTTCACCATATTAACTCACAACTTCGCTCTTTGTCAAAGCCTTCAAATCAATCAACCGCAAAGTATTTGCAACATGTGAAATAATTGGCTGATGCCTTAGCATCATCTGGAGATCTAGTTTCTGACTATGATATGGTTTCATTTGCTTTGGATGATCTTGTATCTGAATATGAAGCTTTCGTCACTTCAAGATCTAAACCAGTCTCCTTTGCCAATCTCCATGATTTATCATTTCATCAAGAGCTTCGCATCCACAGACAATAGAAGACCAATGGTGCTCTTGATTTAGTTGCTTTTGTCACTTGTCGAGGCCGCGGCCATCCAACTCGTTGCTCAGCTCGCAATAGTCCCTATTTTGGACAACATAATAATGATGTCACTGAACAGTTTCCATGTAGGTCCCTATAATATAATGGGCCTTTAGATGTGTTATCCGATTATACACAACCCATTTCAAATAAGGGGCCCAATGCAGGGATTCATTAAACATAACCATCTATGTCCTTATCTTCAACATCCCGATAAGACATATCGAGAACCCTAGAACATAATAGCAAACAAAAACCAATTGTTTGACAAAAATAATCCATATTTAGGATCGTATAGGACTTTGATACCACATGTTAGAGAAAGATATTAGGATAGAATCAAACTTACCTAGTTCCATGATGTTTGTTAAGATCTTATAGGATAACTCTTCCAATCTCTCTTTAATCTTTATCCTGAGATTTGATGGAGAACCCCAAAATTAGTTAGATGAGATTGGGGACCCTTCTTTCATGTCAATTTATAGCTCCTCTATCAAGAGTTTACTGACTAAAATTACCGCTATTGAAAACACTTACTTATATAGAGGATTGGAATGATTGAAAGACCAAGATAAGGATAAACATAACTTCTCAAATCATATTTTTATGGCATTGGACCGTAAACCCTACGTGGTTTAATATGTACAACCATTTTACGTCGCCGTATGGTTAAGTGTTTATTTCCCTGAGTCAAATGTCATTTATGTGTAAAAAATATTTTTCAAATATTATGTTTAGTTAACTGAGCTCCTTTAATAATATTTAATCAAGTCCCTACAAACTATATAAATAATCATTTTGATGACTAAAAGACCTCTGGCTTTTGTCAAATACCCTTCTCCCTCCACCCTTTCATCCCTAACCTCCTCATCTTTTCACCATCTCCACCATTCCTTCTTCAATGGGTCGTCGGCCTTTCACCATCTCCGCTATTCCTTCTTCTTCAGTGGTTGTCAGCCATTCACCACCACTGGCTTCTTGTCACCACAAACGCCACAAGAGCTGCCAGCTTGTCACCACCCAGGCACGACCATTGCCGTCATCCCATCACGGCTGACGCTGCCAACGATGCCAGATTGTGTAAGTTTTTTTTACTGTTTGTGTTGAACACTTGAAATATTCAATGAAATGCCAAAAAGAGTCCACAGATTATTTGTTGTTAGGCTTCAACTTAATGCAGATACATGTTCAACGAAATGCTCAAACCATGCTTTGCTTTGATCTTTAAGGCATCTAGGAGTGTATTTAGACCTTTGTATGCAAACATTCCACCACGTGAATGTCGATATAACAACGGATAGATTAGAGATGATGACAGACTCATCACCACCAATTCCCCAGCTTCACCCCCCCACCCCCCCCCCCCATCCGAGCTCTAACCACACACGCACACACACACACAAATTAACAACATCAAATGCATCGACACATGTATTCATTATTGAAAGGGTACTATAGTTGTTGTGTTTCACATACTAAGGAAACAAAGGCAGTCGAGGAGAAGCAGTCGTAGATGATGAATGTGAAGGACCCATGGAGCTTGACGACTTGATCAGCCGGGTGCGGTAGGCCTCGATCATGAGGAGTGCCTTGTTTGTCGATTTGCAGCAGAGTTTGTACTGCTTCATGAGCGAGCTCAGGTTCTACATGGCCATTGAGAGATCCAAGATGGTCGTTGAGATTCGTGAGGTTGAACGCTGCACACACTATTCACGCAAGAGAGTATGAGAGAAAGAGAGAACCAGAGGTGATGGGGTTAAATGAAAATAAAAGGCGAGAGTATTTTGATAACTTTTAATGTGTAGTTAGGGTTAACCATGTAGCTGATTGGTTGGGGCGACAGGAGGGATTGAAACGACATTTTTCTAATAAAGCAGAGAACTGTGATGATTTTCTATTTACAGGGCTTACTTATGTTAATGGTAGGTATTGGATTCAAATTTTAGCATTGACTTATTCACCTGTTTGTTGGTAAAATTTTAAAAGAATTTCTAGTGTTGAAGATAACATTTCCAACTTGATCGTAAAATCAATAACAGAGATCCTCCAATATAAAAAAAAATTCTAAAAAGTTATTGATTTTTCCCTTTAAATAAAGGAGAAACTATCCCCACTAATCAATTGTTTTTCTCCCACTATCCTGAAAAATCAAATATCAAAAAAAATTTTTGTTAAAAAATCATTAATCCCACCACTTTCCCTTTCCCCGTAATCCTTCTGCTGACATCCCACTGGATATTCATCGTTCTCTCTAATGAAGGTATACAGCACGATTGGAGATGTTCTTATTGATTTTTTAAAAAAAGTCAGACTGTCTTCAATTCTTCGATTATGTGAGAGTGAGACGATCCAGGTAGGGTTTCTTTGTCATCTGGAGTCTTTGGTGGTTGATTGTGGTGTTGAAATGAGGATTTTTTTTTTTTGGGTTTTGTTTGAACCGGGGGTTTCTTGTAGGATTTGTTTTGAATTTTGGATAAATTGAATTGTAAAGGTGTTTTATTGTTTATAATTTTGTTAATGAGGGCTCTATTTCGACTGTTTTGTGGTGTGTTTTTTAAATTGCAATTATTAGTAGCCATTAAGAAAGTGTTTGTGATCCTACTGACTCTTATTGTGAATATTGTGTAAATAACTGTTGTTCTTGTTTTGGGAAACATTGAGGCTCTGGATTTGGTTAGATGAATTATTGCAACTTGATAATGTTGATAATCAAATATTCCATTACAGTGTAAAATGGTTTTCTTTTTATTCAGTTTTAGTGAACTTGAGTTGTAATGTGAAGTATTTGTTGATGTAATTTTGTTTATGGCAGAAATAATAGGATCATGAACAAAGGAAAAGGGGTTATTTTAGGTTTCTTTGATTTCTATAAGAAATGGAGTTGTGTGGAGCTGGTTTCAGAAATTGCAGTACAAAAAAAGGAAATGTAGGGGAAGGACGCTCTTTCCAAGATGATGAATATTTATATGTTATCATGGAATATGTGGAGACATGATTATTTTATTTTGTCTAGACAATACTTGAAATTGAATTTATTCACAAGCACAATTACATCCATATTACAGTTATGTCTATGAAGTTGTAGATGTGCTCTTCTTTTGTTGGATGAATTATCCCAAGAATATGCTTATTTATTGTTTTTTGTTTCCTTTGCAGGGATATTAACCCGACAATTTATTACTTGATTAGTATGGTCATAAGAAGCTTTCTGTTTTTGGGTTATATAAAGACTTGGTAGTTTTCGAAGTCTTGGTTAGATGGGCTATGAGATTGGAAAAGATCTCAAATTGTAAATGCTTCCCCTGCTCCTAGGCAAACATAGAACGAGCAATTGTTGCACTGGCAAAAAGAGCTGACAGATGATGGTTAGTTTACTGTCTTCACCAACTATCATGTTCCATTTTCGTTATTGCATGTTAATTTGTTGGTAATGTTGTGCTGTTGACTAATATGCATGTATGTTGTACAAATTTTATCATACATTGTTAAATTTTCATGTTATGAAAGTGGGTTTTAAATACTCATGATCATCTACTCAATTCTCTTTTTATTCATTTCTTCATGATATGATTTCCTCATGTCCACTGCATTTTTTGATGATCTGTCCATCTGTTCAGATATGGAAGACTATGTCGGATTATATTGCTGCAGAGGTCCTGCTGAAGAAAGGATATGGAATGGAGTGTGATTGGTTGGTCTTGTTTCAGCTTAATTCCATTTATGAGCTTTGTTTCTAATACATATTTTATAGGTGGTCAGTCAGGAGCAATTATGTATGAAATGCTTCTTGGCTATCAACCTTTTTATTCAGAACATCCAATGGCAACCACTGCATAATAGTACGCTGATCCAAAAAAAAAAATGCAGTTTTCTTCATTATCAGCTTGAATACTTTGTTATTTAATAATTTAGTACATTAGTCTGAGTTTTATAAGGATAATCAATATTTCTCATCAGTTTTTTTTATGAGAAGGATGACATAGGATTTCCATCCCCAATGGCCATGGAAATTCACCCAATGTATGGCATGGGACCTAAACCATTCAAGTTATTTGATTGTTAGATCACTAACCCAAAATTTCTCATTGTTATTTGTATATCATCAGTACATGAAAATCCTATGTATGTCTTCTATCAGAATTAAAAGCTACAAAAGTTGCATTAAAAAATGGAACTATGGATGTTTTGGAGAGGTGCAAACCCAAGTTCAGAAACACAAAAATGAATTTTTAGAAATGTTAAACCAATTACACAGAAATCGTATGTATCCAGATCATATAGCAGCAGAAAAAGAAGACAGAAAATCCTATTGCAAGGCTTTGCAAAGGGGAGAAGCAGTAGCTAACAAAACTTGAGGAAAGAGTGGCTTACTCTGGGGACAAATATCCTATGCTTCTATTTTATTTTATTTTTTGTTGGTAAGTAATTTTTTTCTTGGTTAAATCATCTCTATCAGCAGGTGTCAAGGTTCGAACCCAAGTCCCCTCACTAAGGAGGGGGTATTTCTACCATTCTACCAAGAGGAGATTGGCACCATGCTTCTTTTGTTGCTAGAATATCCAGGAGTACAATTAGACTACTTCAGGCTAACAATGGAGAAATTATTACTAAACCTCAAGATTTTAAAGCTGGTGTCATTCAATTTTTTCAAAATAATCTTAACAGTGCTCTGGAAGGGAATGAGGTTTCTATAGAATTCCCCATAATCTTGTCTGATGAAAACAGTAAATGGTCATGTAACAGGGTAACAGAGGAAGAGAGAATGAATATTGTTTTCAGTATGAAAGCTGGGAAGTCCAGGCCTGGATGGCTTTTCTTAAGGCTTTTACCATCTTGCTGGAAAGTTATAAAGATTTATCTTATTTCTGATGTTCTACACACTTCCTTGTCACTGGTACCATGCTTAGACAGGTAAATCATACATTTATCTCCTTGGTTCCTAAGCATGTTGTTGCACGGTCTTTGACAGATTATAGGCTATCTCCCTATGTAATATAGTTTACAAACTTATTACATAAATCATCTAGAAGGTTGCAAAGAACTATGCCAAATCTGATTAGCCCTAATCAGTCGGCTTTTCATACAAGATTGGAGACAATATGTTACTTGCATAAAGGGATCTCCACAAAGCATTTGATAGTCATGATAGAAATCATATTTACAATGGGTTTCCATATAACTTGGATAGAAGGTTGCATTGACAAACAATATTTTTCTGTCACGTAGAATTGGGAGCCTCAAGGCTTCTTCTCATCAAATACTAGAATTAGACCGGTTGATCCATTATCACCATATCTATTTGCCATTGCCATGGAGGGTTTGTCTCAAATGTCTCATCAAGATTCTCAGGCTGGGATTCTATTGATACAGGGTAAATTGTGAATTAACCATCTATTATATGCAGATGATCTACTGATTTTTTAATGATCGCAGTACACTTTCTATTCAAAGCCATCAACTGATAATGTTCACAGTCCACTTTCTACTCAAAGCCTTGAAAAATATTGCAGAAATTCTTTTAATGGTCTGGTCTGTAGTGTAATCCGCAGAAGAGTTGTTATTATTTGATTGGAAAATGTGAGATTATAAAATAGATAGATGAGAAGCTGAAGTTTTAACAGAGTTCTCTGCCACCAACATACTTAAACCTGCCTTTATTTAGCTCTAAATTAATAGCAGATATGTGTGTTGATCTCCTGAATAAACTGACTAACAGAATCAGTAGCTGGAAAACTAAATTTCTAATCCAAGCTGGAAGGATAGAACTCATCGGAGCAGTGCTGAGTGGTCTATATAATCATCAGTAAAATGGAGCAGGTGATGAACAGATTGCGTTAGAATGAAGAAAATAAATAAAAATTTACACTATCAGCTGGGAATCTATTTGTACATTCCAGCCCTTCTATGTCCTACACAGTTCCCCCTTTATTTGCATCATCATTCGGGCCATATAACCCCAACATAATTCTTCTCCATCCCATGACCTTATTTTCCAAAACTGTTACCAAGAAGGAACTAATAACCTTGGCAATCATCTTCCACACCTGAGCATGCCAACACACTAAGATCTGACCGGAGGCACCCATAGACGCTTTGAACACCATAGAGTGCAGCAAACCCACTCTGATTGCCCTCAATACCTTGGAATCCACAATCTCCATTTTCGTTTCTTGAATGCAGCATATCTGAACCTTGTGTGAGACGAGATATAAAAAGAAAAAGGAAAAAAGAACAATAACTCTAATGGATCAAATTGAATTCATGAGTGTCTGTTGGCATGAGATGAAAGGGCTTAATAATTTGTATTATAAGATGCTGCTTCAATATTTGTCTCATGAATATAATATTTGCATAATGTGAATTGGAGAACATATTTAAAGTTTCCTGAGAAAGCAATGCTCTCAGCTGAAGCAAAAGATTTCATCGGCAAACTGCTTTGCAATGTAGAGCAGATGCTGGGGACTAAAGCAGCTCAAAAAGTAAGGATTTGTATTTTGCTCAGAACTGCTTTTATGTGTAAGTGAATCTTCTTTCCTTAGCATTCTAGGGATTTAAGTCTACAAACTTGGAATTGAAATTTTTTTCTGTTTCATATATAAATTATGTATCTTGGCTGTATCTTTTTGTCATCTGAACATTGTAATTTTTTTATTCATTGCTGTCAATGCAGTCAGGCGCTGCTATGTGATCTTCATCGAAAGCAGGTCCTTGGAAAAAGGTACCCTACAATATTGTTGTCAATCATCATTTATTGTGTATCTTCATCTCTGCTTGTACCATTTGATTATTATTTTTTTTTAAAATGAAACCTTTAGGCTATCTACCACCATATATTGAAATTTGGAGTACATAGCCAAAACAAAGGAAAGGAAAATCAAAGAAAAGCAAGAGAGGCTCACAGGCCAGTAGATTAGAAATCTATAGAACCTGACCCCCGATAACAACAGAAATTAGTTTTCAATGAATGATCTCCCTGACTCAAAAGAAACCGTTGTCCCTCCTGCACGATATTGTCTTCAGTCAAGATAATACACTGGGTTGCCTCCCAGTGATTTTCTGCCATTGGAGACGCACTTTGAAAGACAACTTGATTACTTACCAACCAAATACCCATATCGCAGCAGGAATAATCTATCTTTTAAGCGCTTTCTAGCCAACCACATGTGATCCAATGAAACAATCCTATGATTCAAACCCGTAATCAAACCCAACCACCTCAACACATGTTTTACAAGATCAACACTGACAGAATAAATGAGTGTCTCAGGATGAACACCACATAAGACCCACATCATACGCTCCAATGGGTGCCATTTCGCCTTGTATACTTTAGTGAGAATCCGTTCTTTGTAGACAAGCCATGAAAATGCCTGAACCTTGAGTGGAACCTTACTTTTCCATATTTCCTTGCTTTGGGACCCACAGAAGCACATGTATCATGTGATATATTTTTTAAAAATTCTACTAATGGAATTCACAGTTAAAATGAACTGAAATATGACCTGAACTCAAAAACGCATTATGATGGTAATGATTTAGCAAAGTTATGGGGTATCAGGTCAGGATGTACGAGACATTTTTTGTGTGGTGAAGTAATATGAAATCACCAAGAAGTAATTTTCATCCACAGGAAAATTTCATACTTTATGATTTTGTTTAATGATTTTCCACGCCACATGATAGGTTTGTTTTAGTTTACAATCTTCTGTCAGATCATACAATATGTAATTCAATTATGAATCTTCATCAGATACCAGTGTCTATTACAAGTACATGATACTTAATCATATATAGTATATTAACTTCTATCACGTGTATTGTTAATGATAATATGGAAAAAAAAGACGGACTTGCTTTTACAGTTTTAACATTTTATCCTGAGTCGAGTTCCCTATGGAATATAAACAATCAATGGCACTCATTTTAAATTTCTACACCTACCTGCACCAGTTGGGTCTTTTCACATGCCTGGGTAAACTCAATAATATTGCGCATGCAAATGCTTTTGTCTAAAGATGTGAATTTGGTTGGTTATATATGCGAGAACTTTGAAATCATCAATGACCATGTTATCCCTGGCATTGGTTGGTTTCTTGGCCCCTGAAATTAAAATTGCGTAGTCTCACATCAATCTGCCGACAAGATCATTATCAACTTATCTAATATCCACAGAGGATCTAATGACAAAGATCAATAAATTGAGGAGGCATTATTTGGGAACATCTCCGGGCACTTGAACCTGAATTCAGTTTTTGATGATCTGTTCAAATTCCGAGACATGTTTTGTCTACATGTTGTCACAGGCACCATGAAATCCTGGTTGTCAGCCTGTTCAAGGGATCTTCCTTGTTGCCTATGCAGTTTGAGTGCTCCGATAGCTCTGAGTCATCACCTCATTCCGGCAGACTGCCCCTCGATCAGTACCAGTCTTTTCACTGATATCAAACAATAGCTTTCACAAGTAACTGTTCATAGCTAACTTATATATAATATTCTTATCGTCATATTAATTTAACATAAAATAAAATGATATTTCTCTACATATCATTTTTGTTCTTCATTAGATAAAACCAACTCCCCTTATATCACCTTGATAAAGTGGGAGAGGATTGCTCTGGTCACTCCCACTGTAAATCTTCCCCACAACCTTCTTGAACCACTTTTCCTATTTTTAAAACATGTTGATTCTTTTACATCCATGGTAATAATAATAATATGTGATGGATTTATTTTTAGTGCAAACTACTGATTCTTTCTCTGTTATCACTGTGCACACATCCATAATTGTACACAATTAATCATCATCAAACCATAGTTGTAACAGAAGGGTCAGACAATGGGGAAAAGGACAGTTCACTAGCATGAAATAGTGGAGAGCAGCCAGAGAATGAAGTACTGGGGAATTGATGATGTCAATGAGCACCTTGAACAGGTATGACCGTATGATTTAGTTTGTTTTAGCTTGGATTTGTTATGACTGGCTTTAGCCCTAATAAGAGTAGCTTTTTTTAAATCACAAATTCAATTTTTTTTTTCTCTAGTTGCATGAAATGCTTGGGGAATGTCAATCATTTCAGCAGAGAGAAGGAACAACAATGAGAGACTGAACATAAAAAGAGAGTACCCTACAAGAGGGCTCTCATCTTCTGCTTTTGATATTTAGTGGTGGGTGGTGTCCACCATGCTCCGTGGTTCTGGTCACTGATTGAGGGAGGGAGGGGTGCGTGTGAAACATTGTCCCCTGATAGAGAAAGAAAAAATAACTTTCATGTGAGCTTGGATTTTGAATCCCGTCCCGTCATATCATGTCCGTCCACGGGCCCTGGTGGGTCCAGCAGGGGCCGTGGCCTCAAGCGCCGTAGATCCCGTGTCGGCCAGCCCCCCCACTTTTTCAATGAGAGGTACTACTTTTGGTGTTGTTTTGGTGTGTTTGTTTCCAAGCTCGCATCTACTTACTTAGGGCGAATTTTGTAAGGAGTTAAGATTTTGAAGATATGTTCTAATTTTATGGGATAACATGTCCATTAACTTTGTTTCTATTCACGTTTTAATTTTCATTTCAAATGAGACAACGGTTAATGCTTTATTTTGATTATTTTTTTATACAAGACGGGATAAGTTGTTTTTCTCTCACTTAAGTTTACAGTTTTTATCTCGCATAAGCTTACACTTATCCCCTTATCTAAGTGTGTATGGGGGGGGGGGGGGGACAAATTATCTCATTTGGTATAAAAAAATAATGGAGATAAAGTGTGGACAATTGTCTCAGTTTTGAAATGAAAATGATAATTTTTTTTGTTTTACTTAAAGGCTGCAATAAAATTTATCCCCACTCTTTGTCACAATTTTGATAAATGTGAATATGACAAAATTGATTGACTCTTTTCCTTTAACATTAGAACAACTTATCCTTAAAATCTTAACCCATTATCAAATTAGCTCAAGCCAGTGGCGGCTCCATGATTTTCTATAGATGGGGTCATTTAAAAATTAAATACTACAAAAATTTAAAAAAAATCACACTAATTATATATTTATAAAAAATATAAAATTTTCTTTTGAAAATATAACAACTTACAATATAAAAAATTTATCAAAGAAATGAGATTATTGATTTCTAATATATAAACTTTTACAATTGCCCTCGAGATTTCATATTTGCAACGTGAGTTATGATAGCATTAGTAGTTTCAATTGCGGCTGTATTTAAATGTTCTTTTGAATATCATAGTAGCATAGCTTGTTATTTTTTAGAGTATTTTACAACACAATTTCATTGATAGATTCATTATGATCAGCCAAAAACTAAAGAAACTCTAGAAAATTCCCCTTATTAGTTAACCCATCAAATTCATCATGACCACGAAAAGCTAACTCTTTATGCAAAAGGAATTTTACGCAATCACATTTAAACGAGTCTGATATTGAATCTTCATTTGTTTTGATTGTTTAAAAAAATCAAGTCTCAATTCCACTCTTACATGCTTTGATAGAAAATTAACAAAGAATATATTCACATTAACGATGTATATGTGTCGATAGATTTTTTTAATATTTTCTATAAATGCACTCATGCAATTTGTTGGAGTATATACTTCATTTCTTATAAAGGTATGTACATTATTAGATTAAACATACTATTTTTTAAAAATTCAAAACATGTGTAGAATAGAATTAGGGTTGGAAATAGGGTTATATGTAACATACTCCTTTCAGTTTTGGGTTAATATGGGGATAGCCGAGTAAATTTGCTTCAAAAATATTAATTGACCCTAGGGCTGCAACTCCGGCGGGTTGGGTTCGGGTTCGGGTTGACCCCAACCCGAACCCAACTCGAATTCCAAACTACTCAATCCTAACCCGATCCAACCCGAATTGGACCAGCCCGAACCCAACCCGAAATTGAATAAACCAACCTGACCCAACCTGACCTAACCCGAATTGGACTAACCTAACCCCAACCCGATTTTCAACCCGAATTAGACCAACTCGACCCAACCCGAATTTCTAACATGATGTGTAAATTACATAAATCAATCAGACCCAATCCGTAAGATTAGATAAGTTTACTTAAAATTTGAACTACCCATATTAGAAGCTACATAATGGACGACCATGATTTTTTTTAATTATTAATTTACGGGTTCGGGTTGGGTCGGATTGTGAGTGAGGTCAACCCGAACCCAACCCGATTTGTGAGTCAACCCGAATTGGTCAACCCAACCCATATACAAATCAGGTTCAACCCGACCCAAGTTGCAGCCCTAATTGACCCACTAGGCCATCACAACATATTATATGTGTCACCCACTCTGCTACTCACCCCAACCAGTCCACGTTATATTTTTTTTTAAGTGGGGTTTTGAATGTGGTAATAATTTTTATTTTTTTAGATGGAGTTAACATAAGGGTAATGTTTGATGTTATTTAGGATTTGAATGGGTCAATTGACCCCACAAATAACAATGTGGGGCCGCCCTTGGCCCAAGCCCATGTTTGGATGCCGAATAAACCGCGGATAACCTCGGATAGAAATTTTGTTGTGTTTGGAAAACTCGGATAATCCCAGATAAAGTATGCCAGAATAAACTAGTATAAAGTGGTATATGAATTCTAATCAACCCTAGAATAAAAGTTATCCTAGGTTATTCCACCCAAATAATATGTGGGTCCACTGTTAAATCAACTGTTATCACCTCTTATAAATCACTTATCAAATCAACTATCATTACTTTTTTACCTTTTATAAATCTTTATCCATATTTTATTCACATTTTACTCCAACAACAAAACATTTATTCTTACGTTTACCAATGAGAATAATTCAAAACACAACCAAACACAAAATCAATTTATCCTTATTTATACTCACTTATGCCGGAATAACTGTATACCCAAGAATAAATCATATTCTGTATCCAAACGGGGGCTAAGAGTTTATCTTTGATAACGTGGTTTATGTCCTCGTTTGGTGCAAGTAGTTGAATGGATTGGTGTGTTAGGGATGGCTGTATATTTGAACCTTTTCTTTCATAATTTTCTATGTAAATTCATGGATAATGCCTTTTTTGTGTGAACCACAATGAACATGTGAAGCTCAGTTTACAGTACCTATACAAACAGTACACAATGTATGAAGTGCTGCTACATAAACTTTCATCAGTATCTGCCTTTTTTAAAACCTTTTTTAAGATTAAGATAAAAACATATAAAGCTGTCCTGAACCAACCGAAAAGACCAGCTCATTTTAGCTAATAATACATCATTATTAGCAGAAATTAGTAATAGTGAATATCAGAACAACCACAATAGAGGTCTAGATGTGTACGTCACTGTCAATAAATGCTCTACAAGCCCTTGAATAGTTTCCCTAGGCCACCCACTTCATGTCCATCTCAAAAGGACAAGCCAATAAAATTGATATATGAACTTCTTGAACAGTGTCATGGAAAGCATTACTTTCACTTCCAATTGATACCCATACGAGTCTTCAAGCTTTTTAAAAAATGGGTCTTATTTCCATGTCCTACCATTGTTTGTTCTTTGGTGACAATTTTCAACATTGACAAGCAATATATATGCTTAGAAAGGACTGCCTTTTATTTGTAGCTGGTGTTAGATACTAATAGAGTGCACGCCAAGGGGAGTATCTTAGAAAAAGGCCTCTTTTTGCATTTTGTAAAATCACATGTAACAACTTAAGTATATATTTATACATATACGCTTTGCATCGAACTGAGCCACAAAGACTTTTAAGGTTCCACTTAACGTATAATGATAAAAATAAATCCACACAATAGAACAAAAATTTATATATTCATTTGCTTGCATCTCTGGAATAGATGAGGATTGCGAAATTGATTCATTGTATCAAGTAATTAAAATTTAAAATTTCTCAGTCTCTCAAATCATCTGTTATAAACTCTCTTTTACTTGGATACAAGATATCTAGCAAGATATTGAGAAATTACTATGGGTGTATTAAAGATGTAAGTGAAACATATATTTGTTACATTAGTTCTTTTTTAGGAGCATTTATATGCATGAGGTGTATATTTATAGAACAATAGATACTTCTCATTTGAAAGTAAAGCCCTATTTCCTTACCATGCCTTTAACATCACATGGGAATGAAGCACGTGCCACACCTTCCAAGGCTCATCGTGCCCATTAAAAAATTAAAATTCAAATCACTTACAAAGATGGGATGAGTGATGAAAGAGAGAAAGGTTTCTAATTAATTGAAGTCCCCAAAAAACAAAATCCAATTAAATAATATCATAGGGTTTCATGTTCTCGAGAAGTGCTTCTCTTTGATAAGTTATATATTATCCTTCATTTAATGGTAGTAGCATCACAAATTTAGGGTTGGAGACAGCTTTAAAATTGGGGAGTCAGTCAAAGTTCCATTTTTATTGACACGTGTGCATGTGTGTTTCTTGAAAAGGGATCTTCATGTACTAGGCTTTTTTATGTGCCCTAGCTAATATAAATTTAAGCTGTTTTCAAAAGTTGGTTTAGATTTTGGTTTTTCTTGAAAAGTAGGCATTTTCCATTTGTTTATGGGTCCTCCCTTTGACCATGGTGGCGAGCTTTGGTCAAAATTTTCTTCTCCTTTTTTCCTTTTTTTAGTGGCTGGCTTTTTAATGTGCCTTGAATGTTCATGGTAACAGTAAAATAAAGAGATTAATAGGAAACATTATGTTAATGTTTTATTTTTACTTGGTGAGAAATAAGGGAAAAGTGAATAAGGGAACCAAAGCTGTCTCTGATTGTCAATATTTTATTAAAGAAAATTTTGTAAAATTTTATCATCCCTGAATATCATGATTTGTTAACTTCTCATCCTCTTTTCTGGTCTATACGTACCATATAGTATATTTTTAGAGCTGCAAATTAAGAAATGGAATTATTCACAATGAATAATGAGTGAGATTTTATTTAAGGGGTTTAGATCCTTTAGTCAAATAGTCAATAGTTAACCAGAGAATTTAAAATCCAGAGGAAATTGGTTGGAGTTTCAATATTTACCTAAAAAAATACATAAATAAATAGTAACTAATTATCAAATAACATCTTCAATAAAAAAAAAAATTATTGTATAATATAATGATCAAAACCATTAAGCCAGGACTGCAACAGCTCATGAAAATCATATCACCTCCTCTTCTTTTTTCTTTGACAAATTCTGCTACAACCTTATAATATTCATACCATATATAATTAATTCTCCATTAGCAAAATAAAATAAAATAAAATAAAAATTAAGGCCACTGGTTGCGACAGTGACGTCACGGCTGCGTCACAGGCTTACTCAGTTGTCACGCGTAATTAATTGTCTGCAAAGTATGACTTTCAAAATTTACACACACATTAAACACATAATTAAAAATGCTAATTAGATTAATATAAAACAATCCCACCCATGCCTGTCGTCGTCAGCGCCTAATGTGGCAATCTTAGTGATTCAAATTGGCATTAAAAAAAAAGTGTTTGTTACACGTAGTTCTTTTCCCAGTCTCATACTCGTTAGCATTATGTATGCATATTAATGAGGTATATACTCATTAACAAAATTTTAACTTATACTTAATGGATCCACTCAATTCACAAGGTATATATTTCTTTTTTTTTTATATAAAAATACGTACTTCAGTAAGTGATGTATCCTATATAAAAAAAAAAGATTTTTATTTTTAAGCTCCCGTAAACTATACTATTTAGTGAATAATCCCTCCCTTTTTTCATATTTTTTTTAATATTAAATTTCAAATGCCTATTTCGTTATTAGTCTACGTGTCAAACATCTGTGTCCGAATACCGGTAGTTTATGAAATGTGATTTATTTTTTAGTACATGTAAATTAGATTATTTAGTAATCAGTCACTCCCTTCTTTATACTTTTTTAAAATCCCCAATTTCTAAGTTTTTTTTTTTTTGTTAGTCTCTAGACAAAATGTTTGTATGATTTTATAAGTTTTTTTGAATGTTTGGTGAAATATTCAAAATGTGATATGATTGAAATTGAGATTGAAAAATGTACTGTATATAACATTTTCCTAAAAATATAATCAGTGTTGGTGTTATTGGATCACATGGAGGGGATGTTTCTGATTCCTTGGTGTATGGTGGTGGTGGTGGTGGAAGCATAGGAGCTGATGAAAGTGTTGTTGCAGAGAATCCCAGTGTTAGTTTGTTCTCTAGTGGGGATGGACTGTCCCCTTTCATGCAAAAACGTGGGAGAGAACTGGAGCTTCTCATGAGGACAATAAATAAATCCAACTAGCTAGGTTTTTTTTATTTACAGTCATTGGTTGGATTGGACCAATCACAGACTGAGAAGTACAACATTTTAAAAGAAGATATATATTGGAAGCTCATGAGGAGTGGGGGACTCCGTGGCCAAGTTGCAGCAGTTTTAATCATAGGTGATTATGTAGGTTTTTGGATTTCATATGTTGGCATGGGTTTGTTTTTTGTATATGATTAAAGTTTCCAAAGCTCACATGGGAGGGATTAAGTAAGGCATTAATATATATATATATATATATATCATAAATAGTATATACCCGCGATCGAACAACGCACGTCGGATCCGCACCGTGCGGTCCGCCGCATGCTATCACTCGGGTATGTATATATACATACATATATATACACACACACACACACACACACACACACATATATATATGGGTGTTTATCATAAACAGTAAAGTTTAATTTGATTATAGGTGGATGTTAATTTTAAAATGGGAATGGTTGTCTGAAAACATTGACATTATATATCAACAACTAGGGCTCCACTCATGCTGTATCATGAAAAAGAAGAATAAAAAAGAATGCAAATTGAGGGCTAAATAGGGGCCGGGTACTGAACCATCTCTTGACATTTTAATAGAGGTAACCCCTCTTCACTACTTGGATTCCAAGCTTTTTCTTTTTCATAACCTACTATTTCTATTTTTGGAACTTATTTATTGATTGTTGTGAACTGCATTAATGTTAATGTAACAAAGTCATTACATTAATTGGATGAAGATTCATGTGGCCCCTTTCCCCTTCTATACACATATATAGTAACATCTACCATCACATGTTATTATTCAACCCACTATACATAGATAAATGTTTTTATTACCATGACATTAGTCAATCAAATTAGACAGGTATACTTCAAACAATCTAACTTCAAGAATAAGCAAAGTGGAGAAATTGAAGGCCAAATTAATTGTGGAATTGGAGGTAGAAAGAATAGAAGATTTTGTCTATATGGTCTCTTTGAAGGGTTCTAATCCCAAAACCTTAAAGTGGGGTGTATGTGTGTGTATGGAAAGTGAGATTGATATTTGTCTCCACACAAGAGGGTCTCGATCAAAATGAAAGAAAAAAGAAAAGGTCGGTCGGTGATGCCTTCAATTATATCATTGGGACATTGAAAACTTCACTCTCTCAAAACCATTAAACAATGGCACTCACTCATACATCACCACCTCCAATGATCTAACAATATATATACTTAAATATGTGAGATTAATTGACAGATTGATGGATAAACTAATAAACAATAGGGAGAAGCCAAAAAAACTTATCACACACATTAAAATAGGTTAATACATCACACCACTTATCTTGACACTTCATCAACAAAAATTTAAGAAAAATAATTATATATTGGTGAGGATGAGAAAATAAGCCTGGCTTTCAACAAACCAATAGGACCAAGGACCATCTTTTCTAAGATTACACACCTTTCTGACTGTCTTTTCACACTGAATTCCATGAAAGAATAATTATTCCACTTTTTTTTATTTAAGGGAAATCTTTAGTATTATCCAATGTTTGTGTTTTGGCTAAGATTTACAAAGAAAGCTTTATAATATGGCTTTACGACAGCTTCCTTCAACATACACTAAAAAGTATCTCACCTTTTAAACTAAAAAAGTTATATTAAATTATAACCAATGTTTTATACTATTTTTCTGAAACATCATTTTGAAGTTTTTAATCTAAAAGTCAGAATTGCTTCACATGCAAATCTTTTGTTACAACCCTTCTTTTTTTGTGGTAAAACGGGCCACCATTAGTTGGGAAAACTAAATGTACAGAATCACTCATAAATCATATACATGTAGATGTGGGAAATTCAAGCTCGAAATCTACGAGGATTAAACTCATGCCCCTAATCAAAGAGCTAACCCCTGTATGGGTTAGATTATTTCTGTTTAGATAAATATATTAATTTTTGTTATTGATTTCAGAGTAATCATCTTGATAATATCACCTTAAGTTGCATTTTCTATTTAATAAATAGCCTTGCCCTTTATTCCAAATGGCAAAAGTTGGTGTTTTATGAAGTGTAAAATCAATATTTCCAAGGATTTATATAATATCATTCATCCAAACGCATTCCCATTTATCATGTTTGTGATTAGATAAAACCTAATGAATACCGTTTTGATTCATATTGACACCATTTGTTAGACCATGAATTTTTCACACATGATCTATTGAATATTACTAACCATGATATATTAATTACATTACATGCATTGATACTTTTTTTTTTTTGAGTATTAGAAATGATTTGGTTTTGACATGTATTACAGATTTTTAAGCCTCATCTAACTGAAATGGATGTCTCATTCGATGCTTAACTGCTAACTAATTTGAATAGTATTTCATATAGCCCTTCTGTTCTCACATCCTTGACTTCCAAGCTCCCTTCTGTTCTCACATGACTTCAAAGCTCTATCACCAATTTCTTTACTTAACCACCCCCTAACCCTAATTTCTTTTATTTTACCAACCTCATATAAGGTCCAGGAGATAATTATAATATTCCCCTGTGACCATCACTGTGAGCTTAAACAAAACATAACATTGAGAATTTTAATGATGAAATAATTGAACAAAAAATTAGTTGATGCATGATTTTTGCATTGGACTTAGTAGTTCATGAATGGAATTGATCAATAATTCATAAATCGAATTAAATCATTCACGGATAAAACTGAATAATTATTTTAATCAAAGTGCCATAAATCAAACTAAACAAGGCGATAAGAAAACAATTTTTTATATTAAATTAAACTAAACAACTTTATGCATTGAACAGAAAATGATTTTGTATTGAACTAAGCACAAACTTAATTAGCAACCCGTGAACTCAAACTGAACCATTTATATACCATTTTTTTCTCAAAAAATTGTCCCGTACCTCACCAACTTTTAAGGATCCAGTACTAACTCATAATATGAAACCAAAATAGTTTGATTGCCCTCCACATATAATAAGCTCTAAGTTACGATTGAAAAGAAAATAAAAAATAAAAAATAAAGATATATAGAAGAGGCAATAAAGAACTTATAAGATAAAAATATCTGAATCACCAGGTACTGTAAATTGAATGGTGGCCTCTGTATATCAGTGGAGAAGATTTGATGAAAGATTTTGACAGATATGGGCAGCACTGCCATAAGAAAACACCCAAAACTGCATGATCAAGTGGTAGTCAAGTCAAATTGAATTTTTGTGTAATCATCATTCAAGGGTGTGCTCTTTATCCTCTAGTCAACCCCAGGTCAACTTCTAAAAACGTGCCACATAGAAAGTCCTCCATCCTTGACATCTCCTGCGGATCACAGCACCAAATCAACCCACCTCTCCCATTAACAAAGAGCAGTGGTTTAAGAAACAATAAACTGGGATTATGTAATTAAAACTTATCAAACTTATATTATAAATACAATATACTCGTTCAAAGTGACTTTCCTAGAAATCCAGTCGGATGATGTCAAATATGTATACATCTTCACAAAATTATTAATTCTCAAAATTAATCTCATTAAGCTTTGTATTTTTAGTGATGAAAAACTCTAGAATTAGTTGAAAAAAATCTCACAGATGCATCAGGAGAAATTTAAATCAAAAATCTTTTTTGCTATGGGTCAAACCTCAAGTGACTGAGTTGCGTGTTCTTCAAATATGTAATTCGAAATGCGAGTATCCATTTTTTATTAATTTCCCCTCTCATCACGCTGGCTCATCTTATCTTTGTAACACTGTCAAAACTAATTAATTAAGTGCTTCAAAAAAAACAATTGCTCGTTTCATGAGCTTCATCATTCTATAATACCACAGGCACATGACTCCCTAAACTCCTATTCGTAATATATAATCATCTATATGTAGGATTCTTAATCACAATGTATGGCAACTGCAAGTGTTATTTTCTTTTAAAAAAACTAAAAAATAAACATGGTTTGTGTTTAAGAGTACCATTGACACATGTGAGGCCTACTGTACGGAATTCTTATTGTATTGGTGAAGCCTATGATGTTCCCCCTACCACAGGCTTAGAATAATTTGCTAATAATGTGTCTATGGAAAACAAAATAATGATCTCCATGGTTATGCATGGATATGTGGGATTCTTCTAATTTTTTCATAAAATACAGGGGGCTTTTACTCATTCACAAATAAAATTCAAGGGGAGAATGATTTTACACTCAATCAATTTTACAACTTCATATACATATTTAATCATTACATTCATTGTAATGATATATATATCTCGTTAAACATATTACAAATGAGTCATACAATTCATTTGACTCATTACAAAAATACACACTTCTTTAAGTGAGGTGTAATATTTATAAATAAATAAAAAAAGATGGTTAATGCATTTTTAATTGAAAACATGATTGAGTCTGCCATTTTTATATTTTAAATGATATAAATCAAAATTGAGAGGCCCTTTTAGCAAAGCAAGCTAGCTAAGAAAAATAAGGCTAATTGCGGCCTCTTTGGTTGACTTTTACATATTTAACCTATGGAAAAAAAAATTTATACATTTGTCCAAAAATAAAAAGTTTTTTTTAAATATAAATGAAAAGAACAAAAAAAGGATTAATTAAAATATATTCTCAATCATGACAATATATATTGTGCATCACCTTTTAAGGTACATGTATTTTAATAAGAAATAAAATACATACTTCACTTAATTATACAACCCTACTAATGAAAAAAATCAGTCCAACAAAAGGATACAAAACTTGCTAACATGTGGGTATATTTATACGTAAATAGATACCACGCGTCAAACACTCATGAATACGTATAATACCTGTGTGTGTATAAAGGTTGGTTTTCATGAAATGTACAAAACACACACTGTTTAACTTTCCCTTCTTTTGCTTTTTCCCTTGTTTGGAATTCAAAAGGCTTGACAACACACACTCTCTCTCTCTTTTTCTCCATCTCAATCTCTCTTTCTTAATCTTTGCTTTGTTGCGTATGGAGAAGAAGAGCCAAACATGAAAACAAAGTCAGCGTCATATATGATATGATAATCATATATATATATATATATATAACATAATATCTCTCTCACTCCTCCCCCTCTGTGAAAACAATTCTTCTTCAGAAACACCTTCCCTTGTTCTTAAACACAGCCCATTTGTTTTCCCTATTTGAACCATTGAAGCTTCTTTGGTTCAGTTTTCAGAGCTAAGTCAGATGTGAAGATTTCCATAGAAGGAAGGGTGAGAGAGACATACAAAGTAGCATGTGCAGTTACTTCTGGAAGCGAATGGAGAGCAATCAAGGAGACCTCGCCGATATAGTCCGAGCGAGCGGAGGCAGAGTTGGAGACAGAGGAGGAGGAGGAGGCCTTGGCATGAGCGACCCCAACGACCACCCGATCTTTGATTGGCAATTCCCTCTCGAACCCGCTAACCTTCCCGGGGCACCGCCCCTCGAGGACTTCGATCCGTGGCTCTACGAGCTCGACATAGCTCGCTCGGCGATGTTTGATGGACCGGACTCGTCGGTGGGAGGGTTTGGGGAGATGAATGTAGATTGTGGAGATGGAGGACTACAGACGCATAAGATACCAGAGGAGGAGGAGGTGGAGGAGATGATGATGATGAAGAGGCCTTGCAACATCTTCTCTAGGATGCTTCAGATCTCTCCAACAAATGTTAAGGCTAATTTGCCTTCAATGGTGGTGGCACCGCCGGCATCGAGAGAGATTAAGTCCTCGGATTTGATCGGTAATGGGTCGATCGAGGCGGGTGGGATTCCGATCTCTTCGCCGCACAGCGCCGGTGTTAAACGGAGGTGATTCAATATGCATTTGAGAAAATTAATTGTCTGTAGGAGATGTTTTGAATATATATATATAGCAATCTTTTCCTTTGATTTATGCTTATGGTTTTTTATGTATTGATAAAAAACAATAAAAAAAAATTCTTCATTTCATAATTTGGGTTGGTTATAACTATGTTAAATCAACTTTTTTGGAAGCGGGTTTTCATAGGATTTGTTGAAATTGATCAAAGAATTGAATGAAAAAAACTCATCATGCTTTAAAAAGCTTCTTAGAGGATAAGGGTTCCTTTTGTATGATAAAACATACACCATAAACTTATTTTTCATGTTGTCATATCTCCACACAAAAAAAAAAAAAGCTCGCCCTTTTAGTTCATGTGTAATGATAAGAAGCCTAAACTTACCTTTCATTTACATTTATCTGAAACTTTTGGATGCCTAAATTGGTCTCAGTTGAACCAATCTTCTTCCATGTATATATAATTGACTCAATTTTTAAATCTTTTCATTGTACATGATCATCAATTATTCAAAAAGTAGAGTAATATATATATAGTGTCCAAAAATACCTTTAGATTTTTTTATTTATTATTTTCCCCTTTATGGTTATCTTGTTCATCTTGTTTTGGACTTCTTGCAGACAAAGTCAATTTTTTCTTTCTTTTGTGGGGTTTTAATATAGGAAGAGCCAAGCAAAAAAGGTGGTTTGCATACCAGCACCAGCAGCTGCAACAAGTAGACCAAGTGGAGAGGTGGTTCCATCTGATCTTTGGGCATGGAAAAGTATGGCCAAAAACCAATCAAAGGTTCTCCCTATCCAAGGTATAATATATAACTAATCATATGAGCATCTCTTGGAATTGTTGTTCATAATTAATTAATTCAATCTTCCCTCATATTCATGCCTAGCCTATTATAAAATTGGAGTTCCAACTAAATGAGTTGTCCTTAGCTAAGAAAGAGAAGAATAAAAATGAATATATCAAGGAGAAGAAGAAGAAGAAAACGAGATCTCATATTGTTGAACATTTTTGTATTGTTTGTTACATGTCATATCAAGGACACATCACATAATTTAAAGTTTGAATTGAATGAATCACAGCCTCTATGTTCACAATCTCACACAACACCATGCATTTGATTTTTGATGACATGAGGAGTCTTTCAAAAATTGACACAGACACACACACAATCACTTGCAGAAGCTACTACAGGTGCAGCAGCTCCAAAGGATGTTCGGCAAGGAAACAAGTCGAACGGAGCCGAACCGATCCCAACATGTTAGTCATCACTTATACTTCCGAGCACAACCATCCATGGCCTACACAACGCAACGCACTCGCTGGATCGACCCGTTCCCAGCCTTTGAAGAACAACAGCAACACAGTCCCAAAGGGCTCTTCATCATCCCAAAGACCAAGAAGCATCAAAGAAGAACAGAAAGACAGCACATCGGCGGATGACACGCCCTCCTCTAACGCTTCGGTGAAAGAAGAGATAGGAGAGATGGAGAAACCTATCGAAAATTTCGAGTTTCAGCAGGAGTTTGTCAATGGTGAATATATTCCGATAATGCCGGACTCGCAGGCGTCGTCCGATGACTTCTTGGGGGATTTGGTGGAGTTGGAGACAAACCCACTTAACTTAATCTTCTCCAAGGGCTTCACAGCAGATCAGGAGAGTAGACAAGATGAAGAAAGAGGGGACAAGTCCATGGATCCATTCAATATCTTTGATTGGGGTGGTAGCTCATTTGGGGAGACTAAGAGGGGTTTATAGCAAGACCTTGGAACAAAAAATTTATATACATAGACACCATTTGAAAAGTTTTATTTACCAAAATCTTGTGGAACATATAAAATTTATGGTGCAATATTTGTTCAAAGATCTGGTTATAAACCTTCATTTCTAGTTTGAATTTAGGTGGGTGGAAAGTATTGGTTTTTTTTTTTTTTTTTTTTTTTTTTCTTTCTTGTTATTTAACGGAACAAAGTCTGCAAAGCCAAGTATAAAGGAGGGTGGGTGTTGTGTGGATTGGGAGCAGACCTTATGAAATCCACAACCTTGGAAATATTAGATGATGGGACAGAAAGCTGAGGAACAGAAGCTCTCAACAGTTATTTTGCAAGTAAAGAACTGGGAAAAGGTCTTTCAAAGAATTCACTCTTATCACTCTCTTTCTCTCTCCTTGTGTAGGAAAATAGTTCAAATCACTTGGTGGGGGATTCCAAAAAGGACTAGAGAATACTGTTTTGGACTAGAGAATACTGTTGGTTTGCTTTGATTGGAGTAGAGGAGATGAACACACACACACCACCACCATGGCTTGAAGGAGATGATTAAAAGAAGAATAGATGTGGAAGATATATTGTCCTGTGATCATTAACAAAACCCTTTATATGATGATGGGAGAGAGATTACCATGGATTTGGGACTTTAGTGAAAGATATTATACCATGCTTTTGGTTCCTCAGCTTTCTATTTTTCCATGTAAGCCTTTTCTTCATCCAGATTTTTTTAAACCTTGGAGGGTCTAGCTAGTTTCAGTGTATGATCAGCTCTTTTAAGGAGTGTTCTTGAAAACAACACATGCATGTAGTATTATCAAATACAATCTTCTTTGCCTAATCAAATTTACTCTCTTCTCTTCTCTTTTCTCCTGTTCATGCCTGAATTAATCACATGAATTATGTATGTATATAGTCAGTGTACAGTATATATGATATTTATGGGAATTAAAAAGTCACATGCCTTAGGGATGTGTTATCTATGTGCATGTAATGCATGCATGCATAAGCTTATGTTATGCATTAATCACCCTTTATAACATTAAGGATTGATTGGTTACACATACATACCTGTGTGACCATACATAGGATTTTTACTTCGGTATCAGAGCATCTAAAACTTCTATTACTGGTGAAACATAACTGTCTAGCTAGGTGTTTCACATGCCAAAAAGGGTAGAATGCATGCGAAGTATATTCCAGTTATATATGATATTAGATTTATATAAATGCATATATGTTCATATTACTGTCATAACAGCACTAAAAATGTAATGATGATTTATATTTGCTCCACAATAACATTTGTATAAAAAGTTATGCATGAACCTATGTATGTATGTATCACATAAAGCATATACACAGTACTGAAAAGGAATATAGAAGATGAGGATTGATAGATATCTTATATCATTTATGATATTCTAGATGAACGTGACTCGGTCAATGATATATTATCAGGAGGAGTAATTGAAGACCACTTCGGTTTCTTTGAGAGGGAAGAGTGAGAGCTCTAGGGTTTGTACAACACACAACAATAAAGCATCCCCCCACTGAAACCATTTGTTTCATCTCCATTATTTGAGTTGCTTTGATTGGAACCAAAACAGTTCTCACTTTGCTTTATGGATTTGATTGATGTTGAGATGGAACCATCTTATATATGTTTCTTTGGATTTCGTGAGATACTTTAGTTAGGTCCATCTGTTTCATGCCCCTGGAAGCAGGAAATTTGACTTATGTTGTAGATCTCTTCTGATCTTCCAAATGAGTCACGATATTGGAAAAGACAGCTCTAATCCTAGCCCCAACAGCAATTCACATTTTTTTATTAACTTTTAAATAATTTACATAAGTCAATAAGATATATATTTTAGAAACAATGAAATATATTTTCTAACAAACAATGAAATGAATCATATACTCATTTACACGAGGTAAAAAAAATCTGACAATATATATTCTCATTAAAGTTATAAATGCATAACTAATAAGATATATAAAATTGTAAATAAATTTGTAAAATGGGTTGATATTATTTCATTCTCATATGATGTTAGAGTTGGTGATACGTGATGGATTTGCATAGTCCACTACCTTCATATATAAATGGGTATCAGACTGGAGGTAATGGGCCCCATTTGTTCCCCACCATCAGGTGGTTAAGTGGTGGTTCTAACTCTAAAATGGTTCTTTACTATAAAAAAAAAAATTAAAATACATCTTGTCCCATTTAGTTTCATTTAATTTTTAATTTCAATGTATATTTTTTAGTAGAGATACAATTCAGTTCATTTTGCAATCTTAACTATAGACTTCACCCCAATGAGCTACTTTTTAATTTTCTCTCTCTTCGATATAAGCTTCAGCCATATTAACCCAAAAATTTTGTTCTCTCTCCAAAACTTCCACCAAAAATTTGATTGAGTGAAAATCAAATAAAATAAAATAAACATTTTCACTTTTTTCATTTTTTGTTTTGTTTTGTTTTGTTTTGGTGGGACCTCCTGTGAAATTTTTTCTGAATCCAATCAAACCATTTCTTCATTTTGTGCTTCATTTACATGTATCATTTCAACTATTCTCGTGGAGATCCAGTGATTTCATTGGCATTTTCTATTATTTAATTTCGTGTAAGCTCTTACTCAAGCAAATGTTTCTTCAATAGTTCATTCATGGGCACAACAAGAAAACTGGTTTATGGAGATGAACTTAGGCCGTCACCATTTCTCTTTTGCGATGGACTAGAACTGAGTCTGTCAACGGATCGGGTGTGGGCCATCGGGTCTCTCAGGTAGAGTCCATCTCTGGTCTTGCGTTGGGTCGGTTGGATTGGGTCGGGTCGACTCATTAACAAGCTTGGGTTAGACCATAAGGTCGAGAAACTTTTTAAGGGCCTACAATGGCTTCATTTGTTTTTTTGTTATTAAATAGAGTCCAATGTAATATAAATAGTTATTCGCTATTAGATTTTTTAATGTTTTATGTGAGAACATTTGGCATACGGTTTGGATTATTATGCTTTTACATGAAGTCAAAAGATTGTAAAAACATTTCAAATATTTAAAACTTTAAATAATTATTCAGTATTTAGTTATAAATGTTGGTTAAATTATAGGTGTTGGGTTGGATCATTAAAAAAAATTACATAATATTTAGGTTGGGTCAATCGGGTCCATCGGGTGCATATGATTGGGTCGGGGTGAACCCATACTCGATCCATTTTAATTGTTGGGTCATTCGGGTTAGTTATTTATGCTTTTTATCATGTCAAGATCGGGTCGACTTGCGACCATTGATAGGCCTAACTAGGAACGTTAAAAGTCTGTTGGCAATCTATAGTTGAAAAAAGTTGGGCGCGGCTTAAGTCCGTCGCCAAAAATATTATTTAGGATGGCTAATATTGGTTAGTTTGCGACGGCTTATATCTGCCGTGGTTTGTGACCTTACAGTACATACATGCACTGTATCTCCAATAATTGAACCAAAAAAAATGATTCATCCAAACGAACTTTCAATTTGAATATTCATTCTCATTCAACCCATTCGATCACAAATTGTACACATCTTGTAAAGCAAATTTGAAAAAAAAAATACAATTAAACATTCACCAACAAATACTCCTTAAGACAAATGTTCAGCCTTTGAGATTGTTATAGATTGGAATGTTGATCGTGCTGGAAGGGTGAACCCTCATTGCCTCCATCCTGGTCTCATTCCCATGTGGAGGTATATGTGGATAACACCAGCTGAAAGGGTAGTTCATTTGAGAATATCCAGTCGGAACAATTATAGTCAATGACAACATGCATCCTGAAGGAAACCAAAATACAAATAAATAAATAAATAGCTAAAAGACATCTTATTTATTCCTTCTACAAAACAAGATCAAATTATTTCAATATGAGATAAAGAATGTTTAACAAGGGCTTGCAGTTCTAGGTTGAGCAATATCAGTTGCTCGTTCTCTCTTTGTGCATCTCAACACTTTGTTTTTCAGTATTTGTGCTTCAACAAAATTATGGCTCTCTTTCCTTCATTCACATTTCCTTGACTTTGTGTGAGTCTTGTCACATACTGAGGATAAAAAATAGAAGGAGTGGATAACCTTGATAACAGCAATAATTAAAGAAACTATTTTCTAGTATTTACCTTAATCAACCAGCAAAAGCGTCGAATGGGAGAATTCTTACAAATGACACTTCCTACAGAAATTCCATAGAAATTAAGTTCCAACAGAAGAGAGAAAGTATAGATGCTAATAACAAAGCTAAGCTAGTAACTATACAGGTAAGTAAGACAAAGTCACTAAGAATGTGCACAAGGAAACTGCTAATATTTGGTAATTAAACTCATCAATTGTTGTCACTATTAGCCATTTTTAGAACTTTTGTGTTTTGGTAAACTCATCACCTATTCCTCAAGCACCTTGCCTTGTAAATTTTGTGTCTGGCCATCAGAAGTAGCAGCAATTCTTTGAATTTCATTCACCCCCTTCAAAACATTTCAAGCTCTCTTTTCCACCACCCAAGTCCTTAGTGACCCTCCCCCATTAAGAAATGACAAAAATAGAGAGCTAATTGATTTTAAAAAAATGAATATCAAATTCTTATCCTCAAGATCCACATCTCAACAATAATATGAATATAAATACATGGATAAACTAATAAATATTTATAAATTTATGATGTCAAACAACATATCCTCCAACTCCAACTTCACCTAGGGTGTAATGAAATCCATCTGCCTTGAACAGAACAACATAATGTAAAATAATTATAATCAATGTGACTCTTTAAAACTTATCAAACTATGGACTATGAGTGTGGGATCCATTGAAACTCTCTCTCCATGAGCAACAATCTCATCCTAAAAATTCAACAAAGAGCACTTATTTCTAATATGCATGTTTGATGGCTGCATATACACGTAACATAATGTTGGTATATAAATTAAAAAAGTTAAAGGTAAATCATTCTTCAAATACAACATATTGATGATGCTTGACTAGACAAGTTTGGATGGCATCCACTACTACCCATATTGTGTGTTGGTAAACTACCAGACCCAACTACTCCTGCTTCATCTCCAATGGCCTACCTGTAAACACCCACATTACGGAAGTTTCAATTCTCACAACATCATGATAAGCAACATTTGCTACTTTTTGTGGGTTTCATGTGTCATATTTGCTCCATTTCTCATTCAATGTGTATTATTTTTTGCATTTTCTGCAATATTACATGAATGTGTGCTATGTCTTACATTCTATTGTTCTTTTTTATGTTTTAACCATGTTGATCAATATAATAATATCCTGAGGAATGGAAGGTCAATAACTTCTAAGGCATAAATACAAAAACAAATTAAAAATTACACACATGAAGGTGCAACATAACAACTTTTAAAGAGCACATACACTTTTCTCATCTCAAATTGTGGCACTAGTCATTTTGTTAGTCATAAACTAAAGGGGACGGTTATTTAAACCCCCGTTTAATGAAAACCACCCATGTGAGAAAGCCACCCGACCAATTTTTTGAAACCTATAAAACCACCCCCTAATAAATACAATTGTGTAAAACCACCCCAACTCATTTAAAAAATTCTCTCTTCTTCTTCCTGTTGTTGACCTTATTTGTATTATATTTTGTCATTTGAAACTCTAGTTGATCAATGATTTTGATTTATTTTTTAATTATAAGTTTGATATAAATTTTTTTATATTCAAATCAGGCTGGCAATATAAACTAACAAGGACTCATTTTATTCAAATATGTGATTAATGTTAGTTTGAAAAACATAACTCTTTTTTGTGTGTATATGATCCTACTGGATATATAATTCTTAATTTTTTCTATATGATTGAGTATTTACTTAATTTTTACAATGCAGTATGACTCTCAAGGAACGTATTCGACCTACAGCTTTTAATCGAAAAAATTATTCCAATGACATGGCATCGAGTTCTCGAGATGATGAAGTTCAAGCATATCTATAAGAAGTAGCTTGTGATTATTTGTTCGTATTGACATTGTTACTGTCGGCCATTGACACTTTTCTCGATATTTCATGTGTCGACTGATACTTATCTTTTTATTTTTCAATAACCTGCTAGTATCGACAGTCCATTTGACGACATATTTAATACATATCGACAATACATATGTCGATATTATAACAGAAAAAAATGTTTGTGTAACCCTTCTATTCGACATTAGAAGTGTCGACATATATAGCACCTATCGACACTATGTTTGTCGAACAGTATAGGGGGTGGGTTGGTTCAAAATGGGGTGTGGTTGGTAAGGGTGGTTTTCCTTTTCTTTCGGGTGCATAAAAGTTATTTATCACGGGATGGTTTTCTCATTATATGGGGTGGGCATATAACTCCCATAAACTAAATTAGCTCGGTGAGCACTTATTGACATGAAGTGGTGCACTTGGCTAGAAGAGTGATTGTGTGGTGTGGGGGCAGAGCCCATCAACCAATTTCACCGTCAAATCTTGCTATTAGTGGCGGAGGAGGAGCTAGTCTGTGGCACCCTGCACTGTCCCAAAATACAGATATTTCTAGAGATCTAAGATCCCTTTAAGAGCAGTCCTCATGTGACAATTGTACCAAAAGTGCCTTCTCATGAAGGTCTACCGAGCGAAATGGAGGATGACAAGGGAATGTGGATGACAAGGAAGGACCTTCGCCGACCGAACAACTCAAGACTCATGAACTTTTTCTTGCGCTCGATCATTCCGGCGGTCGCTTGGACTATCTGGAGAATAAGAAATGATGTGATCTTCAAAAACTCCAGGGTGCACTTGGAGAACATATGGGATATGGTGGTTCTCTCCCTATCCAAGTGGGGGCGCAACATCACTGGGCAAGGGGGGTCGCTTTCTCTCACACTAGCATAGCTATCACCAAATAATTTTGGGCGCTCAGGGGGTGGAGGGTCATTGGGAACACATTGGATATCTTCTCTAATGTGTCGCCCGTTTACCCACCCTGGAAGCTTCTTGATTTTTGCATCTCAGTTTTTCCTTTTTCTTCTCTTTGCTTTCTTCTTCTCACCCCCCCCCCCCCCCTTCTGACTTGTAATTCACTTTTAATACAAGTGACAATAGTAAAATCTACCTTTCCTCAAAAAACATTAAGGTACATATGAAATTATATCACAAAGATATAAATATTGAAATAAAATTAACTAATTAAATTAGATGACATGACTTGGTAAAGATTAAATGGTAAATGAAGAAAGTATCAAAATATGGAACAACATGGATTTACCTTGAATATATGAGCACTGACTACCACAAGATTTCCACTCACCCATCAACTATTCTCAGGGACATGAACCTATGAAATTGTTAAATTATCTAACTTGATGAAAAGAGATTCAAAGAAAGCAAGTACAAGCTATAAATTATATTTGCCCAACATAAAAATATGGAAGAAATGGTTTCCCATACACAAGTTTTGATAGTTTTATGGATTGATGTCTGCACACATTTCAATCAACACGACCAATTGTGAAAACCACTCACGTCCTCGACCATCGTTTTATGTCTTTGATGAGAACCAATTACTACAATATCCTATCCAACATCCTCTATTAAAATGTACACCCTACATCATATTGAACATAATCTATGAGACTGAAAATGCAGATAAAATATTTAAGATGCATCAAGTTTATATATAAAACATTAGTAAATAATATCAATTTACTACATACGTAGGATGGTCAAACCACTCACCTAATGCGCGCTCGGTCATGCACAATGTCATACACTCTTAAGATTTTTCTTTCGGGAAAACCTTTCGCAAAAAACTAAAAGTCGGTAAAAAAATTCTGGGCTATTTGCAGATTGGCCCCTAGGTTCTACCAGTTTTACAATCAGACCCCTATATTTGTTACAAATGGATCATTGACAAAAATCATTCAATTTGATCTTTTTTTTTGCTATTTGCATATTCGCCTCCATATTCTTTCAGTTTTACAATTAGACACCTATCTATGTTACAAACAGGTCCCAGAAACTAGTCTCAAAACATGACTTCCCAAACTTCAAAGTTCATGATATTTCATCCAATGTTTTTTTATATCATTAAGATATCCATAAAATTCTAAAAATAAATATTTTTATCTCATTTAATAAATACTAAAATTACAAATGGAATCATACCTATTTAAGCCCATAAAGTTATTTATGGCAAGTTTCTACTGCATTTTTAGTTTTCATTTTCATATTTACAACCATATACATTCGCATCTGATATTTTAGGTTGATAATCGAAAAACTAACTATTTCGTATATTTTCATAATTCCTTTTTCATTTCACGCAACAAATGTATCCACTTGTTCTTGACTCTTTCTCTCTCTCTCTTCCCTTTCAATAAGGAATTCCAACTTCCGATAAAAAAAATTTAAATCAGTTTTTTTATGATTAGTGTCATAAATATTATTATTAAATATTTTGATTACGTTGCGCTATTTGATCATTTTAGTAAAATATAAGTGGGTCCACACGAAAGAGCCTACTTAAGAAGTGGTGGAAAAATATTATTACATAAAAAAAAATTAGCAACTTCAACTGATTCAAGTGACATTAAGTTTAATTAGTTCAAGCAAATAACAAAAAGTCTGCGAGACTTTATTTATACAATCCATTTGTTAAAGAAAAACATGATATAACGGTACAAATATATGAAGATAGCATTACACGCGCATAGCGCGTGCACCTTACTATCCTTGATAAAGAGACATTTGCCGATGACATTTTCCATTGCTAAAAAACTTTTCATTGCTAAAATAGTAAATTTCACTGGTAAAACTAAAGAATTACCATGGAATTATTAACTTGGGTAAAAGTTTATATTTACTTGGTAAAAGTACAATAAGCTTGTGAATATTTTTACCCACGAAAATTTCTTTGGGAAAAGTTTTTTTATTTTAATAGTAGTGAAACAATAAATTTTCTAGGAATAAATAATTGTACTGTTTTTTCATATTTTAACACATTGTAAGAGAATTTAGTATACTGTATTTTCAGTTAGATTAACCTAACAGAATATTTCTCAATTATCAACGAAAATTTAATTAGAAAGTTATTTAGATTTTCATAGGTATGTGAAGGAAAAGTCAAAAAGTTATATAAATGTCAAGCAGTTTACATGAGGTTATCTGAATTTTTTTCTTTTAATTTTCATACATTATTATAGTATAATATATACTCTGATATAATATATACTATGATACTAAGTGAAACGATTAGGTGCGGCGTGCGGACGGGTGCGACGTCGATCACGGGTCGTCCGATCACGGGTCCATCGCATCGACGGTCGATGTGAATCGCACCCGACCATCGAATGCGATGAACCCGTGATCGACGCGACACCGTATCGATTCCCATGATACTAATATATACACTGTGATAATAAAAACGTTGGGGGATTGATTTTACCGTTGGAGTAATTGCATGAACAAAGCCCAATGAATAATGATCCACTACACGTGCACCGCACGTGAGTTCCTATCCTTTCTATTTGTCCTCTCAATATGGGTTTCGTCACCTCATCTTTACCCCTCACACTCATCTGTCCTTGAATCAGAGCCACCGATGTCGAAGATCGTCTGCCACCGTCTCATCCCGGCCGTCGGATTCCCCCTCAGGTCCTGGACGAACCCTCCATGCGCCTCGAGATTCGTGCAGGGTCTGGTGAGGTCACTCTCCTCTGGGAGGATCAGCATGAGTTTGAGAGCCGGCATAGTGGGACTCCCTAATGTCGGCAAGTCCACGCTTTTCAACTCCGTCGTAAGTCCTTCTTGTTCATAATATATAAATATATGTAAAGATAAGGGTTTTGGTTGGTGTTGGTTTCTTTAGTATATAGTTTTATTTTATGGATGGCTTTGGTTTTAGCAAGATCAAAATGTGGATTTTAAGGTTTGGGTTTTGTTTGGAGGGTTTAAAATGATGGATTGAGGGTGTTTTATGTGAAAAAAATTGGAATTTTGAACTCCCTTTGATGGATTCTTCATGGGTTTTTCTAGGGTTTTGGGTCTGAACTTGATGTTCTTATGTTGGTCTCAAACGCGGAACTTTTTAGTTTTTTGGGTTGTTTATTAATAAGTAGCATAAAATTTTGTTACTTGTGGTGCATTTGAGTGGTTAAAGATGTTTTAGCTCTTCTTTTTTCTGTCACAGTTAAGAATTGTGGAATGTGATTGACCAAATGCTGCAGTGAAAAGCAATAAAATTGAAAATTTAGCAATGGTTTTTCAAGTGGGGTTGATTTTACATTTGCTTGTTGGAATCTGTGTCTAGGCTTCATTACAGATATTAAAATGTCAAGTATTTGGTCTTTGTTGTTTGTATTTGAGCTTGCTCGCAGTAGTTGGTTGTAGAAACTTTAATGTTGATGTATGCGCTTTCAGATATTTGATTTAATCAGATGTGATAATCCATCTGGGTTGATAAAATATATTTATATGTGAATGTCTAATGTGGGATAGAAAATTTGATGCATGATATTTGAAGTTGGATGGGTATGAAATTTGCCTTCCACTGATATGTGTAGGACAGTGGTTACTAGTGTCCCATGCCAACAACCAACAAGCTTTATGCCATCTATAGGGATTAGGGAACTAGGTGCTCATGTTTTTATATAATGACATATGTAGGAATTTGTCAGTCTCATGTTGTTAATGTATGTTTCATACACATCTGATATTCAATGTCTTTAGATTTGTGCAAATATCAAAATTAAGGATAGAAACACAAGTCACTAATAAATGGGTGCCACAGATATATGTTCAGGTTATTGAGTTATACATTTCTTTGAACATATGGATAGAATTCATGATTACACTTTCCCCAGTTCAAGAAATGTGAATGGATGATTTTCAATTCACTGCTTTTTTAAATTTCTTTCCTGAGTGCTTCCATGAATGGTCATGATGAGCTATACTTGCACGTACAGGTGGAGAATGGAAAAGCTCAAGCTGCTAATTTTCCCTTTTGTACAATAGAACCAAATGTCGGAATAGTTGCAGTCCCAGATCCTCGATTGAACGTGCTTGCTGAGCTGAATAAGTCCCATCGTGCTGTTCCGGCATCTATTGAATTTGTAGATATAGCTGGGCTTGTAAAGGGAGCTAGTCAAGGAGAGGTGTTGACCTTTTCCCCATTGAGATCAGAATGTCTTGAATTTTTAAACTGTTATTTTATTTAGTTTATTAAATTATGTTTATTTTTCCTGAAGTTAATTGCTCTCCATTATATTAATCTGATTAAATGCGTATTTTATTATTCTAAAGAATCCTGATGAAGCAACAATTTATGTGCTTTTTGAAAAGTGCCATGCTGAAGCAAAAGTCATTTTCCATTCTAAAGGACAATGATGAAGCCAATGGCATGCACTGAATCTTTCTCTCCATGAATCTTCATGTGTTCATAGAATTTTACTACATCAAGACAATTTACTTTCAAGAAAATGGGTCTAATGTTGTTACCTGTTAGTGGCAAAATGGCAATCCGTATTTTTATATTGCTCATGGACTGACATATCAGTCTTTCATAGTTTGATCAATCTTTCCTCTTTTTTTCTTTGAATCAGAGGCGGGAGGAACCCATATTGTATTTATAGGGAAGACTCCAAAAATAAGGTAGGTAATAAGTAATCTACCCATTACAAAGAAAATAAATAAAAGAAAAGGCCAAAAAAAAAAGGCCAAATCTAAGAAAAAGGCAAGGCCTAGAAAAAATTGCAAGGCGTCACATTACATTTCAACAAAATGGCCCTCACTATCTACCCTTACGATATGCCTTGGCACAATGTATTCCCCAATATTTGATTAGGCAGAGCACTCAGTCCCAACTATTCTCAAAGTATGGACTTTCTCCTCTAAAAATGGTTTGAAGTGTATTTTATCTGTGGCGAACCAGGCATAGTGTATGTAGCTTTGTCACAGAAGGGTATTGCATGACACAGTTACAATTTACAATGTAGAACAGATCCGTTTGTCATGGCCCTGGTGTGAAATGGATATGCGACCTATTTTGAAATTTTAGGACATCCTAGCTTATGCACATCTGCAAACTTCCATTCAGGCATATTTGTAAGTTCTGAATGTACCCAAAGCATATAAAATGTTCACATGTCAAACCCCTTTTGGCTTCATCCTTTAGGTGTTTGAAGATAACTATGTTCGTATATAAACCATTTATCAAACATTTTGGGGTTCCCTGTGATTATCTGCAAAACTGGTAACTTTGCAGAAGAGGAGGTGCACGATATAGTTCTCATGGCTATCTCGACATATGGAGCATTGCAAATACTGTATGGTAATGCTATAGATGCAGAACTCTTTAAGCTAACAGCTGCATCCTGTGTACCTTTCCTAAATGTATTTGCTTCCCAACCTGCAATTTGGCATGCTACTAAGTAACAGATGTTAGTTTGCTCATGTTTTTCCCCCTTCTCCTAAAAGCCTTCTAAATTAATATAATACATCTTCTCTGTTTGGGCTTTACAGGGACTGGGGAATAAGTTCCTTTCACATATCCGTGAAGTGGACTCCATACTCCAGGTTTTTCTTTTTCGTCACATATACTTTCCTGGTTCTGTATTTTGTATTTTTGTGTCGGTCATGTATGCACTGTTACTCCTTTAACAAGTTTATGTACATTTGATGTAATTTGTGAAGTTATTTTGTCATTTTCTTTTATTAAGCATTCACTGACTGCATAAGCTGTTACATTGTTTATAGTTGTGATCTGTCAGAATTTCCACAGTACTGGCTGTTAAGCAGTCTCATCCCAAGTCTCTTTGAGGAGTGGGATCATCTGCTGAAAGCTAATCATGTTTGTCTTACCTTTCTTTAACATGTTGTCGAATTTAGTACAAACTAACATTGCAATAATTTTCCATGCATTGAGGAGGTAGCTTATCTTTGTGTTCTCTCACTTGATCTGTATTACTAATATATGGAGGTGACAAGGTTATTTTACTTTATTTTTTTTAAAGAATATTCAATCGATGCCATATGGAATTGTTAGTTTGTTAGAATCATGGGTTAGTATTAATCAGCACCCTTTTTGGGAAGAAAAGTTTATTTTATGCTATATAGCTGGTTCTAACTGAACGTTTATCAAAATGTAAACCTAGTAAACATATTATTATGAAAGCTTTTTTTTGTGAAATTATTAATAACATTTTCAATAAGTATTAATTTTATTAATTAAAAACATCTCTGTGGATTGCAGTATGATAATCCAGTTTCTAGTTGATGCCTATCTTCATCCGGCCAGTCTTATATATAAGAAATCCATTCTGTTTTAATCCTCAAGAAGCCGATGATCTTTGTTTAATGATTTACTAGAAAAACATCCAGACTTCAAGTCTGTTACTTATTTAGCTTTTCAGGTTGTTCGCTGCTTTGAGGATAATGACATTGTTCATGTTAATGGGAAAGTTGATCCAAGATCAGATATTGATGTGATCAATTTAGAGCTCGTCTTTTCAGATTTGGACCAGGTATTCAAAAATCTCATCTGTTCTGTTCATCCCAGGTCCACTTATTCTGATAACTGTACATTTTTGTGGCTTAGGTATAGAGCCTAGTAGATATATTGGCTTCACATTTTGTTATTACTATATAGATGATGCAGCATGCAAGTGGCATGTTGAACTGAATATGAATAAGTTGTATTTGCTACAAGAATTGCAGATCGAGAAAAGACTTGAAAAACTGAAGAAAAGCAAAGTAAAAGATTCCCAATCTAAACTG
The DNA here is from genome assembly GCA_030737845.1 of Acorus calamus. Taxonomy (NCBI): domain Eukaryota; kingdom Viridiplantae; phylum Streptophyta; class Magnoliopsida; order Acorales; family Acoraceae; genus Acorus; species Acorus calamus. The sequence goes on along the minus strand of CM060868.1, from coordinate 25,491,453 downwards.
AAGGTATTATGTATTCTTTTTCTTTTGTAATTTCAACATACAAGTCAAAGGAGTGTTGGTTGGTCCCAGAAATGCTTTGCTAATTTTCTATAAATCTCAGGAAGAAGCAGAAAGGTCTGCACTAGAAAGAATCCAGAAGAATCTCATGGATGGAAGACCGGCACGAACTGTTTCCTTAACAGATTTTGAAAAAGAATCCATACAACATCTTTGTTTGCTTACCATGAAACCAATCATATATGTGGCCAATGTAGCCGAGTCCGATATCGCAGAACCTGGGAGTAATCCACATGTCAGAGAAATAACTGATCTTGCATCAGAGTTGAATTCTGGTTTGGTAACAATTTCTGCACAGGTATGACACCCAAGTCTTACCTCATTCCATACCATTTAGGTACAGTCGTACAGAGAATTGATTTGTAGTGAGAACTAGCATTTGCTGCTTGCCCATTTAAGAATTTGTTTTCTTGCCAGATTAAATGATATCTTTACATTTGCATTGTAAATTATCAATGAGAATCAGGTAATGGTAGGTGCAACCGTATCTATATTGCAATTGATCAGAACTTAGCATATTGTCTACATGGAATGATGGAAATGTGCATGCACAACAGTGGATGGTAGTCAATTAAACATCTCGACCATATAGATTGATTAGAGTTGATTCTTGTTCAACTGTAAGAGATTAACGTGAATGGTATTTCATTTGATTGGATCAAGTTCAATATAATATGAGCACAAAAGTCCCTTTTTTAAGTTCAATATTTTATTCTGACTAATATTTCGAGTTACCTTCTCCAAGGAAGTGGCTTGTTCTTTATTCTGCTGATTTCTCCTTACAAATAATTCCTTGTAACTTGAAACAACTCTTATTCATGCATCTGAGTCATTGTTTCAGGTTGAATCTGAACTTACTGAACTTCCACTAGAAGAAAGGATAGAATACTTAAAATCCCTTGGTGTCAGCGAAAGTGGCCTTGGGAATCTTATAAGAGCAACATATACTCTTCTAGGATTGCGTACATATTTCACATCAGGTGAAAAGGTGAATATCGGGCAACTGAAACTGTGAAACATCATATCTAATAAGTTATGGTTGAGTCTTATTTTTATTGTGTGCATTAATTCATATGATTTTCAGGAAACGAGAGCATGGACAATACATGCAGGTCAGTTCTGCATTTTCATTTTTAAATCCTCAACATAAGAAAGCCAATTGCATGCAATGATTAAAAATTTGTATATTTTTATTAGGTATGACAGCACCTCAAGCAGCTGGAGTTATTCACTCGGACTTTGAAAAAGGCTTTATTCGAGCAGAAACTGTAAGTTCCAATTGCAATTTTTTAGATGGCCCTCTGCTAGGATTGTATTCTTTCTTTTTTTCCTTTTTTTTTTTTTTGTTTTCCTCTTCTTCTATGGTTTTTGTTTCCTGGTTTGCTTGGGTTTTCCCCCTTTGTAATAAATTGTGGGCGACTACTGACTACCTACCATTTACATAAAAAAAAAATTCAATTTTTTTAGATTTTTTTGTGCCATTGGATTTTCATCTTAAAATCAACACTGCATATGCACATGGGTATGAGTAGATTGTATTATTCTCCTGTCATGAGAGAAAATCGGAAGAACAGTCATAGTTTAGTGATGAATGATGGTCATTTATATTGCACAAATCCGCCGAAGCTTGCAACGAACCCGAGATCAAACAAAAATACACATCACACAAGAGACACAAATTTTAAGTGGTTTGGCCTAAGCCTACATCTATAGGGTGAAATCCTAAGATGAGATACAAGCCTTATAAGAAACTTACAAAATTCCCACAGAGTTTTCTCTCTAAGCTACCACACTCTATCTTTCCATGGATCTCTACATTGTTGCCATGACAATAAAGTTTCTCTCCTATGGGGTATTTTTAGAGATTAATCTCAATTCCTTCCTCAATCTCCTAAGAAAAATGTGACAAATAAATCATTTTTACAAGATTCTAAAAGATCTACTTTAACTAATTAGGTAATATCAAATCTTAAATAAGCCTACCAATTGGGTGTCCACCCAAATATAGTTTCATCATGGTCATCCGATGTGGGTATATCGGATTCAAGACTTTTGCAGGAATTTGATCGCCAATTTTGAGATGGTAGACACGTGCCCCAGGGGTTTCTTGGGTAAGAAGTAACGTGAACCCCCCTGACAATCAAGACTCCATAAGGATCCACGTGTCAGTTTATGTGGCAAGCCAAGGTTCACTAAAGGGATATGTGGCCACTCCTATTTAAGAACTTTGGGACATAGGAAGTCATAAAGAAGGCAAGCAATATTGAACAGTTGACGCCATCTGGAATGCGTATTTCGTTCTAGGAGTCATTGCAACCCACAATGTCCTCCTACAGGATAGGGAACCAGCTTGTAGATTTCGCGAAAGGGAGTCCTTTCCAGTCATTCATCATGTCATTTAAAGTGAAAGAAAGTGAGAAATTTAGGTCAAAAAGAAAATGGTGGAAAGTAAAATATTTTCCCTTTGATCAACTTTTATGGTGTTTGTACATGTGGTGGAAATACTTTCCATCACTTTCTCTCAAATTCTCACCTACATGGAAGAGAAAAATATTTCACTTTTTTTAATAAGACAAAATAAGAGAGGAAAAGTGATGGAAAAAATTTTCTTTCCATTGTTTGGCACAAAGACTAGATTTTTGAATGATCAAATCTTCACTTTCAATCACTGTCCCTTTGGCATAAACACACCCTTAATGTAGACCATCTTAAGGGAGCCCACTCCTTTCCATTAAAGACGACTTCAAAAAAAATATGTTCATGTGACTCCTGAGGAAGCATCCCAGGAGTCCAGGTTATCCAATGTGGCTCGTCTATCTGTTGAATTGGGGGAAAGGAGGTTACAAAACACACATATGATGTCAATGAATGGTCAACATCAGCAACTCAGTCAACACTACAGCCATCCAGAGTACGCACGTGGCATGCATGTGTTCGAGTAATCTAATATGTGAACCATTTAATAAAATAGCATCATAGATCCCTGAGATAAAGTTTAAATTCATCATTTCCCTTCTTGAATTAGGTAGAATCATTGAACACAATCTCAAATAGTTTCAATATACCAAATTCCATGAGGCATTTACATGAAGCCCCAAATGTGTCATGGACAATATGAACTTAAGTTGCATTAATCATGTTTCCATTTCATGATACCTTGCTTCTTGCTTTTCACTTATGGGTTATCAATGTTCATCCATTTCATGATTCTCTACAATAAACAGAAGGTACTGAATCACGTCAGGCTGTTAAACTTAAGTCTCCAGATGGTCACCAGTATTCTGATCCAAATTTCATTTCCATGTCATGCTAACTATGCATGTATATCTTATCAGGTGGCTTATGAAGATTTTGTTGCAGCTGGTTCTCTGGCAGCCGCAAGGGAAAAGGGACTTGTAAGTTTAAACCTTTCATGCCTATTATCTCTTAGTTTGCAAGATAATATACAAGGGAAAAGGGCTGGTTCTCTTAGTTTGTTGAATGTGAATGATATACAAGTATCAATTGAAGAATTCATCAACCGATACCAAAACCAGGCCACTGGTGAGCTTATATAGTCTGGAAATTTCTCTGTTATGCAGTTGAGATCCGAGGGGAAAGAGTATATAGTCCAAGAAGGGGACGTCATGCTTTTCCGGTTCAATGTTTGATCATCGATGCGACGGAAACTTCATCCAAATACATTTTTTTCCTACCCTTCTGAGTTTATTTAACAGGCATAGCCAAAGAAATTGACAAGAAATTTTTTTCTTTTTCTAAAATACTTCCATGTATTTTTTCCCCTTACTACAGTTTTGTAAGTGATTAAATATATTGTTCAATCATCCATTCATGAAAAATAACTCACTTGTTGGCAAGATGTCATTTGTGTGATTAAATATATTGATCAATCATACTGTATTTCATTCACTAATAATTCAGTTCGATTAATCAATGATTCAGTTCTATTAACAAGCACTTCAGTTCATTTCATGACCGCTATAGTTTGATTCATCACTTCTCACTTCAATTCAACCACAATTCGATTCAATTCATGAGTATTGTATATTCATTCACTAGCAGTTCAGTTCGATTAACAAATGATGTAGTTCGATTAACAAATATTTCAGTTCATTTTATGACAACTGTAGTTTGATACATCACTTCTTCCGTTCGATTAACAAATGCTTCAATTCGATTAACAAGTATTTCAGTTCGTTTCATGACTACTGTAGTTTGATTCCATCACTTCTTCAGTTCAATTCAACCACAATTCATTTCTATTCATGAGTATTGTATTTTCATTTACTGGTAGTTTAGTTCGATTAACAAATGCTTGAATTTGATTAATAAGCACTTCAATTCGTTTCTTGACTGCTGTAGTTTGATTAACCACTTCTTCGGTTCGATTCAACCACAATTTATTTCAATTCTTGAGTGCTGCATTTAATTTCATTTAGTAGTAGTTCAATTCGATTAATAAATACTTTAGTTCAATTAACAAGTATTTCAGTTCAATTCAACTACACAACTTTTATCTTTTTAAATTTAAAAGCCGGTTTTTTTGAAATAGTTTTTCAATTAAATTTAATTAAACTATACCAGAAAATCGAACTGCGCAACTCAAAAATGTCAAACCCAACTTTAAAAAGAAAAATAGTCATGAATGATTAGGTCTTTTTCATGATTGCTCATGACAAAAAAAAAATCACAAAAATATATATGAAACAATTCAATAGCCACCCTCCAGACAAGGCAACCCAATTTGTTTAGTTGTATTTCATCGTAAAGTTTTAACTTTTTCATCCATTGTTATTCACAACAATCCCAAAACTCTAGAAATTCATGACCAAATTCAAACCAAAATCACAAGTTTTAAATCCCACCAAATCCTCCCGACCCAAATAATCCCGAAACCCTAGAAATTCATGACCACATTCAAACCAAAATCACAAATTTTTAAATCCCCCCAGATCCTCATGACTCAAATAAAATATCAAACAGAGACGACATCTCACTTCCTTCAGAGCTCAATCAATATTTTGTTGGGTTTTTTATGTTGGTTTTTGTTAGAGAGGGAGGGAAAGAAAAAGATAAAATGGGGGAAAGCAGAAAAATGGGGGATTTCATAGCGGTAACGTTGTCCATTAGACTTTTTTTTTTAGATAATGTAGTGTGTCAGAGTGTCCATTGAACACTAACTAGACTGACCTTGTTCAGTGCTGAGGGGATCTCGTCCCGTTGAGTATATTGTTACACACTCCTTATTTCTCTATTTCGTGTTGTCTCGTATGTTTTGTTAATTGAAACAAGTAATTTTTTTACTTTTTCTGTAAGTGAGGTTAATATGTTGTAAAATAATTCTTCACTTTTTTAGTAAGTGAGATTAATATTTTGTAAAAGTATATGTTTTATTACATAAGGTGCATACCATAAAATTAATTTAAAGTGAGGCTCCTTAACATTATTTTTTTTCTTTACAACCAGGGCGGAACCAGGCGGGGGCGGGCAGGGGCCCAGGCCCCCCCCCCCCCCCCAATGTTCAACAGTCTGATTAATACATTATGCATGGGTAATGAACTAATGAAAGGGATTTTGCATATACACCCCTCAAAATGATTATATTATTAAGTATCCTCTTTTAAATTATATTCCCAACAACACCCCCTCAAAAGGGTTTGAATTTAATCCGTGCTATTTTGAGTGATATTTTTGCATAATAGAAATTTTTTATTTTTTATTGGAATACCCTTTGGAATATCATTCATGAAAAATTTAAATAATTAGAAGGAGTATAACTTTAAATAGTAATTCACTGGAGTTATTCGATAAAATGAGATCTTTTTAAGGATATATGCAAAAAAAATCCTAATAAAAATGAGTGGGTTTGAATTTGAAAAATGTTACACACGGTCTCGTATGCATCTCGGTTAGCATGCATACATTTAATTTTTTTAAATGTATACTTATACAATAAAGTATATTAATCTGTTATAGAAATGATATACATGCTCACATGTACAGCAATAGTGATTACAAATATACAAATGCACTAGATGTGTTATAGCTCATTGAGAATTGGAGTTATGGGTTTTTTTATAAAAAAATTGTAAAAAGCTTTGTTTTCACGAGAATATTAGTATTTGATTTTGAGGGATTGAAAATTTTAATATTTGGACGTTTTAATTTTTTTGTTTATTTTGATTTTTCATCATTAATATATTGAGTCTTCTCATATTTTTTGGAAGTTGGGTTTTAAAATTTATTTTCAAAATTTAGGGTTAAACAATTAGTTATTTACTTCATATTCATTTAAAAAAAAAATTGGAGCTCCATGTTATTTATTTTTTGTGATGTGATTTTAAGAAATTTTTTTAGATCTTATATAAATTATTTCAGATCACTAAATACAAGTAAATAAGTAAAAAAATAATTTTTGATATGAATCCATCACAGACTTGAGTTTATCTTAACTTACCACATATCTATAATTATTTTTTTTTTTATCTTACTTGTTCTCTCTTTGGCCCCCCCTTACTTTAATTCATGGTTCCGCCCCTATTTACAACGCTATAATTACTTTTTTTCTTTAAAGTCCATTTTATAGCCCATTTTGCAGTCTCATATGCTATAATAATGTAGTATATGTGATTCTATCATAACATATGATCCAAAAAATTTTATTATTATTTTTTCACTATGAAAAAATATATTAATATATTTCAGTATATACTTCATTTCATATAACCATATGCATTTCAAAAGATGAGTGTATGATTTAAAAAAAAATCGATAGACTACAATTATGCTGCAATGAGGGCTGCTAGTATCTTTTTCCTTTTCTTTATCATTCAACGAGTGGCAAGTGGGTGTGGTATCTCTTGAAAGACAGACTGGGCAAGAAAAAAAGTGGGCCTTATCGTGTGGGTTTTCTTTGTGGCCCATTAAATTAATGTCAACCAAAGTGTCCAAAATTTATTAGTACTTTGCTTTGGGAGGCTTGTAATTGGTGTGGTCCCTACTTGACAACCGTCACGATGGGCCAGCACCAGCAGCTTAATTAGCCAGATCATCGGACGATTAGCATCCATCTGATCTTCTGTTTCAACGGTTTCAGATGTACACTTGCGTATAAGCAAAATAAAATAAATATAAATTAAAATATAATAGTCATCATCATGGAATAATAAAAGAAAGTTAGAAGAAGTTTTTTTTTATAAAAATGAATTATTTCGAAGTCCAACAAAAATTGTAATGATTTTCTTGAATTATTTATATTTTCATCTTGAATTAGTCTTTTGTTTCTATTCCAATCATTTTAATACATATTATTTTGTTTTTTTCAATTAATCATGTTAACTTATTATCACATATAGAGTTTATGCGAAATATCTCTTTGAGCCCTTAACAGATCAATCACAAAATATTCTTCCTTAAATTACAAGCCCCTTGAACAACTTCTTTGTCAATAAAGATAAGACTACCATAGACTTATCTGTTATCCATCTTTCATATTCAAAGACAGATGATAGCCTTAGAGAGATTGAATTAAGATCAGATTAAGAGAGGGAGAGCTAATTATTTTCGTTGTCTTTTGGGAGAGACTCAAAGAGATATTTAAACTCTCTTTGGTTACTGTTGTAACCGATGAGTCTTTACGGTTACTGCAATCTGTAACCGACAAGATAGGGTGGTTTCATAACCGGCTCATCTCACTCGTCATTTCACGCGTTTGTCTCCTCACTCTTTTTTTCAATGTAGACGGAATATTATCGGATCAACCCTATCCAATATCCAACAATTCAAAATAAACTTTTGGAATAGTAGAAACTAAAACTCCTGCCTATTAAAAGTATAATCTAATGAGAAATATTACACTCAATTTATTTTACAGTCCAAAACAGTGCACGCATATATTTTTATACGTGGAGAACATTTGGGAGGTGTCCACTTGGGATTGGGCGTACGGCATAGCCGGGGCTAGGGGGTTGCGTTGTCCTTCTAACACCATGTAATTACCGAATGATGGTCTATTAGGTGGGAAGGAGAGTGTATGGGTAGATATTCCATTGATGGACCTACCATATCCCTCTCACGTGGCTTTTTTTTTCCTCTCTCCCTTATTTGGACTTTTAACCATCACCTTATAATATAAGTGTTGATAGCAGTGTTTATATTTTTTCAAAAAAAAAACACATATATTTTATTTATTTTAAAATCATATATCTTATCTAACGAGGTACGTACTTTTATATAAATTGAAATATATTATTCAAATATCAATTTATAGAATATGTGTATAAAAGAGAAACAAAAAAAAGAACTAAGTATGACAAAGTTTTAACATAATTATTTCGTTCATATTAAACCCGAACCCTATCTAAACTGGGCATACCCTAAACTCAGTATGAACCCGCGGGTTCAAGGACGAGTTGATTTCGGGTTGATCAATTTGAGTTGAGTTCTAATTTGGGTTTAGATTTAAATTAGATATTTTACTTATAGATTGAATTTACACTAACTCTAATCAGGGGCAACTGACATGTATCTCAAATCATCTTAAAATCTCATATATTTATTATGTAATGAGAGACATATCAACCCATCAAAGACAAACATATATAGGTATGATCTAATACTCGATGGAGTGATGGCTTCACGTGGACCGCACAAGCGCCGGAACAAAAGAGCATTGAATAGGCGCCATGTGCACGGTCCGTGACAAACCCACACACGTGCACCATCCCCATCTCTCCTCCCCCTTCATTACCACCACAAACCAGACTATATATCATATATATATTTATATATATATGCTTTCATGCAGTCTCTCCAAATATCCATTTGTCTGCAACATCTTTTTGAATTAACAGCACAATAAGGGACCACCTTTTCGGATTGCTTTGTTTTGTCTCGCTTGGGTTTGTGTGTGATGCACATAACCAGTAGTCTAGGAAGTCAATTTTCCCTAGCCTAGTACATAGGTTAAAATATATTTAATTGTTCAATTCATCTAATTACTGGACAAATATTATATTTTAAAAACTATTTATAAAACATGTTAGGAGAATATTTAGAATGCTTGTCTCTAATATGTTTTAACAATTGGTTTGTTTGATAACCCTGACCTAATAAGAGAATTCTTTCTTCTTAGGAATCTAGTTATGTTACATTCTGTGAAAGTAAAATTTGAAATGTAATTTCAAGAAATAAACAATAGAATTGAGGATTCCAAATGTAATTTTTCTGTATGTTTCAGCATAATCAAAATGAATGTCAAACAGGTCCTAAGTGTCAGTTTAACATTTATTCTCATTATCCTTCTATTGCAAAACACCATAAAAAATTACATTTGACATCCTATATTTATATATTCATCATAATATCCACAGCAAAATTGATCATTTCAAATAAGCTACCAAAACAAGATTTTTGAGTAGTGAAATTCTTCTTCAAAACCAAACTCATCCTATGTATTTTATTTTGAAAAACTGTCTCATTTACTGTATGACTTTTTAGTCAAATTTAGTTTCACAAGACCCATAAAAAAATAAAAAAACAATAAATTTTTGAACAAGATAAGAAAATAATTTATTCCATTTTTCGTTTTTATATTATTAAAAGAAAACGGTAATTTTCACTTCCCTAAAAAAAAATTACAATAAAATCCAAAATTTTTCCATGGGATTCAATCGAAACAACCCTCATATTCCCACATACCAACCACTCATGTCTCAGACTGAACCTTGGCCCAGCGGCAACTAAACAATCACCAGCGAGCTTGAAATTAGTTGTAAAGGTTGGACCCCCCCCCCCCCCCCCCCCCCACCTCTTAAAAACACAACAAAAAAATGATGTAACACCTACCATTGCCCCTCCATTAAAAGAGTGCATATCAAGCACACTTATTGTTCAATTTTCCCTTCTAAGCTACAGATCTCTCCCATCCCCTCCTCTCTTTATTTCTCCCAAACACACAAACCCATGTTTTGAAAGAAATGAACAAGTTGAATGGGATACTCAAGAAATGCAAGAGCTTGTCAAAGCTAGGGAGGTCATCCTCCTATAGTAGCCTAAGGTCTAAGTCTACTAGGGAGGAGGAGGAGGACGGTGGCAACACGGTGGTCTATGTGGGGAGTTCGAGGCGGCGCTACGTTATAAGTTCGAAGCACCTAGACCACCCATTGTTTAGCGCCCTCATCGACCGGTCAACGGGGAATGGTGGGGTCATCTCAGTGAGGTGCGAGGTGGTCCTCTTCGACCACCTTCTATGGATGCTCGAGAACACGGACCTCGAGCAGGATTCTGGCGACGGTAGGTCGATCGAGGAATTGGCCGGTCTATACGTTTGTTGATCGATCTTTGATCGTTGATTTGTGAGAATTATTGCTGATTGTACCTAATTTTTTTTTTGTATTATTAATGTGTCTTCAATGTGGCAATTGTTCTTAAGTGGGGATTGTTTTGTGCACTCAAATGGGGTGTGTGTGGTGCTTCTTTGGATGTCAATTGCATGTGACTTTTTATTGAAATAATGAGATTTCATAAATGTAATTATTCAATCCACTTTTATCGTTCTGTAATAATTAACATAGGTTTGTGGTGTAAACGTTGCTATTGCAAAAGTCAATCAAAATGGACCAAAATGCAAGAAACAACTACTTTTTGTCCTTTGTTGAAAACTTTGGAAGGTGAAGGAGGTAAAGGTAATCTATCACTATCCAAGTATCCAACCTCGATTAGGAAAGAGAATTACATAAATGCCACTGCCTCTGTGTCAGGAGATGAACCATTGAAGGATGAAGCGGGGTTTCAGGTGAATTGAATCTGAAAAAATATATATTTTGAACCTTCATTGTCTCTCTGTTTCTGTCTTATTTATTTAATCTTTTCTTTTCCATAAAATTGTTTTTTGGGTCCTGAAAATCAAAGGTAAAGAAGATACTCTGAAGAAATTTAAAATTTTGCTCTTTTATGTTAGTGGGGGAAAGACATTGTAAGGTGGAAACCCAAAATCATTGATTTTTTTATTGTTTGAATTCAATCTGAAAGGTTTTCACAATTTACCTGTCGCGTTTTGAAGTACCCAATATTCAAAATCTCTTCTTCCCATTAATATTTTAAGATTCACACCTTTAAAAAGTCTCTGATTCTATCAAAAATTTAAGACTTCTATAAATAAAAAAAATGACATACCAATATCCACAAAATCCCATAAAGACTGCACATTTTTGTCCAATTGTTGAAAAAGGAATAAACACCTTTTCAAATTCGCAATTTGTTTTTCACTGTAGTTTCAATTTCTTCTGATGAGCTGCAATTAAGAAAGCTCTCATTTTTGTTTTCAAGAAGCTGAGATTTCCTGAAGGAAAAGATGATGAAGCTTATGGTGGCTGTCGCAAGCAGTCCTTTGAGAACAATCCCAAGAGCTTATATTTGCAGCTCTGCAGTGCAATGGGAGGGTGGGGTTTCCATGGTTCAGGGTGCCTCCAGAGGGATTGGCCTTGAATTTGTGAGTGGAAATTTGACATCTTCCATAAAATTCTTTTTCTCACAAATTTTAGCTGTCTTTTGTTATGATGTTTATGAATTCTGCTTTTCTGATGTTGGTTTCATGAGTTTATATGTTCTTCTCTTGAAATGTCTCTGAATGCATATCTGGTTTCTGTCAAATTGCTCAAGCCTGAGTTTTTTTTTTTTTTGTGGGTAAGTGATATGTTTCATTTTCTAGGTAAAACTGAAGATTCGAATCCAAGACCCCTTAGTAAAGAGAGGGTACCTCTGTAAATTTAAAAAAATAACAATTTGCACTGTAAATGATGATGTAAAAAACACTGGAGTAAATTTCTAATTGTTTTTGTAATCTACTGCAGGCTGGACTGTCATTTGTATTTTATCCTAGGATGGTATTTTATCTATATATGCGTCCTGGTTTTGATATATTTGAAACAAAAAGCAAATGACATAGCAAGATCAATTTCCACTGAGTTTGAAAGAGATGGTGAAAATAATCGGTGGTCCTTCATGAGTTTGTAAGAGAAGTTGAATGTAATCTGTGGTCCTGTAAATTGTTTAGGTCCAGGGTCAATTTGGTTCATGGAAAATGCCAAAGAAGAGAGAGACCTATATAAGAGAATTTCTACAATATACAACACAATTTGAAATTGGGCTAGAGGAGTAGCTCAGAGCTTCATTTTCCTTTATTTATAGGGTGGCATTATCTGCACAGACTGGTAGCTAATAAAAAAAATGTCATCCCAACTACTTTATATGTACCCGTTACTTTTAATTTGAACCTGAGTGTTCTCATTCTGAGTGAGCCAATAAGGATAATTTAGGTAAAATGAATCTAGTTGGTTCTTGCTTACTTCTTGCCCACTATGTTGTCTTCATTGTTTTTAGCTGCAGGCTTCCTTCCTATGTTGCTGGGTTGTAATCCTGCATTAGGCCACTCTTTGCAGATTATAACATAATGATTATAACATAATACCTCCATTGAAAGTTACACATATATCTAGACCACCAAAGAATGTAAAATTGATGAGCACTAATATAAAATTATAAATGCAATGAGTTATAACATCACTTCCTTTTGCCTGGACCTCTAATTACGCCCCTGGGATCAATCATAGTATCATATGAGATAAGACGTTTAATAAATCATATGAGTTTGTATTCTGAACCGTACTTGTTGGTTTCTATGTTTGAATATGCTGTGATTAACAGGTTAGACAGCTGTTAGAGAAAAACGATAAAGGGCATGTTGTTGCAACTTGCCGGAACCCTGATCAGGCAGTAGGCCTTGTTGAGTTGAAGAGGAAATACACGGAACGCCTCAATGTCCTACAGTTGGATATAACAAATGAAAGCGCCATAGAGGTAAGCTATGCATTCCTGTGCTGGAATTGACATCATCTACACTCATGGTTGAAAAAAAAAATAGGTCTCCTGAACTCATGAAACAAGTTAAAATGACCTCCTGTTAAACCCTCATTTTAGACTGTTTGAATTTTTGTTCTATCAAACTTATTCCATATTGACAACATGTAGTAAACTCACTGCAGGAAATAGTTTTTATACCTCGAACTTGTTTAACATTTTTTCATTATTGAGGAGAAATGAGCATTCAATAAATAAAAAATAGAAAAGGTTACAAGTTCTTATTCCACATAGTATTATATTTAGAGTATAATTTATCATGTGAGGTTCTAAGCATTGTTTGGTCTCTTTCATTGGCCATTAGATTATCTTAAAAATGGTCTCTGTTTTGAATGGTATACAAATATACAGTCTTGCTAATAAAGCTATTTGTATACAATGGAAGGTGTATTCACTATACAGGGTCATTGGTCAGATTCAGAGCAAACTAGACAAATCCAACATATAGAGTTTTAATTATATTACAGTGTAATTTACATTCAGTGTTTACTTCTCTAGAAGCTGGATCATCTTTTCTTGATAGTATTTGGCTAATGCAAATGTAATTATGACGGTGACACCAACACTCCACTGAGACCAATAAAACTAATTTCTGCTTTTCATATGTACTGGATTGAAAAAATCAACATGTAGTTATGAATTGGCATGATGTTGATGTTGACGCTGTTTCATGTTATATATGACCTGATGTCATTTGATTCCAGGCTTCAGCGAACTCAATTAGGGAAAAATATGGGTCTCTAAACCTTCTAATCAATGCATCTGGAGTTCTTTCAATACCTGACGTATTACAACCAGGTTTGGACTCTAACCAACCCACGTACTAATTGTCTCTTCACCATTAGCATCCCTTCTCGAGAGAATGGTCAATTTTCCCTTTTTTGTTCTGTTCTTATGCCCCTAGAATTTTGAAGTCTTGTTTTGTAGTGGACCAATTCATTGACACACCACCAAACCATTTTATTATTTTGACACCGAGCCCTTATGGTTGCTGATACTACTGAATCAGCTGTTTTCTTTTTGGTAACAATGATCAAGTGTTTTCCTTTTATTTGCTGCATCAAAAAGTCTCACTTGCAACCTAAACAAGAATGTGTGTTTGACTGAGCAATGTTTCCATGCATGGGCATGGATGATTGTGCATGCCTCCATGCTTACACTTCTTAAAAGTATAATTGTCTAAAGTCAAGAATGGAGCCGTTATATTTATAAAGAAAATATGTGCCAATTAAATGTACTGTTTGTGAAATGAGAGAGTTGACCTGCGTCTCAACAATGATTATGAGAGTGAACTTGATTATGTAAATCTAGAAGCCAGTTAGGTTGACATGCATTCTGCCTGAACTTCTTATCTGTGCAAACTTGTGTGTACTGAAAATTAATCTTAAATATCTGGTGCAGAAACAACACTGAGTAAAGTTCAGAAGTCAGCTCTGCTACTAACATATGAGATCAATGCAGTAGGCCCTATTTTAGTCATCAAGGTACATCAATATTTTTATAATTTGTTTTCTTTTATTTCTTATTTTCAAGGTTCTTTGGTACCACATCTTCATTTCCTTTTCGCATATTTATGGGCATTGTGCTGGTACATTCCATCTATGGCATGCCATCATGTAGCTTTAGATATGGGTTATATGCCCAAGTTTTATAAAGATAATTGGAAGTAACGTGACTAATTTATGTTGATATGATCAGCACATGTGGCCACTTTTAAAGGTGGGTGGAGGCTCTGGTACTGACAGGGAATTTGCTGTTGTGGCAAATCTAAGTGCAAGGGTGGGTTCTATTGGAGACAATGGTTTGGGGGGATGGCATTCATACCGATCATCAAAGACTGCACTCAATCAATGTAAGTCAAAACATTGCAATTTTCACTTCATCCATGCCCATTGACCATTGTGAATGTTAGACTTGAATGTGAATATCCAAATACAACAAATCTGATCTGTGATACTACTGATCAAAGCATCATCAATTGGCCATTCTCACCTTATTCCTAAGCATATATTGAAAAATGTTCACCTTGGTTGTCAAATCAACCCACTTCCAGAGAGCCATCATAAGAAAACCAGGACAACATATTTCTGGTTGATATGATTTTCACTTGTCGCTTCTAATTTCAAACACATTGATGCTGTTCAAACATCGATCCCTCCTTGCAAAATATTTAATAGTACCTGCTTATCTATGAGGCATAGCTTAATAATTCTTATTTCTAAAAAGTAAACACAGACTTCGAATGTGAACTTTCAATGAAAAGGGATAAGTTCAAGACTGTGCAAAATGCCATATAAATTGTAAAATTCTATGCGTACTTTAAAGTTCGCATGTCTGCCACAGGCACCTTTATGTAAATGTGGTGTAAAAATCCATTCGTGTATTCCCAAGTAAGAAAAGGATTGGCTCTTTGGTTCGAATCATGGCTTTGCTACCCGTGGGTCTTGGTTCAAATCTCCTGGGATCACTTGAAGCACAGGAATTTTAGGTGCAGTCCTATTTATAAAAAGGAACTGTACCTCATTTTAATAAAAGTTGGTGGTAGGGTTCCTACCAGTTTCGAAAAAAATCCACTTGTGCATTGCAAAAATGTCATGAAGAAATTTTTTTAAAAAAACTTGCAGAATAAGTGAGGACAACATGTCATAGTCATGATCTTAAGTGATAAAAGTGTTTCTTTTCTGCCCCTTATCACCTTAATATTTTAGTTTTGGCTAACTAAATGTTTGGTATCATAGCAGATGTCATATCTTGGGTTTGAATCCTATAGGTGCCTAGGTGGTAATCTAGGTCCAGATCTGGTCAGGACTAGCTTCTGTGAATCCGGTCAGTATCGAACTACATAGCATATGAATCGAACTACACAGTTTATGAATCAAACTGCACAACTAATCATTGGGTAAGGTGTCACTCTCTTATTGGATCCAGACAAGCCTGAGTTTGGTGAGTACCATCTAATAGGAGAGTGGCGCATGTACCTAACAATTGGTTGTACAATTCGATTCATAGGTAGTGTAGTTCGATTCATAGGTTGTTCGATGTTGATGGCTGACCGAAGCCAAACCTAACTAGATCCAGACTCTGGCAATTTAGGAATGGTCTACATGGTAGGAATCCGAGTGAGAGTAGTGGGATGGGATATTGGACGAGACTTAGGACTGCCTAAATTGGGTTGGCAAGGACTATGGTCTGGGCATAGCAATTTGTTACATTCCTAAATGATTAACGGTTCAGTTAGTTTGGCAAGCAAATAAGTGATTGGGTAAGGAAATAAGTGGTTGGAGAAAAACTTATCATATTTGTTATTCCCGATTTTGAATCAAAATTGGGATTTTTTTATTATGCGAAAAAAATAACATTATACCTTTTTTATATGGATTTTGACAAATGTGAATAAGGATAAAATAGATAAACTTTTTATCTCCTAAAATTATGATAATTTTTCCTCAAAATCTTATCCCCTTGTCAAACTAAAATTAGGTTGTTGAGGCTCTCAGCTAGGTACTTATAACTTGATACCTTCGAGGCATAACAGATTCTCTCATTCTAGCATGCAACAAAAATGATAACATATTGAAAATTGTAACTCCAAAGTTACATGTGAGGGAGTAAATGTCATCATTCTTAATTTCTTATGCTTTCAATGGAGACACTTTCAGAACTATAAATTCACTGTTTGTCCTTACAACTTACCTTAATCATGCTTTGATTACAAACTGTTCATAGTGCCATTTTGATCTGCATATCACCTTTTTCAGACATTGAATTCTTTGGCACCAATATATTTCCAATACATGCAGTGACCAAGACTATTGCAGTGGAATTCGCACGAAAAAAGGATCCCATAGTCTGCATTCTACTGCATCCGGGTACAGTAGACACTGATCTTTCGAGACCATTTCAGCGAAACGTCCCACAAGGTAAGCTCTTTACAAGAGAATATTCAGTGCAGAATCTTTTGAACATCATCAACAATGCGAAGAGCAGTGACAACGGGAGTTTTTTGCATGGGATAGCCAGCCAATTCCTTGGTAATTGTTTTCTCATAATTCTTTGCGCATTGATTTAATTTGTTCTTAGTATTGGAAGCTCCAGTCCAATGAAATATTTATTGATATGTAATTCTAATGTGATCAAATATATTATTGATAATGTGGTACTGCAATTCTTAATGATATCCAAACAAAGTTGAACAATTCAGATATGTTTACTCCATGGTTATTGAAAATCATTCAATGGTCATCTTAATTTATTGATCACAAAGAGCAGTTCTCATTTTAATTTGAATTGGCTGTGATGATATATTTGTTGATTGGGTTTACGAGCCAAAGTTATTCAAAATGGAGAGAGGAATGAATCATTGAATCATGAATGGCTAATATCCATCATTAAAAATCACTGAGAACCACTGATTAAATGACTGACAAAAATAGAGGTCCAATAACATCTAAAACCCAGAACATACAGTCCTCTGTCCTCCCATCTCTCTTTTATTACACCAGAATCTCTCTGAGCTTTTATTCCAAGGTCACCCGCCCATCTCTTCAATTGATGCTGCAAAATCAGACACATGATCAACAGTTTAAATAAAGGAAAATGATATGTTCAGACCCTTTTACAGTGCACATTGTTTTTCTTTTAAAAAAAATTATACTCATTAAATTATATACTGTTATACAAAATGAAATATATATTTATTTTTTTTCTCTTTGAAAAAAATAAAAAAATTTACTCCATATACTATGATAGAACAATATACAATTATTTACTATGCAATCATAGTTTATGGGTTCCAAAACGGAGTTAGTGTATCAGCCCTCCTAAACACAATATACGTTTCAATGGTACAAGTGTCTGCAATATTAGGCCCATTTAAAACCAATTGTCAAACAGATTTGCGTTTACAAAATCAGGTTTTCAATATTTGATTCCAAATTGGTATTATTCAAATTCACCTTCTGATTTCAAATTTTATTGTACATGTTTCAAAAACCAACAAAACACTTTATAAAAAAAAAAAAAAAACTGGTTCAGAGTAGCGTTTTTATTCAGAATCGATTATTTTAAGTAATTTAAAACATCAAGTTATTTTGAAAATATGGTGCCAAAGAGATACAAACCTGTTACAGTTGGTGTTCAGGGACACTGGGAACCCCACAGGGATCTTGCAGAGCCTGGGGATCTGACTGAGAAACCTATCCTGCACCCCCGGCAGGGCTTTGACACCGTTCTTCATACACTGGCACACTGCCCTTCGGTCCGTGACGGAGGCCAGGCCCTTAGCGAGCTGATTAAGGTTAGTGCAGCATTGCGGAGCCGGCTTGGCCACCTTGCCAGTTATGAAGGCCAGGCAAGAGACCTACTTCATCGTCACGTCCCCGCAGCTCACGACGGCCTCAGAGGCCTCGAAGAGGGCGGCAGTGGCGATGAGGACGGCGAGGAGCAGGGAGAGGGTTGTGGTGGTGGTGGCCTTCATTGTAAGGGGGCTCTGTTGGATAATGAGAATTTGAGATGGAAGAAGAGGGACTTGGTGATTTGGGTTGGGATAGTGGGGTTGGTTTATATAGAGATGGGTTGGGGCTTAGAGGGGTCTTTGGGGTTCGGAAATGTTGAGTTTTCCAAGATTGTTATGACAATTATTTTTGGCGCGCAGAAATAGATGCTGGGGACCGTTTGTGATCCGGTGCATGTTAGTGGTGTGGTTGGTGGGATGCTAAATTACTCTTAGCCCAGTCTGGATGTGGAATAGGGGTTGGATTATCCTAGAATAAATGAGAATTGTGGATTTTGGTTGTTTGAGAGCTTTAAATACCTAGGGATAAACTATAGCGGAATAAACTGGTATAAAGTGGTATATGGATTCAGTCATTCCTAGAAATTAAAATTATTTTAGGTTATTCCACCCAAACCCCCCGTTTGTCAACTAACATAAACAGATGATAAGGAAAAATAACAGCAGAATAGTCCTTATTCGTTGTTTGTTTGCAGATAAACCTTGATAGCTATGCCTGGATAAACTAGTATAAGACATGATAACAATTCCACTAAAATGTGAGAATAGATTACCAGGGCTTATCTATTCCTAAGAATAAAATTATCCATCACCATCATTACAAAAATATTCTCTCACTTACTTTTACAAAACCCAATCACTACCCAGATTAAATATGGAACATTCATCTATTGTATACCCAATAAATAACAAATAATTATAACCATTGATTGTTTACACTTCCATATTCAATTTCAACAACTAAAATTAAAAAGGAGATTTGATCTCCACCCTACACTTGTCACCCATCCTCGTCCTCCTCTCCCTGTCTCTAACTCCATTAATTAAAAAATATTTGGTGTCGACATCGTCATCCCTCCCGACGAGATCCCCACCCTCTACGACTCCATCTTCAACCTCGATCACAGCAAATCCGTCGAAGGCGGCCTCAACTCCTCCCAGATCTATATCACACTCGAGAAGGACGATGATTAGAGCTTCCACTCTCTTCCTCTCCCTCCCTCATCCGTGTCTCTCTGTCTCCATCTGTGGAGATGTTGATTGTTGAGGGGGAGAGAGAGGTGTAGTTGATTAGTGTGGTCTAGCATTATATGGACTTCATTTGATTTTGCCCTTGGTAGCGTCTCAGTCATTTTTCTTTTTCTGGTCGGAATTCGGAATGGTGGTCGGCGGTGGTTCTGCGAAAGGGGTTCTAGATCTACATCTACTATGTGTATTTGATGAAGAATCAATAAAAGTGATAATAAGTCAATCTTTCTTTTTATATTGTTTTGATTGTGTTTCTTTTTCTTCTTTTTTTTTGTCTGTGTTTAATCATGGAATGGATTTCAATTTCATGGTGGAATGGGTGAGGGTTTGATTTGGGGATGAGACTTTTTTTTCCTTTGCTTTTTGTGTCCAAAAATGCAAATTTAAGTGAGCAATGAATGAAAATTGAACGATTATTGAAATAATTAACAATGTATATTTGATTAGCTTAAATGATTAATTTAATCATACCCATCATGGATTGATTTATATCAATCAACTACACCAAACATAAACTTATATTCCAGGGGAAAGTTGACATTTTGAAAATAATAACTCTTTATTTTCTATTTATCAACCATTTATTTATGAGTCAAACCAAACATAAAAAATCTGAATTTTACTTTTGCCAATAAGAATAAATAGAATAACAGAAAATACAACCAAACACAGATAGATTTATTCTACCAAACATTGTTATCTATTCCAGTATAGCTATCAGGGTTTAATAAAGCAATGTCACTTCCCAAACGGGGGGAAAGAATATATGGTTCTACAATCAAATCAACTATCATCACCTCCTCTAAATCATTTGTCAAATCAACTATCATTATTTTTTCATATTTTATAAAATTGTATCCACACTTCATTCATATTTTATCCAAACAACAAAAAATTTATTATTTTGTTTCTCAATGAGAAAAATTCAAAACACAACCAAACACAAAAATCATTTATTCCATTATTATATCCACTTATGCCTGAATAACTATATAACAAAAAATAAGTCATATTCTGTATCCAAGGGAGGCTTAAGGATTGAAAGAAAAAGTCATTTCTAGACAAGGATAATATTGGAGATAACTCAAATGCAGTCCCACGAACAATCCTCATATATTTTAATTTTTTAAAAATAATAATTCTCATTTAATAAAATATGTACTTTGATTAAAAGTGTCTCGCTCTATTTCGAATTGAATAGACTTATTTTTAGCAAATGTGAAAAAAAAAATCAGGTATATCTTGCTGGATGGCTAACGAGGTAAATGAGACTGACGGTAAAAGAGGTGTGTCGCATCGAACATGGTACATGGACTTTCCTTAGAGATAAGCTCGTTGGACGGCCAACGAGATATATGAGACTGGCTTTGATACCAACTGATACAACATATAAATACACTCTTCTACGAATCCGATAAAAAATGCAAAATCTACAGACTCCAATGACGCTATTAATTCTTCAAGAACAATGGCAAGACGGTGAGCTCCAAGCCTTCAACAATATATTGATGATCTTAAAAAAATATCAGATGATAGAATTCTACGTAATCAATATTTACCACGAATAACAAAATGAAGAAAATAATAAATCATAAATTTAAAATATTATTAAAATCGTAAATGAACCATAATAATCCATTTGTTCCTCCATGTCGATCTAGCAATCCATGATCCACCTCCCACCACCCTTCGCCGCCATCCTCCTCCACCCACCTTCATCGTCCCCGACACCCCGCCACTCTCTCTCTAACATAAAATCAATCAATAAAAAAAAATTTCTAATATGGCTATGCCTACATATAACAATCTCCTATCATATAAATTAAACATTATTTAAATAGACACGATGCGC
This sequence comes from Acorus calamus, assembly GCA_030737845.1. Taxonomy (NCBI): domain Eukaryota; kingdom Viridiplantae; phylum Streptophyta; class Magnoliopsida; order Acorales; family Acoraceae; genus Acorus; species Acorus calamus. The sequence continues at coordinate 25,470,085 of CM060868.1, read as the reverse complement.
CATAGAGAGGGCGGCGGTTGCGGAGTCCGGACAAGAGAAGCCGGATCGGTTGACCATCTCGAGCCATGGGCATCATTGGTTGAGGGCGCGTTGATAGGTCTCTGTGAGGTGGGAGATGAAGGTGCGCAGAGCAGTGGTTGGGGTGGTGGCGGCGGTGGATTTGGCGGACTAGACAGTTGTGATGGGGGAGGAGAGGAGGTGGCCGATGCTATCGGAAGCGGAGATCGAGAGAGGATAGGAGGAGAAGAAGAGATGATTTTTTTTTTTTTTGTGGGAAGCCAAGAGGGTATGTGAACAAAAATCTAACAGCATTTATGTATTGGGAGCTACTAAATAAAATTATGGTTTGGGTATCTAAACAAGAGAGATGTATATAAATAAATTAATTGAAAGGTTGTAAAAAGACAGAGTTTAACATTTTTCTTTTTCTGCTCCTATCTGCAATGAAGCGGACTGACACTACGACCCACATTATCCTAGAATGTAGGATTGCCGAACAGACATGAAGGACTTCTCAGTTCAGCAGCGGGGTTCATTCCTGGTGTGTCTTTCCTTTAAGACCTGTGAGAGTCCGGGAGAGTTCAAATGAAGGGGTGATAAGAGAACCACAAATAAAATATTCACAATCTTTCATCCCTCCAGTGCCATGGGCGCTTTGGATTGCTCGTAAAATCACTTGATTTTTAGGAGCACATCAGTGTTTATTGAGAATGATTGGGTTATGATGCTATGGTGGTAAATTGTATTAGGGAATGGGATTACTGTTGTAGTTGTACTGGGGCTAAGAAAGTTTATTTCCAGGGTAGGTTTATCTCCATTGTGAAGTGGTCCGTGTTTTCTAGGAGGGTCCAGTAGAGCTAGGGCTGCAACTTGGGTCGGGTTGAACCCGAACCCGACGGGTTGAACCCGATTTTTACATGGGTGGGTTGATCAAATCGGGTTCGGGTTCGGGTTCGGGTTGGCCAAATCGGGTTGGGTCACAAATCGGGTTGGGTTCGGGTTGGCCTCCGACCCAACCCGACCCAACCCGAACCCGTAAATTAATATTTAAAAAAAATCATGGCCGTTTATTTTGTAACTTCTAATATGGGTAGTCCAAATTTTAGGTAAACCTAGCTAATCTTATGGGTTGGGTGGGGTTGATTTATTTAATTTACACATCATGTTAGAAATTCGGGTTGGGTCGAGTTGGTTCAATTCGGGTTGAAAATCGGGTTGGGGTCGGGTTGGCCCAATTCGGGTTAAGTCGGGTTGGGTCGGGTTGGGTTATTTAATTTCGGGTTGGGTTCGGGTTGGTCCAATTCGGGTTGAAAATCGGGTTGGGTCGGGTTAGGGTTGGGTCGTTTGGAATTCGGGTTGGGTTCGGGTTGGGGTCAACCCGAACCCAACCCGCCCAAGTTGCAGCCCTAAGTAGAGCTCTCATCTACTTTTATATATTTTTTAGCATTCTCTAAAAGAAAAAAAGAAAAAGAAAATATTTTCCTTTTTACATAGGGATGCAAATAATAGCCCAAAGACACCTTCTTTTTCGGACTCGAGTTTTGTTTCATTTGGGGAATGTGGGGTAGGTCTAATTGCAACCCTATTTTTACCTCACACACCCCTATCTTTCTAGAACCTACCCAAATAAGTTAGGTGCTTTAAACACCCCAAGTAAATGGATCTTACAGAAGATATATTTATGCAAGAGGGAGAGGAGAGGTAATATCGATACATGTGCATGTCCCAAATTTTGAAAAGGGACCGGAAGACAAAACTCAAAAAAATGCCAACAAAAAAGAGGGAAATGGAGTGAGAGAAATGTGTATTTTAATTAGGGGTAGCTTTGTATTTTACTTTTTTCTTTTATCGTAAAAGTCAATCAGGTAACCAATAACATTTTGACACCTCATGGAGGCCTATGGAAGGGGCTTATATACTAGGGGCCTGTACAACAGAGCTCTTGAATTTCAAATATATAAATAGTATATTTGAATTAAAATGAGTGTATTTTGTGTGTTTTTAAGTTTTGACCCATTTAGTGTATCCTCATGGACCCATTTCAGTTTGTAATTTTAAATACTATTTGTTAATATTAAAAATTTTATATATTTTCTTTCCGAAGATCTTCAAGATTTTAACTGGTTACAATCTCATAAGTTTTGGAAGTTCAAATTATTAAGTTTTGAGATTTCATTGTTATTGATTTTCAGGGACCTGAATTTTGAATTATTAATTTCTTGTATTAGGCTGCAGAGACCTATATGTAATACAGATAGGGATCTATTTATAAATTCGAAATAAATCCAGGGGTATATTTGTAATTTTTGTTAGGTTTGAGTATTTGATTTGATTTGTTTTGTTAGATACATGGGTCATAAATTTAAAATTTTGATTTCCTTAATTGCCCCTTCCCATTTTTTTATTATTCGTATATTCCCCCTTTCAATCCATATCTCATCAAATCTTTCCATAACCACCTTTTAAATTTTAAGATAAGATATTAGATTATGAAAATATGTTTGTATATGTATGTGCGACAGAGAGAGCCTTGGGAGATAGAGAGGGTGTGAGAGAAACCGATAGAGAGAAAGGGTTAGAGAGAGGAAAAAAAGTTATTTAATATTTTTATTCTATCTTTTCTATTTTCTTATTGTTTATTAGATCCATGTTTAAGTATTTTGATTTTTGAATTTTTAATAAAATTAGGGTTTTGATTAATTTTAAGGATTAGATATATTTTTATTTCATGAGATTTTGAGTTTTTTATATAATTAGAGTTTTGATAGATATAAATTCATGTTGTTGGATTTTTTTGAGTTTTCATAAACCTTAGGGTTTTTACTTATCATTTATTTTAAAAATTAGATCTACATGTTAGATTATTAAAATTTGAGTTGTTTAATAAAACTAAGTTTATGATTTATACATATACATAAGATGATATATTTCATTTATTTTCAAATTTTACTAATTAATAGTTTATTTTTATAGAAAAAATGTATGTTTTCATATTATTTTATCAATTTTTATTATTTTATTATCATTATTATTTTAAAATTTCTAGATTTTGTCATTTTCTCTTTTGTCCTTTCTAGTTTTGTCTTTTTAGTGTCTGGTTATATGGTAAATAGGTTTTGATCTTCTTATTAGTAGGTTGTATTATATTTTTATTTGCAGGATTCATATGAGATAGGTTTAGATGGTTGAGTATAATAATTTATATTTATAAATTATGATTATGAAAATTTGGGCTTGAATTGTGGATTTTAATTAATAATTTATTTGGTTCATCTATGTTGTAATTTTTGTTGCGGACTCCATTCTCTGGACCTAAGGTCCATTCGAGGTGAGTGGGCCGTGAGTGAGCCTATCGATTTATTTCATGTGAGTTTTTGCTTTATATCGTTGAATTTCATACATTAATCATATTTATGTGATATTATGTGTTATCCATGCATTTGTATTATGATAATTTTGCATGATTTGGATATTTTTCATATTGATCAAAATGTATTTTTTTTATTGAATAAAATTGCATGATTTAATTTCTTCATCATGAATAATTAATATAGCATGAATTATGCTATTCGTCATTCAATAATTAATAAAACGCATATATTGATGCTTATATTTTTTTATTTAGATAATTATTTGAATGAAGGATTTTGGTATTTTTGAGATTTTTGAAAAATTTATGGACTTAGTGGAGACAATCTAGTAGTAAGAGATTTTAATGAAGATGCATATCATGACATATTTCTGGAATAAATCCCCCCGTCATATATCGCCTTCGGGGAGGAAGGTCTAGCAAGATCGGTGAAGGGTGTGTAATTCATTCCTTGCAACGGTGGATTCCTTTATTTGGAGTTTGCAGCAACCAGGGGCATCATGTGTCTCCTCGATCATATTACTTAAACCTAATGATTTCTATGACGTGGGTCAAGGATTGGGCCACGTGATTGCATTAAAATATTTTTTTTAAGCTCATGAATCTAAATTGATTTATTAAAGAAAATTCTTATTTTCAATATAACTTTATATATATATATATATATATATATAAGTATATCATTTAATTCTCATGATTTCTCTTATGTAGACCAAAGGATTGGGTCACGTGCTTGCATTAAAATGTTTTTTAAGTTAATAATTTTAAATTGATTTAATAAAATAAAAGATTTATTAAAAGAAATTCTGATTTTCATATAATTTACTTTATATATATAACTGTTGTGGAATTAAAAATCTGCACCATGTTAGAAAGGGAAAATATCCTCCTCAACCTATCATGTTAGGTAATTTGTTGAGTGGGTCTATTCACTGACCCCCGTTTGGATGGAGGGTTAAGGTGGTTTGAGGGTGGTATAAGAATGAATAGGAAAAATTGGTTGTTTGTTTACATAGTATAACTTGGTATTACTATGCCAGTTTAAATGAGTATAAGAGAGTATAACAATTCTAAGTAACCACTGGGATAAGCTTATATCTATCTTATCTATTCCCATGAAAGGTGGGGCCCACTATTACATATAAAAAATTGCATCTTATTCACATCAAATCATCCTATCACTACCTCTTATACATCAATAGGGCTCATATGTCAAATCAATTTTTTATACTTTATTCACATTTTATTATTCATCAATAAAATAACTCAACATTTATTATTACATTTTTCCAATGAGAATAAAAAAAACATAACCAAACAGAAAATCACTTATTCTATTGATAAAGTAATATCTGTTCCTTAGAATAAGTATAAACCCCAGAATTATTTATTCCTCAATTCAAACGGGGGCTGAGTTAATCGCTCACCCTATTCGATATGGGCTAGGTTGTTTCATAACCAAGTATCGCATATTCTGAGGATTAAAGGTGGAAGTTTGGAACTTTTTACATCTTTTCAGGAATATCTTTAAAGTAGCGGTACGAGAATAAATTATAGTTGCGATCAACTATTTGAGTTTGTTCAATGTTAGATGGCTCCCACATGGATGGTTTATTGTGCATTTCCTTTTTAATATCTTGTTTCCATAAAACTCTGATATTTTGTAAGACCATTAGGTGATTTAAAACCATTGAAAATTATTTATTTTATTATCATCAGTTTTATTATAATAGCATCATTTTTAAATTAAAAAAAGAGTACAAATTTTGGTCTTGTATTTAGATTAAATGTAGTAGTAACTCATTTACCGTCCAATAAGCGGTTAGGTAAATATGGGGTGGGGCGTTACACCCCTATGTCGATCTTTTCAGAAAAACTATTAATATTTCATTTGTCCATTCAAATCTCCAAAAACTCAAAGTTCATAGCATTGTTGTTTTTTAAAAAAAAGTATGAATTATCTACATGTATTAATACCATAAATGTAATGTTTCCACATTTACCTAACCGCTTATCGGACGGTAAATGAGTCACTGTTAAACATTTAATCCAAATACAAAACTAAAATTTGCACCTCTTTTTTTAAATGATGCTATTATAATAAAACTAATGATGATAAAATAAATAATTTTCAACGGTTTTTAAATCACCAATGGTCTTATAAAATATCAGAGTTTTACGAAAACATGATATTAGAAAGGAAATACACAATAAACCACTCTTGTGGAAGCTATCTAAATTAAACAAACCCAAATAGTTGATTACAACTATAACTTATTCTCATTTTGAAGATATTCCTGAAAGATGCGAAAAGCCCAAACTTTACCTTGATCCTCAGAATATGCGATACATGATTATGAAACAACTTAGCACATATCGAAAATGGGTGAGCGATTAATTCAGGGCTAATTTAGATAAGGGGATAAGTGGTGGAATAAGAAGGTAATTATGGAGATAAGTGAATTAATAGTTTATCCTTGTTTGGTATAAAAAATAATTGATTAAATTGTAAAATGTTGTCCACAATTTTGAAAATGAAAATAGAGATATTTTGTTCCACCAAAAGACTAGGATAATATTTATTCCAACTTTTTGTTTCAATTTTGACATAATGCAAATATAAACAAATTTGATGGATTTTTTATCCTTTAAAATGAAGATAATTTATCCTTAAAACCTTAACTCATTGTCCAAACTAGCCCTGAAGCCCATTGACAAATTATCATCGCGTGACAGTTATATATAAAAATAAAGTTATATGAAAATCAGAAATTCTTTTAATAAATCTTTTATTTTATTAAATTAATTTAAAATAATAAATTTTAAAATATTTTAATGCGAAGCGCGTGGCCCAATTCTTAGCCCACATCAGAAAAATCATGTGACTTAAATGATATATATATATTGAAACGATTAGGTGCGGTGTGCGGTCGGGTGCGGTTGCGACATGGGTCGTCCGATCACGTTGCCCAATCCTAAGCTCACGGTTGCGACATGGGTCGTCCGATCACGTTGCCCAATCCTATATATATATATATATAAGTTATATTAAACACAAGAATTTTTGTTTAATAAATCAATTTAAATTCATTAGCTTAAAAAAATATATTATAATGCAATCACGTTGCCCAATCCTAAGCTCACGTCCTTAGAAATCATGATATTTAAATGATATGACTAGATATGGATTTTCAATTGGAATAAGTGTTTCCCCAAAACTGGTGTGTCAAGCCTCAGACGACTAAATTGCTCAAAAAGCTCCCTCAAGTAGACGTCGGATGTATAAGACGCTGGTGAAATCGTCTGCTGCCATCATCACTACGAGAACAGCAGCTCAGGTTGTTTCGATTGCTGCAAATTCCAAAAAAAAGAATCCCGCCGCTGCAATCACACACTTTACACCGATCTTGGGACTCTTCAAGTCCTAAACCTTCATCACCAAATGCGAAATACTACGGGTACCAGAACACTAGCACAAGATGTTCCGGTTGCTGCAAATTCCAAATAAAGGAATCCGCCACTGCAACCACAATCCACACCGATCTTAGGACTCTCCGAATCCTAGACCTTCATCACCAAAGATGAAATACGACGGGTGAATTTATTCTTGAAATGTGTTATGATATGCATCTTGATAAAATTTACTAGGACAGATTGTGTGCACGATTTACTAGCCCTAAATTTTTCAAAAATCTCTAAAATGTCAAAATCCTTCATTCAAATAATTATCTCAAAAATATAAACATCAGTATGTGTGTTTTATTAATTCTTGTAACATAAATAGCATAATTCATGCTATATTAATTGACATGATGAAAAAATTAAATCTTGCAATTTTATTTAATAAAGAATGCAATTTGATCAATATGAATAATTTCCAAATCATGCAAAATTATCACAATATAAATGCATGAATAACACATAATATCACACAAATATGATTAACATGTGATATTCAATAATATAGAGCAAAAACTCACATGAAATAAATTGATAGGCCTACTCACCTCTAATGGACCATAGGTTCAGATAATGAAGTTCGCAACAAAAATTACAACCTAGATTAACTAAATAAATTATTACTTAAAACCCAAAATTCAAGTCTAGGCCCAAGATCTAATTTCTTCAATCATAATTATTAATAGATATAAATCGTTATACCCAATCATTTAAGCTTATCTCTTATAATCATACAAAGAAAATATAATATAACCTGAGAAAAGAATGAAACCTACCTAACATATAACTAGTCATTAAAAGACAATACCACAAAAAAAAAAACAAAACATAGAAAAAGACAAAATCCATAAAATTCAAAATAATAATAAAATAACAAATATTTATAAAAACAATATAACACATATTTTTATTCAAAAATAACTCTAAACAGTAAAGATAAAAATTAATGAAATTTATCCTCTTATGAATCCATATAAATCATAAACTAAAAGCTCAAAATGTAATAATCTAACCATAGTTTTAATCTTTAAAATAAGTAATAGATAATAATAAATAAATAAATAACCTAAGTTTATCAAAACTCAAAAAAATCCAAATACCTAACATAGATCTAATAATAATAAATAAAAAATCAAAACTCTAGGCTTATGAAAACTCAAAAATCCAATAACATAAACATATATCAAATAAAACCATAATTGTATCATCAAAATACCATAACATAGCATATATCTAATATTTAAAATAAATAATAAATTAAAACCCTATTTTTATTAAAAGCTCAAAAATTCAAATACTTAAACATGCATCTAATAAATAAAAATCAAAAGATAAAAAGAAATGATTAAATACCCTTTTTTTTCTCTCTCTAAGTCCTCTCTCTCGGTTTCTTCCACACAACCCCTCTCTCTCTCTCGTATGCATAGATACATCATTATCTAACCTCATATCCTCATTATTTGATTTCAAATTTAAATTCAAAATGTAGTAATTTAAAAGATTTAATTGGATATGGACTAAAAAGAGGAATATAATTAAAGATAAGCAAAAGAGGAAAGGAATATCAGATTTTGATCCCATATATTAAAAATAAATTGTAATGTAATTAAATATGATATGTTAATTTGAAAAATAAATACACATTAATTAAATTGAAATCATCAAACCAAAATACGTAACCAAACCTCAAAAACACACGTTGAGTGGTTGAGATTAGGCCTGTCAACGGGTCGGGTCTAGACCCGGACCCGACCCGAACCTGATGTATAATATACCCGGAACCTGATTACACGTGTATATATCCGACCCGACCGGAACCTGATTACACGTGTAATAGACCCGAGTTGGACTCGGGTCCAGGTACCCCGCCCCCACCCGTTGGATCCGAGACCCGATTGTTTTATTAATATATGCTCATATATTATAAGACTATTAGTATTAGTTGATACGTTTGTATCCATAAGTTCATAAATCATAATCATAATCATAACATTTTTTTGGTTGTGTTGAATTGCAAGAATTTGATTGTTTAATATGTAATAATCAGTAATGTATTGTCGTCGATCAATTAACTTATTAACTTTTGAATTTGTATACCTGTTTTGAATGTTTGTATAATTAGTTATCTTTATTGTTTAGGTTAATATTCATTGAGATATTGTTTAATAATTCACTTACTTCTTTTGAATTATATAAAATTATGTTCAAACATACTCTCAGTCAAATAGAATTAAGTCAAAAATACATAAACCATCCGGGTCGGGTTGGACCCGGACCCGACAGGTCCGGGTCCCGGTCCAAATCCTAGATTGGACCCGGACCCATCAACTTGCCAATTAACATGGCTAGTTGAGATGTGGGAAGAAAATTACGACCCCTATATTATTTATAATTCACAAATCAGTCACTATATGAATTACAGATAGATCCCTATAACCTATTACAAGAAATTTATGATTCAAAACTAAGTCTTTAAAAATCAATAACAATGAAATCTCAAAACTTAATCTTTCGAGTTCTAAAATTTATGAAATTGTAACTATTTAAGATCTTGAGATTTTTTAAAGAAAATATATAAAATTTTAACATTAAAAGAATAGTATTTAAAATTGTAAACTAAAATGGGTCCATAATGGTACATTTAATGGGCTAAAAGTTAAAAACACATAAAATACACTCATTTTAATTCAAATATCATATTTATATATTTAAATCAAATATATAAATTAGATAAAATGCGCAGGTGTTACAATAAAAATGAATACAATGAAGAGAGTCAAATGCTATGAACTTTGTTTCTGGGACCTCATCGACCGATGGTATGTCTACGTTATAAAATTTGGTCAACATTGGTATTGTTTTTCTCTTGTTGCCTTCGACTGACGGTGTGTCTATGATATAAGATTTGGTCGACATCAGTACTATCTATCATGTTTTTAGAACCGAAGGATTTTTCTCCTATTTCTTTAGACCAACAGTGTGTCCAGTGTCTTACGATATAAGATTTGATCGAACATCGTGTTTATATGGTTTATATGGTTAGGTGTGTAAAGAACTGATTATAAATGAATCTTTACATTCATGACCCGTTTATTTGGGTGTGTTTAGCGATAGGGTGGCTCTATTTGCCCCCCTCGAAATTAGGTGCACCCCCCTCTTGTGTGCTCCCCCCTTTAAAAAATAGAATTTGTGTGCTCCCCCCTAATCAGTCAATAGAAATGACTTCCATCGACACCTAATCAGTCGACTGATAGGTTCGACACTCACAGTGTCGATAGAAATGACTTCCATCGACATCTAATCAATCGACTAATATGTATTAAATTCAAAATATTTAAACTGATCAAATCGACACATGAAGTATTGACATTCTGTTGACACTTTAAGTGTCGACAGATTTGAAATCCCTGACATCGTTGTTGAGATCGGCTCCATCTCCTGAACCCATCGACACTCCGAGTGTCGGTAGAAATCAATTCAGTCGACACTTGATCAGTCGACTTTAAATGGATCTTGTAAATGATCCATATAGAGGGATGCAACTTTATTAGAGGGGGGGGGGTGAATAGAGCGACCCTTAGGGTGCGTTTGGTTGCGCGATTGCAAAACTGATTCTGCAGTAATCTGCGATTGCAAACCTGATTCTGCAGGAAGCTCACTTTCTCAGCTTTTTGAAATCGCAGCTTTTGGGCACTATTTGCTTGTAATCGCTGGGTTTAAAACTGTGATTACAAAACTGTTTGGTTGCGCGATTGCAAACGCAGCTTCCTGTAATCGCAATCGCAACGCAATCGCTCAACCAAACGCACCTTTAGCGATAGGGGTGCAAATGGATGGGCCCGGGAATCTGTGGAGCCTCAAAACACCGTATTTTAAAGTTCGACAAAAATAGACACACACATTATATATAATAATAATAAATAAAAATAAATATCCGATCGGTCACCAACGGCGGCACCGATGGTAGTCGAATCTCCTCCCCTTCATTGAAAAATCAAACCCTTCAATATCGGTCTTTCGTTGTTTCTCTCTCTTGATGGCCTCGGCTTTGCTTGCGAGAACACTTGCTGGGCTTCGAACGGTCCGGTCTTCCCCCATCTCTCACGCCAAGATCTCGCTGACCCGAAATTCGATTTTCAATGTGAGTTTTTCTTCTGGGTATCGCTTGTCTGGTCAGAAGATTGGGTTTTGAATCAGGGTTTTTGGTTTCAATTGGTTTTGTTGTGTAAATTGTTGGATCTCCCCTCGTGTTTGCTGAAAATATTTGTTTTTTTTTTTTTTTTTTTTATCTTGTGCGTTTGAAATACGTTGATAAAGAGGTCATCTTCAGCAATTTTGAAATTTTTTTTTGCTGCATTGGATCTCTATTCAGATTTGTTTTTTTATAATCGTGTTTGAAGATAGTCTTCTGGTATTGGGTTGTTTGTTCTGTTGGTCACTTTGTGTACATTATTTATGTGTTATTATTTGATGATGATTATATTCTGCTATTACATGGTTTTATTTTTATCTTACTGGATGAATTTTCCAAATCAGGTTTCTCTCCTTTATTGTTAATGTACTGCAAGTTGATCTTATCTACGGCAATTGTTTTTCCTGAATGTCACATCTGTATCAGCATCATCTGGGCGTGCTTTTAGTTTCCAACTAACATGAAATAATTGTTTATTGTTTTGTTGACTTGATGTTATATGTTTTATATTATTAGTTTGGATTGTTCTATGAATTTTAACTGCTTGTAGTTCATTTAAATTGTTTTGTTGTTCTTAAGACACTCGTTTGAGGGACATGTTGATAGTATGGGATTTTAATAAGCGGGGTGATGTTTCTTTGGCTTAGTGTATGGGTTTCTGAATATTCATTGGTTATTGATCATGTATTAGCATATATTTTTGGTTTGTATATCACATTAATATTGTCTTCCATTTGCTGGATTTGAATTGGTATGGACATAATCACACACGCATGTGTATGCATGTACACACACACACATGATTGATGTGGGCATCTAATGTCTTGAGTGAGTTTTAAGTAGGTAATGTTTCAATAATGTTTTTTAATTATGTTTTAATGATCAATTTGTAAAATTCTTTCTATTATTCTTCTTAGACATGATTTAAAACAATTTGGGATTTTTTTTAATATGTAATTTTCATAACTTGAGTAGTCTCCTAAGCACATCTAATTTTACTGTCTTATTGATTGTTCTTTCTACGATCCATTAAATTGCAGAGTAAGCCATCATATATTCACAATTACTTGAGGTCTCTGTCTTTCACAACTTCCTCTTCCGTACGTTGTGCTGCTACTGATCCATCAAGTGGGACAATAACTACTTCTGCAATGCAGTCTGTGGCCACCAATGAGCCTGTTGTTTCTGCTGAATGGCTGCATGCCCACCTCAGGGAGCCTGATGTCAAGGTGCCTGCATGTTACTTACACTTTCATTCATGAATTAAAAGTTAATGTGACAGTTAATTCGATTTTAGGTTGCAGTTTTTTTTCCTTGCTCCAATTTTATGTTAGGAAGATTATTTCGATATATATGTGCTGCCTTATATAAGATAACAATTTCTCTTTTCTTACCTAATTATGATAAATTTCTACAATCCTAGCATATTCATTAATATGAGATACAGAAGCATATATATTATTGTGTCTAGGAGTTCTTATGAATGGATTTATGTAATTAGCTTGACTTACAGTTGATCTTAATAGGATGAACACTCAGAAATGCATCTCATTTTTTTTTCTCTTTCTTCCCTTCTTATCTGCTTCTTGAAAGTGCATGCATCTCCAAAAAAATAGTCTACAATATTATATTTCAAATTTTAGAATAAAATATCAGGTGTTCGTCTTTCTTCTAGAATTGATTTCTGCCGACACTCGGAGTGTCGATGGGTTCAGGAGATGGAGCCGATCTCAACAACGATGTCAGGGATTTCAAATCTGTCGATACTTAAAGTGTCAACAGAATGTCGACACTTCATGTGTCGATTTGATCAGTTTAAACATTTTGAATTTAATACATATTAGTCGATTGATTAGATGTCGATGGAAGTCATTTCTATCGACACTGTGAGTGTCGAACCTATCAGTCGACTGATTAGGTGTCGATGGAAGTCATTTCTATCGACTGATTAGGGGGGAGCACACAAATCCTATTTTTTAAAGGGGGGAGCACACAAGAGGGGGGTGCACCTAATTTCGAGGGGGGCAAATAGAGCCACCCAATAAAATATCAGGTGTTCGTCTTTCTTCTAGAGGGCATGTGTGTATCTTCAATATTTGGCAAAAATTTTTTTTGTGGAGACTTCATTCAGTCAGGGAATTTACAAGTTTATAGTCTCTACTTGATAATGTGTAAATACCATATCTAAAAATATAAATTATAGTATACTTCAATCTACAAAGTTTTCACTTTTCACCTGATCAGTCAAGACAATCTTAGGTCGTCTGAGATATAAAAGGGAAAATGATTTGGTTCTCTAATATGTACAAAGTTGGCTCTTTTTTAGGTATTGGATGCTTCCTGGTACATGCCTAATGAGAAGCGAAATCCACTCCAAGAATATCAGGTTATATTCCCTTATGTATTTTAAATTATACATTGTTTGACTTTTTCTGTTTTGTCCATGTTTGGTAGATTCATTCTTTTATTTATATTGCCTTCACCTGATGGAATCATCAGTTTTGCATTATTTGTGCCATGAAATATTATCTAACTTGTATGGAATTGTAGAAATATGAATGTTTGTTTTTAAATATTTACGATTCGTTCTGTATTTTGTTATAAGAAGTCCAATAGGAGCATTGCGTGGAATGACAACTCATAAACAAACACCGACAATGAGATCGGCTAGATAGGTGATATTCAAATAGAGTTACTCAATTTGTAGAATTATATGATCACTATAAACTGTCAAAAGCTGAATAAGACATCCCCTAGATGGGATAAATTTTTTTATGAAAAGTAATATGTTTAAATATATTAGAGGCTTAGAGCTTGAAATGTTTTCAGTGAACATATTACCTAAATAATCCCAAGGTGTTACATAAGACAAACATTGTATAGTTGTTTTGTATCCTGCAATTTTTTACATCCCTCTATCTAGATAACCCAATATGGATGCACAGTCAATAGCATCTTCACCATCAAGAGTAATGATTAGGCGTAGAACATCATGCATTGATGAGTTATGAGGTCTTTTCTTGTAGCCCGTATAATTGTATATTTTCCTCTATGATATATTGTTTTATGAATTGCTTGAAACAAAGTTCATCAGGATTCCAATAATAATTGAAAAAATTTAAAGGAATCTTTGAAATTATAAAATGAAATTTTGGCCCCCTAATATTCAATTGACTAGTTAATTACTTATAACATACTGTATTTTCTTTGACAAATAATTCAATTTTGATTTTCCCAAAACTTTCTCATAAACCACTATGGGATAAATAAACTTTTCTTTGTGACCCCATCCCATCAACAAAAAAAAATTGGTTAGTGGGGAGAGTAGGGGGAGGAGGAGAAGAGAGAGAGTGGAGGGTGGCAGGTAACAGAGGAGTGTGGATGAATAATTGAGCCAAAGGAAAAAAAATTAATTCCATAAATTGATTTGCATATGTATCAAGATGTATATCCTCAAAATTGTTCACAGCTCCTTATGTTCCTGTCATTTGTATAATGAATTTCCATCGCCTTCTCGTTCCTGGAATTGAACAAATGAGTGTAATTAGTTCTCTATGAATAGGAACAAGCATATCTTAATCATTTTCGTCTCTTATTTACATGCATTTTTTCTTGTCATCAAATGGATTTATTTAAATAATTCTCATCAGCATAGTTTTTATTCGACAGCTTTGACTGCAGTGTTGTATCGAAAGCACTTTGAAATGCCATGGACAAGCTTCTTAACTAATGTGCTTAAATAAATGTTACAAATATATATGGTACATATTAGCAATGTATTATGATTTGTATCTTGGTAGTATGCATTCAACAAGGAAACTTTATTTTTTTGGTACTCAGTGTCTGTGTAATTAAAAAAAATTTATGCCTTGGCACTGCTAAAGGGCTCAACAGATTTCTGGCATAAGATGTTCTAGCAGTTGACTTGGCCATCTAACTCTTCCAAGAGTTTTCTTTGTGCCCTTTGATTTTCCTAAACAGATCAATTTGTTTAATGAAGCATAATTCCCTCTTCATTAATGAAGACTAGAACATATGGGTTACAGACTAAATTCATGCAGCTTCATTCATACAGCAAGACATCATGATATGTAATAGGATTTTGGGAGTTTGACTTTGATCTGGAGTTGGCATTATTGTAAGGCAAGTGGTTTAGGCTTATCGCCAACCAGATTAAAAAAAATTAGCATCGCATCCACTTTATGATTTAAAGGTTCAAACAGACTGTTGTTTTATGACAATTGATGTAGGATATGTTACAAGGACACCTTGTCACCAGTTTTGAAGTTGTATATGAAACTTCATGCATGTATGACACTATCATATTGTGTTGATGTCTTTTAGTTGCAGTTTCAAGTTTTCTGGAGGTGTTTTGCCTGACACTCTTTGTGCCTGAGTACAGGTGTATATAAATAGTTGTGAATACCATATAAATTACACAAGTTACAGTGTGCTGAATGAATGGTTAAAAAGATATTGCATTAGAATGAGAGATATTGTGAGCAGTTTTTTCCATCAAAAAAAATTATGACCAGTTAAATATTTATCTTGCCTTTATTGCCTTCAATAACTCATCTTTCTTTTTGCGCATAGTTATTTCCCTTTTATGATCATTCTGGCTTTCGGTTTCTATTGCAGGTGGCCCACATTCCTGGGGCCCTTTACTTTGATGTTGATGGGATATCCGACCCGAGCACAAATGTGAGTGGACGAGTTCTACAAACATTTAATATTTATTCGTCCTTATTATGAATTAAGAAATGAACTGATCTTTTTTTCCTTTTGAGAAGAGGGAAGACAACATTTCTGTTAGATAATATAAAAATATTGTATAGAACTTATATAATTTTTTCTTGAAATTATATTAATATTTTCTACACATATATGCATTAATTATCATGTGTGAAATTTTTTTTGTTTCCTCTTTTAAAAAATACACATCATGCTTTTTGACATATATGGATTGTTCTCACTTGGTGTTACATGCCATAGGACTTCTACATATCTGTATCTTATTTGTCTCCTGTGTTCTAAGTTCTATACTTGTGTATCTTATAACATTTTATCTTATATAGAAATTTTTTGAATCAGTTGCCGCATATGCTTCCATCCGAAGAGGCTTTTTCTGCTGCTGTTTCTGCACTTGGCATTGAGAACAGAGATGGTGTGATTGTTTATGATGGAAAGGGGATTTTTAGTGCAGCTCGTGTTTGGTGGTAAGTCATGGATATTAACTTGGATCCTTGTAGAAATCAGAATTAATTTTAGTTATTTAGAATGGAGACAGTTTCTAATTGTGGTGTCCTTATATTACCGATTTATAAGGAGAATACTGATTCCCAGTTATTTTTATCAACAACAGGATGTTCAGAGTGTTTGGTCATGATAAAATTTGGGTATTGGATGGGGGCTTGCCCCAGTGGCGTGCTTCAGGATTTGATGTTGAATCCAGTGCGTCCAGTGATTCTATCTTAAAAGCGAGTGCTGCTTGTGAAGCCATAGAAAAAGTCTATAAAGGGCAAACTGTAAGAATTTGATCTGTACTTGTTGGCTATTTGGATTTTGTTAATGATCAATCTATTGGAAGTATTGTTCACTAAATTTTATGTAGAGTTGCAATGTTGGTTTACTATCCACAAACCTGTTGTTTTTTGCATGTCTAAAGAAAAACCTCGCCTAAACATGCATCATAATCAGTACATGTTATGGAGGTTTACATTAATTGACAGGGTATTTGCAACTCTGAAATTCTTGAATGCCATCTTTTTTGTATTTATTTTCTCACTTTTTCTTGTTTTTATCAGTTATTGAAAGCCAAGAGCCTAATCTATAACCCCTATCAGAAGATTCATCATACATTCATACCTATCCCACATCTAGTTAATTAATCCTTGTTTCATTCTAATTCTGAGTTGATATTGTTGAATAAAACTAGCATTGCTATGATATCCAGTAGAAGAAAATTTCATGGAGTAAATTGCTCCAGAATGCTTTTTCCCCGAGGCATGGATTTCCTTTAAACAAGGAATACTTATGTTCTTCGGATGTCTGTGACTTCATGGATGGTTTCTGTTTGTTCATGATTAGGCTAACCTTAGGAGTCATAACCTAATTGTTCTTACCTGGAAAAATTTACGCACTTTTCATGTAATATAGACAAGCCAACAATTTTCAAAATTTGATAGGTGCCTGCAGTGTTTGGATATGCGGCCCATGCAGCCGCATATGTGGTTTGGTTGCATATGCTGATGCTGTTCCATATGCAGGCAAGACCCAGGTTAGGCAGGCCTAGTTGACCCACCCGACCCATTTAGTACTTGAACGAAATAAAAAAGAAAACCTAAAACAGCTGGCCCTCGTCTTCTTTTTCACGATAGACCTTCTTCAGTTCTTCTTCACCGGTAGACCTCTGATCAGGGTGGCTTCTTCTTCATTCACCTTCTTCTTCAAACACCTTTAATGATCGCTTCCGGCTTCGTCAGTTCATCTTCTTCAGCAGCTTGGCTTCAGGTCTTCGTCTTCTTCAGCTCGACTTCCTTGGCTTCGTCTTCTTCATCTACTGATCTGCTCTCTCTCTCTCAGTCCTCTGTCTCTCAGCCTCTCCCTCTGATCTCTCTCTCTCTCTCAGTCTCTCTGTCTCTGTCTCTGTCTATTTCTGTCTCTCTCTCAGTCTCTCAGGCTCTCTGCCTCTCTCAGTCTCTCTGCCTCTCTCAGTCTCTCTGCCTCTCTCAGTCTCTCTGTCTCTCTCAGTCTCTCTGCCCTCTCTCTCTCTCACTCTCTCTCTCTTTGTTCTCTCTGTTTTCTCTCACTCTCTCTGTTCTCTCTCTCACCATTTTTTCCCCTAAGGACTTGGCGACTCATCATCATATATTTTTTATTAATAAAAATACATAACCGCTTATACTCCCACATACCACATATACTCTATGCGGCACCCTGACCGCACGGAAACCGCATAAGACCATCCATTTGTGTGGCACAAATCAGTGATGGTTATCAAATTTGCATGTCTCGTAATATGAACATCTGAGGGAGTTCCTGATCAACAGAAACCAAATCTATAGTTGGTTCCATTCCATATGAATAAGTGATTCAATATGGGTTGGAGGAAACTAAATTATCAAAATTATGTTTTGATTGAATAAGATGGTCCGCCCTCAAATATATAGTTATAAAAAATAATACCATGTGCTCTCTACTCAAGGATTTCTATTTTACAGGTGCCTACTACCTTTCTGGCAAGACTACAGCCACATCTGATATGGAAGTTCGAACAGGTTAGTCTCCTTTTATTTGGCTAAATTTTTATATTTGATTAAATTGCAAGGCAATGCTTTGATTTACCGCCCATAAAACTTTTATTTTTCAATATTTGAACCTAACCTTTCTTTTAATAGAGAGGGACAATTGTTAAATCTAGATTGAAATATGAATTTGAAGTCTGGACTAAAACGCTCATTTTTCAGCTGGCTTTGCACAATTCTCTGTGCCGCAAATAATTTTGTTCTGTTACTGTAGCAGTACTTGACTTTTTTAAAAATGTTTTCCTCAATGGCAAATTGGTAGTGAAGTATTCATTTGTATACTCTTTTTTTTCAAGAACTATCTATTATCAGTTTCAAGTATTGATTCATTCAGAGTTGTTTGATCATTCATGTCTGCAAACTAGTCAACACTGATGTTGTTTGTTTCAGGTTAACCAAAACATTGAGAATAAAACACATCAACACATAGATGCCCGTGCAAAAGGAAGGTACTTCATTAATTATTTCTTGAAGAATTGATGCACTATGTTACTTCTTTTATGACCTACTGTTCTTTGTTCACTTTGACATGTCACGGGGCTATGTCTGGGACATGCATTTTAGACTCTTAGCGAGACTCTTTGTTGGTTCTTGAGCATATATGTGAGAAAGTTGTCGCATTTCTTTTTTCAAAAAGCAGTCCATGCAGCTCTAACTCTATAAAGAAACTTGGTATTTGGTGACAACTACTCGTGTATACCTGAAGAATGTCAGGTGACAACTGCTGAATATATGTAAGAGAAAGGAAATGCTAATCGATAAAATATCCACTATTACAGATCAATAATAATAAAATTGAATATTAATGAAAGCTTTGGTTTTTCCACCTAATGACAATGCGATCTGCTCCTAAGTTATCAGCAGAACTTAGTGTCCTCCCTTTATTGTGATGCTATTTATGAAGATTCAAAATAAGAAGTTTCCACAAACCTTATCAAACCTTCATCTCTAACTCTCATATTTTTCACATTTCATTTTTTATTTTGAGCTCATTAGTGCATGAATTAATAAAGTTCAGATAAACCTTACCTTGAGTCAACCCCCCCCCCCCCCCAACCCCCGGCAATATTCCTTTCTTCCCTTCCTTCTTTTTCTGTGATAAATTTGTTCATTTGCGAAATATTTGTCATTAACAGCTGCACTTGCAGCCAAAACCTATGACGGCCAGTGCATGCCACAATTGCCATTGAAAAAAGGAATAGAAAGAAAAAAATATATATTCAGGAAATAGGAATGATGCTGGCATATGCGGTTTTTAAATTGATTTTGCACGAGTCAATTTATCTACTAAATCATAAATGATGATCAGTCATCAATGCAATTAACTCCTACTCCAGAATTTTTTCCGTAGCTGCATGTAACCATTGATTCAGAAACTCATTTTTAGCAATATAGCTTGAAGCATTTGTGTTACATTGAACTTCTCTTTAATTTGCCATCTCAGTATACTGAAATTATCTGAATATACAAGCAGAAAGAAATAGCATTCTGCTATAATTCAAGATTGAGGCAGAGTACAAAAATAAAAAATGTCCGATACCTTTTTTTTATTGGTTAATATTATTTTTTTTGGTAAAATGTGAGATACTGTAACCTCTTATATTAAAATTTACGTCGGCTTCTCATAATTATGCATGTGAAAGTTTTGTTATTTTTTGAAAATAACGGAAAACCATTCGACAGAGATGTTATTGATATGAAAGTCGAAGTTAAATCTCCATGAATTTCTAAAATTATGTTTATTTTTGTTCTTTTTAAAAGTCATAATTTCTCCATTCTTGCATGAGATTATATCATGTATCAAACAGCAACATATATATTTTTCTGCTTTCTCCATTCTTGTATGAGATATAGCATGTATCAAACAGCAACATATATATTTTTTCTGCACTATTGTTCTTAGTTGTGTCATCTATATTTTTAGACTATGATTGTATGATTACTTTTTTCTGTCTTTCTTAGTGGACTATTTTCAGTGTATATTTAGTAGAATTTTTATGTGTATGTATTAGATTTGATGGCACAGCTCCAGAACCTCGGAAGGGATTAATAAGTGGTCATATACCGGGGAGCAAATGCATTCCCTTTACTCAGGTATCTGTTGCTCTTCTTTTTGTTCTTCATTTTCAAAGTTGTTGTAAATATGAAGGGGGTTGCTGCTGCTCATCTTGATCATCATAGATTCATCAGTTTAAGTTGAAAAAGATATTTATTTTTTGGGGGGGAACGTATAGATATTTCGATAACTTGCAAACCATCTGTCTGTATGGCTCATTCACTATTTTTTCTGTGACCAATCAACAATTATTGAACTTGAATATTTTGATATTTTTTTTATTTGTGCAATTTCATGTAGGTAGTATCATAAAATTTAGATTCACATAATGTTCAGTGCGGTGCAAACTGAAACCCAACAATGAAAAAGAAAAACTAAGATATTACCCAAATCTATTATTCGTTTCTTACAAGTTTTATTTTTGTACTGAATTCTAATTATATATTCTCAGATGTTGGATAGTTCGCAAACTCTATTACCTACTGCTGAGCTTCATAAAAGATTTGCGGAAGGAGGTCAGTATTTCTATTGCTATATTGCGACAATGAGATGTATGGAAAATAATTAAATTGATTAAAATGTGTCAGATTATATGGACTAGGATTAAATGGATGAACACTTTTTTTTATTTCTTTTATCTTTTGATAAAAGGTGGGATGTTAACCAATATATATTATCCATTACCTGTATATGTTTTTTTTGGTGGATCTGTATATGTTGATGAAATTGTTGACTTTCTATCTAAATTAATTAGATGGAAAATATCCAGTATATTACCCAAATTGATGAATAAATGACCTTTTATTTCAAAATTGTTCTATGTATCCAACCTTTTTTATATTTATAAAATAGCATTCATTTTGTGTTCAACCCACTGTAAGTAGTTCAATCAAAAGGGCCACCTTGTGGATCTTCAGGATCAAGATTGGTGCCAGTATTTGGTGGTAAGCCCCATCCATCGAAACTGATTGATGCGGGTGTAAGAGAGTTGGATCATTCAATTTCAAAGTTTGGTTGTTGGATTATGTCATCCCATATGGTCTCAATCAAAACAGTTAGTAAGTCATCATTTGAAAATGTAAGAGCTTTTCTTGTTGCAGGAATTTCTCTGGATCAGCCCATCATTGCATCCTGCGGAACTGGTGTCACTGCTTGCATACTTGCCATGGTGAGTTGGATTTTCAGAAAGTCATGCTTTTGTTTTGGATGGAAACTGATTATTCCAATTTTAAAGGAAGTCTATGTCATATTTGTTTATATACAATTCTAAAGCTACCACTCAAATATTAATTTTTCCAATTGATGTTTGCTATAATGAATATGACACATCGAAAAATAGGACTGGGTGACATAGTTGTCCTCTTTCAGGGTCTCCATCGGGTTGGGAAAGTTGATGTCCCCATCTACGATGGGTCTTGGACTGAATGGGCACAAACCGATGCTCCTGTCGTCACCGCCTCCCCGTCAGGGAACATACAATAAAGGAGATCAAAATCGGTGCCAGGTATTGCATGGGCACAGGCTATGTCCAGGCAAGTGATCATAGGATTAGTAATGTAATTATTTATTGAAAAATCAATTTGGACAGAGAACTTGGGAGAGCGAGAATATTTATTGAGAATATTTATCGAACAAATTAGTTTATGTTTTGAGAACATTGTGTCTGCATCATTTGCTTTCCCCCTTTTGTAAAAGATCGAAACCCAGATCAAGACATTATGATCATTCTGTAATTGGGATTCATTGCATGTGCAGAGGCAAACACAGTTCAGGTTTTTTTCAATTTTGATTTGATGTGTGACTTGTAATGTGCAAGCTAGAACTAGAGATGACCTCTGTATGATGAATATTCACTCGTATTATTTCTTCTCTCCATGTAATTAAAAGAATCAGCAATGCCACTATGAATAATTGGAAAAGTTTACAATGTTTTGGCTATGTTAGAAAAGTGGGATGCATTATATGAAGGGAAAAAAGTGATAGTGTATTGCTTGTCAATGAATCATACATCTTAATATGATAATATCCGTGTTTGTGTCTAAAGTTTTTCAAATGCGGATATTAATATTTAAATTCAAATCATTTTGTATTTGGAGTGGTAATGAGAGATTGTTAAAATCAGAATTTCAGAGTTTCTTGTCTCTTCAAGAGATTACGTGGTGGTTATTCAAATTTTGATGATTATAGTTATCATATCAAATAATTGAATTTAACAATATAACAGGCATATATAGTTTAACAACATTTCAGTTTTTCTTCTTATTCAAAAAAAAAATCATTTTTTTTCTCTGTTTGGGGAGCTGACACCTTGATATCCATATCCGCATTCCATTCTAGATATCTAAATATCAGATAATTTCTTATTTTTTGTACACAATTTTTTTCTTTTTTTGGAGAACTATGATTTGTTGAGATCCACTCATCCAGATAGTAATTTTGATTAGGGAAATCATCAACTAGATGGCTTTGAATTGATAACAAAAAAGAGGGTTGAAGTTTGTTTTGCAATCCCGTCTCCAATAACATACACTTGTGCTATCATAGTATATGTGTTCTATTGTAGTAGATGAAGGTTCAAACTTTTTCCATTTTCCAAATAAAAAAATTTGTTATTGTATCTCAGTGTATATGTCATTTCGTATAACAGTATGTGCTTCAATGTGCGAGTGTATAACTTAAAAAAAACGGTGTGAACTGCAGACAGAGATGCACTGGGAGCTGAGTGTATCATTTTTCTAACAGCAGCTTCACCTGGCCAACTGGGCAACTGCTTCAGGTTACGGATGCAATTTCAGTTTGTGTAGATCTCTGCATATGTTGAGCAAACAAACTCATCATTGGCCATGGCTACAAAAATTCAGATCTGAGATCTGCTTCCTGAACTTAGCTCCAACAGAGGCACACCTATACAATTCCTCAACTCCTGAGTCACCTTGAGCCAAACCTGGATCATGAAATACTGGATGTTCATACCTATCACATACTTCATTTCCTGCCTTTCTCACATCATCATCAACCATGAAAGCCTGCACTCCATCTTTATATTCAATCCAACTGTAGGCTACATTCTTCGCAACCGCCCGCTCACTCATCAACTTCTGAATGGCCATTGCTTCATCCCCTCTCCCTAAATCTGCATATAAATTCGATAGAATCATAGAATCACATAAGGAGACAGGGATCCGGGTTTACCTTGAAAAGATTGAGATCTGCAAGAGCTGAGCAAGACTTCCCAAACTATATGTTCTTTTTTAGATGGTAATGCAGCATGGGTTTACCGTTCAATGATGTGAGATTGTTGGCTCCAACGAAGACGATGGGATTCAACGAATCTTTTGCTTTCTAAAAATATCATAAACCATTAATTGTGATTACAAAGCCTATTTATAAAGTAAAGAATCCTAATAGGGTCTCAACAAATCTCTCAAATCACAAATAAATCCTCTCAGATCCTACCTAATATTTAATTTCAAAATTCGAAATTCAAAATTCAAATCCAAATATAAATTTTAAAACAAGCAAAAAAATCACAACAAACTCAAAATTGTTAAAAATAGTAAAAACAACTTTCAACCATCGATTTGATCTCCATGACGATGTCATATGGTTCCGAAATTTGCCATAATGGCGTTGTTAACTATATGGCTTGTCGGTACGAACACGTGAACATATTATAATAGTGATTCTGAAATACGATTTAAAAGTTATAGCCATTTGAAAATGATCAAGATGTTTTATTCTTTTCTAGTTCATTTGATCTCGTCCATCATGTAACATGTGGCTATGATATTTGCATTAAATGACATATCATCTAAAAGAGCTTTTACGTCATTGAGTCGCCCAGCTCAACCTAGAGAGTCGATGATGCACACGTAGTGATCCACCGTGGCTTAATTGGATGCTCATCCTCCATGGATTCAAGATACCTCAACCCCTCATCAACCATTCCAGAATGATTGCATACAGTCATAACAACAAGAAAGGTTATGGCATCAGGTTTTTCTCTTGTGGAAAGCAAGTCCTTTAAGAGTTGCACTACTTCATCGCTCATAGTCACAAAGCACTCTGTTATTTTTTGAGTATTTGTATAAGTAACATAACATACCGCACTGAACATAATGCATGTGAGATTCGTTAAACCATACTAATGCTTGAATTATCTAGAAATTATGATTGATGAATGCACACATACCATATCAAACATGATATTCACTGAATATTTGTTGCACACGAACTTGGTAAGTACGGCCACATTATAATTTTGCCATGACAAGAAAAACTGTTCTCCATATGCAAATATGTCTTATTGTATCATAGTGCAGAATGTAAGGGTACTCCTGGCAAGGCCAATGAAGACTACATTCAGAAATCTTTTACTCTCTATACATATAATTGTGTCACAAATAAGTGCAACTTACAGACTAATCATTCAACCCAAGCACCATATCATGAACCTGACTGATCCCAGGTGCTCCACCGGCCTCAATATCTGTGCACGATAGCCCGATGCCGATCGCCTGCACCAGTTGATCGTAACCTCTGCTCGGCCTCTTCATCGCCCCGTCGATCACTTCCCCAACATTCTCAGGGTAATGCATCCTCATCCACTCCACAAACTCTGTTTCCCCTCTCTCAAACTCTTCCTGTGGCCTCCTGTTGGCCACCAACTCCAGTAGAAAGACCCCAAACTTATAAACCTCTGAAAAAAGAAAACCCAATACAACAGGCTTTGTCACAAGTTCAGAATTGGAGAATAATAATTCAAATTAGAACAAAAGTACGCAATTCAGGTTAAATTTTGGAACAATTTCTTCAACGTCTCAAAAAGGTTTCGGAAAATTTTGGAAAAAATCTTAAGAAAACACTAAAAATTTTAAATGAAATTTAAGATCTTTAAATGGTGTTGTATCATCCAATCTTTACAGGGAATTCTGAGTTAAAGATATAATATTTGAATGTAAGCAAAATCATAAATAACAAAGTGCCGTTAAGATTTAGTAGTGGAAAATCATTAAATTCTAGTGCACAAATAAAATACATATTATGATTCTAATGCAAGTTTAGATCATGATAAACTGCACCTGCACCTGGAAATCTGCAGAAACACACCCTATTCTTTAAAAATATGCACTTACATCCCCAAATTGTAATTTAATAATATTCACTTTCACCCCCTATTGCATGCTCCTCGTTAAACTAGAAGAAACAGTAACACAAAAGCATCAATTTACCACTCAAAATAACAGTCATACTTACCTTCCATACATTTTAATTAATAAGAAATATTCTTACATCTCAAATTAACCATCCATATATATCTTAATCAATATAAACCATCCATACATCCATATATCTTAATCAATATAAACCATCCATAATCCATATATCTTAATCAATATAAACCATCTCACTCTATCATTTTCCAATGTTATCATGTGATTTAATGGTAGAGGGTGTAAATGCATATTTTTTAAATACAGAGGGGGACTTTAAAGGTTTTGCATACTTAGGTGTCAAAATGCATTTTATCCTTAATTATATAATTGCTCAAACATGAGAATTATTTTATAACATATAACATATGTATAACTAATGAGATAGGAATGTTGCATTTCATTCATTAATTATTAATCAATAATTCAGAGTATAATATAATGAAGGTTATACAAGAAAGGCACAACTGCAAAGAATTGAAAACAATTTGATTGAAAAAAAGTAGAAACTAACAATCTTACTCTCTGATTCACTCCTCTGGTCTCCAACCTTCAACTTGGACACCAATGGTTCTTGATTCTCAGTCACTATAACATTGCAGGTCCTGAGATCATAATCAATCAGAGGCCACTGCTCCTGCAGATATCGAATTGCCTCCACCACCCCGACCAACACCTTCAATCGGTGCCTCCACGACGGAGACCTCGAAAGCCACTCCTCCACACTCTCCCCATCCACCCATTCCTTCACAACAGCCCTCAATTCTCTCCTATCACACCAACCCAACACACTAATCAGTCGATCGTGGTCCAACTGCATGAGAACTCGACATTCTTCGATAAAAATCTTGTGAAACTCACTTGAAACTCTCCCTCTCCACACTTCAATCCCCACTTCAGTCCCATCACTCAACACTCCTCTGTAGGTCTCCGATTTCCTGCTCTTCTCCACCAGATTCTCCTCTGCAAACCCGTCGGTCGCCCCCTTCAACATCGAAGGCGTGAACGAGTGTTGTCTCTGTAGAATCGATGGTAAGAGATCTGGTCTCCTGAAACACAGCCACCCAAAACAACCCACTGTCGAAATGACGAGAAGAAGAACCGAAACCAGTAAGACCACTGTAAGAACATTGATTCTGTGGTCACTGGGAAGGAGACCGGAGCGGATGAAACTCGAGGAATTGAATCGTCTATACAATTGGGTAGATTTGATTCTGCTTTTGGAGAAGTGGTTGTAGGAGACATTGAGGAAAGTGAGGTTGTGAAGCGCGGATACGCCTTCTAATGGGAAGTCCCCAACAAGTTCATTGTGGCTTAGATCGAGGGAATCGATTTGCGAGCATTGGAGGATTTGAGAAGGGAAAGGACTCTCTAAAGAGTTGTTTGAGAAGTCAATTGTTAGTATTGATAGGGGGCAGTATCTCCAAAAGAATTCAAAGGAGAGATAGAGTGGGGCGACTTTGGGGCGGGCGCGAAGGTCTATCTTTTCGAAGGCGGAGGAGCAGTCGGGGTTGTTCGATGCGTGGCAGATGTGGGTGGCGACGATCGTGGACTTGAAAATGTCACGGATGTCGGCGTCGGAGGAGGAGTGGTTGCAGTACCGGAGATGGGGGTTGGAAGAGCAATTTTGGGAGATTTTGGCGGCGAAGTCCGGTGGAACAGGTTGGTTGAGTTCTTCTATGAGGGGTGGGGAGAGTGATGTGGTGGTGGGGATTGAGAGAACTAGAGAGATGCAGAGGAGAATTGCAGAAGTGAGAGACATTGAAACTGAAAATCACATGCAGGGCAGGTAAACTTGTTTTGAAGAGGGAAAATATGAATGTGGGAAAATGTTCAAAAGGTCCACAATCTTTCATATTTTATGTCCGAAAAGGCCCCTTGTGATTCTACGTAATTAGTCCCTGATGATCACAAATAACTGTTAATTGGTTGGACAATACAGTTTATGTCAGTACTGATAAGTTTTAGTTTTGGACGGATGGTGGGTTTAGTTGATCAGTGTATATGTATTTATTGGACGGCAGATTGGTGAAATCAGAAAAATGGTTGATAAAAATAGACGCGCCGCCCTTAATTTATTGGTTTATAGATAGATTAGATAGCTTTTGGAACACAACTGAGTTGGATATGATTGTGCTTAACCTCAAACTTATCAGATGGTTCTAACTTTTTTTAAAAAAAAAACATTTTTCAATCACATACAAACTATATAAAAAAAAATATATCAAGAAAGGAAATCTAAAAAATATATGTTTATGGGAATTGGAATCTAATTTTAAACGAGCTATGTTACAATCATTTTTTTTATAATCTAAAATGCAATTTATATACATCATTAGCTCCATCCAATTACTGAATAAAATTATATACAATAATGATTTCTAGACCCCAATTTCACATGCCCAAATGAGCCCCATGAGATGGCAACATGACATTACCCATTATACATTTTTATTGATTATTTCCTTATAATGTGGTTTATGATTTTGATTTACTAATTATTGTGAGATCCCATAATTCTTCTTCATCAAGTCATCTGAAAAATGGTTTTGATTAATCAATTCTAAGATCCTGTAATTCTTCTTCATCAATTCGGAACCGATCCTCAATTTAATCACCTTTACTTAATTATGAAGAACATGTATGAGCAGATCGTAATTCATAATTTGAGGTTATGGAAGGCTCATAAGCTTTTTTTTTATTTGGATCCCACATAAATGTATCTTCTATCAGGTTTGACATTTTAAGGATTCATAATTGAATTATGTTTTTGTTGTTGCTTTTAAATGTTTAATCATTTTTTTTAATGTTGTTACATTGACCGCATTACATTGACTGCATAATCTCATATTTGATTGTATATGTTGTTACATTGAACGTCATTCTCAATATCTAAATGTAACATTACATAATATTAGATGTTGTCATTATATTGTAAATGTAACATTAAATAGTCATTTTCAAAATCTATTTTTTTTGTTACATTAGTAAATGTAACAATCATTTGCATAGTCATAATGATTTATTTTTGTTTAGACTTGTAAATTATTTATACGTGTTACATTATGAAATGTAACAGTATACTACAGGTGTATTATGTGGATATAATCTGTTAGATACAAAGTCACACATATTTCTGCTACATTTATGCAAAATTGTTACAATCTGGTAGATATAATGATATGCAAAACTGTTACATTCTGTTAGATATAATGCTATGCAAGACTATTACAATCTGTTAGATATAATGTTTTGTTACATTTGTCCTTTTAATATCTTACATTGATACAACCTTGTAACATAATCTCAAGAATGTTACATTCACAATCTGTTAGATAGAATGTTACATTTGGTTATGACTTATTTGATTTTTGAAAAAAAATTAAACATGAATGTCAACACTCATATTTCTACACTTATGTTTCTATTACATTTATGCAACACTGTTACATTATTTGCAATAAAAAAAATTGAAACATTTTTTTTGTGTTATTTAGATAATTTTGGTGTAATTTAGGTAAGTTTTGGTGTAATTTTGATGAAAAACAATTTAGGTAATTTTTGTGTAAGTTAGGTAAGTTTGGTGTAACTAAAATAGAAAATTCACAAAAATTTTAAAATTCAAATTTTGAAATAAGCAAATTTTAGAGTGGGATATATTTTTCAAAATAGACAAATTTCAAAATAGGAAAATTCAAATTAATGTGAAAGATTAATAAGAGAAAAAAAGGGATTTGGGTTAATGAGATTTATTGTTAATGAATGGCATCCATTTTACAAATTTTCAAAAGTCAACAAGCCAACCAATAAGGTGATGACACCTCGTGGAGCTCCTGAGTGGGGCATGGGTATCATCACTGAAATATATATGTCGTTGAAATTTTTTTATTTTCTATAAATTATATCATTCAATTTATCGGAATATATATTTTATATTTTATAAAATTACATATCTTATAAGATAATTAATTTGATTTTAAAAGAAAATATAATGTGCACAGTAAACTAGGAGTGAAAATTTTTCATTTCAAAATAAGTTTTGAGAAACTCATTTGGTTTCCAAACAACACCTGAATTAGTAACATTTGATGAATAACAAACATTCCATTCAACAACATATGCCATATTTACAAACAAATTCCACAAATATTGGATAGGCAAATCCACAAATTTTCATCATGAAAGTCCACAACCGTTGGATGCAATCATCAAACCCTAGATTCGGTCATCAAAAATTTAAGCCACGTGGGTCCCAGCATTATTAACTGCATCCTTAATTGACAGATAATGATGATTTTATTAGTGTGATAAAAACCGATAATTAAATCAAATAAACGGTCCAACCGTTCCCGCGAAAAAAAAAACGCTGGTGGGCTACTAAATAGCCGCTTAACCGTCCCAAACCCTTTATCATAACTAACACCCCTACATACTCTCAATCAATCCTGACCGTTGAACAATCAATCATCGTACGGCAAAAATAATTTGTCCAATTGTGGCTGCGTAATGTCTTCATATGTGTAAAAAACAAAAAGGAAAATGCATCTGCACCACTCAAGTTAATGAAACTTTTAAGAACACCCATGTATTTTAGAAATATGCACTTAATTACACACTTAGATATTGTATACTTCTTATTAAAATAGAAAAATCAGTAATATGAAATATCATTTTATTACTCATAATAATATTTTATACTTACCATCCATGTATTTGAAATAATTAAAATCATTCTTACATTTTAAATTAACCATCCTCTTATCTTAATTAATATAAATTAAACCATAAAAACATTTCAAACAATGGTACTTTTCATGTTATTATTTTTCTCTTGTTAAAGGGTGTAAGTGCATATTTTTAAAATAAGAGATATGTCTTTGTATGTTTTACAAATTTGAGGGGGGTCAAAATGCATTTCATCCAAAATTTAAGGGACAATGCATAAATTATAAATATGTGTGTTATTTTGAACTAAATGAGATCATTTTTAGGTGAGGCTAATGAGATACATGAGGATCCATTTGTGACTGAGCTCAAACAAAAAAAACAACTAATCCATTTCTTGAAAAAAATTGGGATGATTTACAAGAAATAAAGATTAGATACACTAACCAAAAAAAATGGTCCCTACAAACAAAACATCTACAAACATATCCAC
Source organism: Acorus calamus (assembly GCA_030737845.1). Classification (NCBI taxonomy): domain Eukaryota; kingdom Viridiplantae; phylum Streptophyta; class Magnoliopsida; order Acorales; family Acoraceae; genus Acorus; species Acorus calamus. The sequence continues at coordinate 25,439,333 of CM060868.1, read as the reverse complement.
TACTGCATTGGCAACCCAAGTCATCAACCTTGGATGGTCTCCATGAACCGCTTGAGCTCTCTCGAGACCGATGTCGGAAACCTGTCGTTGGCCAAGGCATCGATGAGCGGTCTCGGGACGACGCACTTCTCCTCCTCGGACAGCTTCTCTTGGACGGCCGACGATGCGAGCAATGCTGACATCTGCTCGTCTATGTCTTTCATGGATCCCTTGCTCTCCTACATATACACAACCCATGCAAAAATCATCAATCATATACAATTTTGGTCACATATTAAGCCACTAATACAATGTAATTTAATCCATTGAGAAACCATAATAGATGATTCTAATTAAACCTTAAAACATATTACCAGACATATTCACTGAACAAATCCACTTAGAAAAATTGAAATAAGTGATGTTTAACATATAATTTTCTTTTTGTTATTATGATATAAAAAGAAAATCAAAGTCTATTGTTTTTGAAATCATATATCTCCTAATGTATCGTACCATTAGTTAAAAATGTGAAAAATAATAATTTAAGACTACGGTAAAAAAAGATTAAATGTAACAGAGCTCTACTTGTATGGATCCAAGGAGGTCGAGAATGCCGACTTGGACCTGCAAGAACCTGATGTACTTCCCGGCCGCGGTGAACATCTCCGCCGTGTTCATCTTGTGCCCGCCGGGGACAAGCTTCCCGAGCTCCTGCGTCTTCTCACTTATCCTCTTCCTCCTCTCCCTCGCCGCCACGCTCTGCACCGAAAGGCAGCTCTTCTTCGTCCCCTCCGCCGGCAGCTGCGCCGGAGGCAAAGGAGACATACCCACCATCTCCATCGCAGCCGGCGCATACAAGTACTCTGAGTAGATCTCCGGCGGAGGCGGGAACGGGTCGTCGTAATTGAAGGCGTAGTAGTCGCCGTTGCCGCAGACGTCGACGCACCTCGGGCGCTTCGTGTCGGGCTCGTCGGAGAAGATGAGGAGGTCGTCGGAGGTGATGGAGAAGAAGGGGTCGGTGATCATGGAAGCGATGATGGGGTCGAAGGAATCCATGAATGGGTCTTCTTCTTCCATGAATGGTGGGTTGTTGAGAGGTTGGAGTTCTTCCCAGTTGGTGCAGAAGCTGATAGCGGCCATTATTAGAGAGAGCCTGTAAAGAAAACGAAAGACCCATATCGGAATTAGATTGAATGAGAACTGAAAAGTTATAGTATATATATAGAGAGTGAGTAGTAGTCAAAGAAAGGACAGGACATTATAACAGAAAAGACAGGTTTACTCACAAAGGGGAAGATACTTTCAATGAGGGACAGGGACGATTGTCTAGGATTGGTAGGTCTAGATTCTGTGTGAGAGAGAGAGAGAGTGAGAGAGAGAGAGAGATGTAAATGGCGGATTAAATGGGGGTGGGGCGGTTACACAAACTACCCGGATTGGGAGGGAGAGAGGGATTGTTATGCCAAAAGGGAAAAATTCATAAACGGACTGAAATCCATATAATCCCCTTCCGTTTTTTAAAATCTACATAACCCCTGAAAGTACATAATAAAATTTAAATTTACAAAAGGATAAACATTTTGTAAATATTATGTTTGGTTAACCCTAATAGAAAATACAGTATACTAAAAAACTTTATAATGCGCTAAAAATTCAGAAAATCTTCTATAAATAACAATTTTACTCATTTGGATAGGGTCTTATAATATATCCTAAGAAAGTACAATCATCATTTTCATAGGTTTTTTTACATTTTTAACACATTGTAATGGTTTTTTAGTATATTATGTTTTCAGTCAGTATTAACCAAATAAAATATTCGCAAAATAATCATCATTTATTAACGAAAATTTTATTCAGGGGTTATTTGGATTTACTAGGTTTTTTCAAGGGGTTATATGGATTTTAAGAAAATGCAGGGGGTTATATGGATTTCAGTCAAACTTAAGGGGGTTGTATGGATTTTTCCCATTAATTAATTAATTTGTTTTAGTTTGATTGTCTAACATGTTTCTGACCGTCTGATCTTCTTATTTGAGATACTTTGTAAGAATTTAAAACTAAACATAGATGCAATTAATTTCTAAACCTTCTTTTTTATAATTTGGTTAATTTGTGTATCTCAAGATAAGAAGATCGGACGGTTAGGAACTCGTTGGACAATCAAATTGTTCAACATCTGTTGGACCTAACCTGACCTCCTATTAAGTGTGAGACCAAGTTAGGTCCAACGCGTATTGGATAATTTGATAGTCTAACGCGAATGTGCCCGTACGATTTTATTGAGTCATTTTGATTGAGATATTCTGACATATTTTAAAAGTAAATCAAGATTAATAAATTCTAACATTTCTTTTCTTATGATTCAATTAAATTTTATATCTTCAAGTGATAAAATCGGACAGTCACAATCGCGTTGGACAATCAAATTGTCCAATGTATGTTGGACCTAACCCGGTCCCATTAGGTGTTCTTAATTCATTTGGTGAACATGAAATTTTATTAAAGATTAATGTTTTGTACATTACCTCTTTCTCTTAGTTTTAGTCGCTATATGTTTTAATTTTTTTTAAATAACATATCTGATCTAATGAAATACTTTTATTGAAAATAAAGTATGTATTACAATTCATGTAGATCCATTTATTAAAAAATATATAAAAAATTAATGATATATATATACTTTGTTAATGTGAGTGTATGATACTAACAAACTATATGGAACTGTGATTAGGACTAGAAAAAAATTGTGTGTAATAGTACTCTTTATTAATTACCCCTAGTGAAACATAGTCCCTTTTCCTGCCAAATTTCGGCATATATATCTTATAAATTTTCACATTTTTTACTAATAGATCCATATAATTCTTTTATTTAGAAAATCATTTATTTGTTAGAAGAACTGTTTCTAGAAAAGTGGAAAATGTGTGGATTAAAATTGAGACTGAAAAAAATATGTAATATTTTACTTCATGAAATACATAGTTGTAATTTTTTTTTTTTGTAAAGAAGTACACACACAGTTGCTTGTAATATATGTTTTTTTTTTTTTTTGTGAAAGTACATGTTTTGTTGTATGATACATACCCCTCGAAAATCAGCATGTACAATCTGCAAATTTTTTCTAGTATTGTTCCCTGTTTTTATGGTTCATGGATTTTCCTAGATGGTGCTCAATGTATAGTCGATGATAAAATTTGGATTAGATTGATTTCAATTAATATAACCATTTTAGGCAAACTAAACAAATTAGTAATAAATATTTTGTTATGGCGGTGTGGGAGTAGCATAGAAATTGCCAGTGCTATAACTTGGGTCCGGTCTAACTTGGGTTTGTCTAACTCGAGCTCGATGGGTTGAACCCGATTTGTATGTGGATTGTGTTATAAAAATTGGGTTCGGATTCGGGTTGATGAGTTCGAGTTGATTGAAAATTTGGGTTGGATTTAAGTTGGAGTAGCAGAAAACCCGACCCAACTTGAACCTGAACTTACTACTTAACATGATATACAATCTGGACCATTGATTTCCAATTTTAAATCTCCACCATTGATTACTTTTACACAAACCTAAAATATCTCCCACTCAAATCCTAACATGATTGGGGGATCACTAGATGTGAAATGAGTATTTGATTTTATTTACTAGAAACATGAATTTATGTATTTTTTAAACCAAATTCGGGTTCTTGGGAATGGGTTGAGGTTGGTTGTATTTATCATGGGTTGGGTTTGTGTTAGAGTCACCAGTCACCGGATTGTAAATCGGGTTGGGTAGGGTTAGGGTTGAATGTTTTGAACTTCAAGTTGAGTTTAAGTTGGAGTCAACCCGAATCAAACTTGCTCAGATTGCAACCCTAGCTAGGACTTGTGCTTTTTCTTTTTTTTTTTTGGGGGGGGGGGGGGGGGGGAGGGAGGGAAGGGGATAATCCATGGTCCTCCAAGAAACAAAATTTAAAGGTAAAAGTCAAAAGGGTTTGAAGAGCCTCTTTTAGACTAATAAAATAAAATACTAAAATTTGATGCATTTTTTTTGTCAATAAGGGATTCTATTTATAGACATAAATTTTATTAAGAATAGATCTCTAATCACCTTCAATATAAAATCCTAAAACAAATCTTAACCAATTTTTTTCAATATAATATAATATTTTAACCATAACTTGTTCTCAAATTAAAAAGAAAAAAAGAAAAAATCCTAAATATAAAATATCTTAACTAATTTGCATTAATGAGGTATGCCATGCCAAAGCTATGTTGGACCTCGGGTTGGGATCGTCTGTGTCTATGAGAGCTCCCTGTAGCATCCTATGAGTAAGCGCCACGTGTAAAACAAAAAGTGCATGTCAACATGTGAAGACTATTCTATTGACAACCCAAATGTCATTCCATCTTCCTAAAATAACCCAAAAATACCCAAAGTTAATATTCTTTTCTGGTGGGTCCAAAGTTAATATTTGTTTTGTATGTAGTTTTACTTTTCCCACGTTTTAATGAAATTTTATTTGATATCGTTAATTTTCAATTTTTTTTACCTTTTAATCTGGTTTATGTTTTAAAATTTGATTATTGTGACGGGATGGTTTTATAACCCTTTAAATTTGTAATAAAATTTATTTAAATTAAAGTATAGTTTAACCGTCCAAATGTAATTATGAAAGTGGTGAACGATTTTTTTTTTTGGGTTACAAAATTAAAATATTGTCTCTTAGTAATATACAACATTGACAAAACACATAAACTCAAATCACTTAATCCACCCAGTCACCTTGAGATTAGAAAATTTAGATGGGTTTTTAGGACAACCTATAAAATGAGACCCTATCTATACATGTATATTTAAAAATTTGAATGATTTTTTATTTATCATAATAGTCATAAAAGATCAAGATTAAAACAAAAAATAAAATATTATAAAATTGAAAAATAAAATGTTACAAAAAAACACTCATCAATTTTATCTTTTATAAGAAATAAGAATAATAAAAAAAACTAAATTTATTTTTATTTATTTAATTTATTGAAAATAAAATTATTTCTTCTATAGAAAAAATAAATAAATCGCTATAAAAAGGAATAGGCTAAATATACAACAAATAAAATCAAAAGAAAAAAAGATATAGTTGGATGAGATTTAAACCATGGTTATATTTTCAAAGAAAAGAAATTATAAATATAAAATTTAAGATATATGGAAGATATGTTCAAGTTTGAAAAAAATAAATTTTTAATTTAATATCAAAAGTTTAATATGATTTGGGTCCTCTTAAATTTTAATTTAATATAAAATTTTGAATAATTTATTTGGAGCCGAGTCAAAAGGGAAAGGAGAGAAGAAATCAAGGGAAAAATTTAAAGGGGGATAAGGGAATAAGTTCTATGGAAGATGTTGGGGTATTTTAGGAATGAATTTTGTTTTTGGTTATTATGGGAATATGGAATGATGATTTGGGTTGTTGGTGGAGAGTCTTTCACACTCACATTTTATTTTTTACACGTGGCGCTAACTCATAGGATGCTACAGGGAGCTCTCCTGTGATGAATCACAGACGATCCCAACCCGTTGGACCTCTTGCTACACAGACAAGATTTGGCTAATTTGGCTAACTTGGAATGCGGTGATTTTCCATGGTCAGCGTTTCCACATAAATTTTTTTTATGAATGACGACGCAGAGTTTCATAAGAGAATGAAGCCGATGCATTGCAGGAATGAGGATCGTGGCTTGAGAGTGGTGTTTCTTGGCGAGTGAGTGTGGTCTAGACTCTAGAATTCTCTTCTACCTGGGGGCACATACCTAGTGTCAATATGAAAATCCGAGTACACCGAGGTGAACATTTTTTTTTCTATTTTCTGTCTATCCATCTTTATAACTTCATTCAGATTCTTGTAACTTCGGTTTATATATAAAAATCAAGGTAGCATTCTCTCAATTCTGACATGCTATCACACAATCAAAACATAAGTATATTGAGACCTAAAAATATTTTCACCTAAATTGAATTACCTCTATTTAATTTAATTTGTTTTATAATTTACTCATGGGTCAATATTAGTATATATGCTTCATAAGAGTTAGTCGAAAAATATTAAATTACTATGTTGCCTCAATGACAAGAGTTCAGTGACAAAGATGGAATAGCCTGTCATCCTTCGCTAGCACGTGGTGCGATTTGAAGGACTCATAACGAGACATGTTTTAAGGGCATCTCTGGAAATCATGTGATGAGAGCTTTTTTGGTCTTGTCTTTAAGACTGGGCCGTTGTATTGCGAGAGCAAGGAGGGTGTGTGTACTTTTGAAGGATGCTAGGTATTATATTGTATTTTTTTTCTATTTCTCTCATATACTGTGAATTTATACTATGAATGCCGTAATGAAATTCAGGTAGCAATGTCTAACGTTATTTAAAAAAAACATTACGTCAATGGTTGCTTTTTTTAATTCAATTGAAGAAGGTATTGTGGATCTCTGCTTCACACGAGCAATTAAAATGAAAAGAAAATGTTCACATTTAAGTACATGTGCTCATATAAATTGAATTTATATATTTTTATATTTATAAGGGACATATCTAACATCATCATTATCAAATATAAATGGTGCATTAGATATTACATATACTATGTTAGTGACTTGATGATTACAGATGAGTTACAAAATAGATTGACTATTAATTTAGCACCTAAGATAAAATGCAATGGTAGTGTGTGATGATGCCCATATGATGATGATACTAGTATTGCAATAAAAAAAAATATTTACTCTAAGCCTGATTTGCAGATGACACATGTTTTGATATTTAAAAAATACATATTGAGCTATATAATACATTACTTAGACACTATATACAACGCTTCATTGGAGATTTGGAGTTGGTAAAAAAATACTAAATAGGTATGTTGCTTCAATTGTTGGTTGTTTTCAAGTGAAGGTGTTTCTTTTTCAATGTAAAGGCCACAAGGCTTGTATTACTTTCTATCAAAAGATATCATGTACAAATTGACCCTGATAGGCCATATTCACACTGAATGAAATGAATAGAGTCATGAACAATGTAAATGACTGGGCATAGTAAACTTCGAATCAAAATGTCCTAAAATAGCCAAAACCTCTGGACTCTGGAGCGTGCACCATGGTTCTCGGTACCTTACAAAAATTCATTGTAGAAGTAGGACTATCCACCTCACAGATACGATGTATGTCAAACATATTGTAGGTGAGGTGGTCCCGGTTCTCCCGTCTTGAGTTCATGACATAGTTGTCTAGGCGATTCTAAGTGATGGTCATACACCTAGCTGTCTAAGCGTATCAAAGATGTGTTTAATTATACATGTTAGAATTAAGAATTGAATAAAATAAAACATTTATGTTATTAAGGTTTGTACTCAATATTTATAGTACAAGAAAGAAAAAGACTGAAATGACTAAATTAACCCTAATACATTTAACACATGTATTTTTTAATATTGGATGTGATTTTATTGATGTATTCGCTAATTGTTCATGCATTATTTTTTTGAACGGGTGAATTTAAATTGTACAATGCAATGTGTGTTGGTGGAAGGGGGACAAACTTATCATTGTGCTACTAATTCTACATAATGTTATTTCCTCTTTTTTTGTGACTTGGAACATAAAACAAAATTGAGAAAATCAATGTCCTACTTGTGATGATCCATGTGGCCTATTAAAATCATTTGATTAATATATTTTAAATGAATATTTTGATTTTATTGTTATGAATCAATGAATGTAGCCAACCATACCAGCACCAAGGATTTGGTATGGTGAAGGGCGGATCAACTCCGCTATCTGGTATCACCAAGAGAAGTAAGTGTTGCGGATCTCAGCTTCACACGAGCAGTTAAAAAAATAAAAAAAGCATCAAGTTTAATTCTTTTTGCACCTTGCAGTACATGTAGTCATGAAATTTAATGTATATATTTTTATATTTTGTATTAAGAATATATATCACATAATCAAATATAAATATCGCGTTAGATATTACATATATTGTGATGATGACATGGTGATTATAAATGGATTATAAAATTGATTGACTGTATTAGCACCTATTATAAAATGCAATGGTAATGTGTGATGACACCCATTTGATGATGAGATAACTAGTATTGCAATAAGGAAAATGTTACGTTAAGCCTGATTTGCAGCTGACAAATGTTTTGATTTTTTAAAATATATATTCAACTATTAAAATACATTATTTTATAAATAAAATTATATATACTCATATGAATTGAATGAACATATTTTTATATTTTTTTATAATATACTAAGATAGTGGAGTATATAAAACATAATTTCATATATTGTGTTAGTGAATGACTATAAATGGAATGGTAAAACTAGTTGAGGGTATCAACCCTTGCAAAATGTTACATCCAACTCGTTTGCAACAACATTTGTAGTAGCTCACACAAGTTTTGAGTTTTTTTTGAATTATATACTTAATTTAGGACTTCTTTACTTTATATAAATAAAATATATATACTCGTATAAATTAAATCTATGTATTTTTATTAAAGATAATATAATATTTAATAGGTTAGATGATTTCATGTACCATAAAAACGAGTATGCAAAACACCATAACAGAGCAAGTGTATTTTTTCGGGTCCACTTTTCAGCCCTAAATTCAGTATGCAAATGTTTTAATTTTTTTAAGAAAAAAGTATACTTTATCTAATATAAAAAATAAAACATATATTTTAATAAATTGTATAAATATATTTATACAAAATATAAAAAATTTATTATGCTAAAATGAATATCTACTTTAATAATTTTCTATTGAAACACGTATTGAATTGAATTGGAACTGAGAATGAAAACTGTAACATCGCTCGTTGTCTCGAGACCCAAAAAAGCCCACATTTTTAACGACGAAGGAACACCCATCCGCCACTCCCTCATCTTCATTGGTCGGTCCCCCTCTCTTCCCTTCTCGCGCGCGTTTTTTGAGAGAGAGAAAACCCTAATTTGAAATTCCTCTCTCTCTTTCAACCCAACATCATCCGCCATGAAAGACACTTGAGAAGAACCCAACCACACTCAATACTTCACTTCCCCCTTCTCGAAATGCCCCTACTCTCCCGCCGACTCTTCATGGGAAGCTCCAAGCACCTCTTCTCCCCGAAATGCCCCCTCCCACAAGCCTCCCTCATTAACCCTCGCCGCCTCCTCCACTTCACCTGTCAACGCCGCCTCTTCCCCAACCCCTTGACGGGGTTCTTCCTCCGGCCGCCGGCAACGGCACACGTCTTCCGTTCTGTGAAGCCTGTCATGCTCTCTAGACAAGGTACTCATCAAGGATGATATCTTTGTTTGGCATTTGTCAAACTTAGACCCCACTTGACCATTTGATCTCCTTCAAAAATCCTATTTTGAATTGATTTGAGAGGCGCTTTTACTTTTAAGTCTCTCTCTTCAATGGTTTTGTATGATTTGATGAAGTCTCGTTTGTTAAAAATCCCAAACGACTCCATGATGCCTGTCATGCTTTATAGACAAGGCACTTGTTTACAATGGAATCTATACATAGCTCTTTTTTTTGCAAACCCACTTGACAATTTGATCTATTTTGAAGTATTTTGTGTTGAAAATCACAATTTGAATTAGTTCAAGGATTGAAGTGTTATATTTATTTATTTATTTTAAAAAAATTGGTGGAAGTGTGTGATGCCCACCAAAATTTATTAATTATGTGAACCATCTGATATTTAATTAATCTAAGGATGATTTGGTTGTTAGATCACAATTTTATGTTTACTTTATAAGGATTGCGTTGAACCTCTCTTTGTGATGATGTAATGATTTCCTGTGATTTAAGAAAGACCGGTCTGTTAATAATATTGCAGTCGGCCACCCATACAACACTTGTATTTCGCTCCATGATGCCTGTCATTCTCTCTAGGCAAAGCATATATTCCTGAAGGAATTTTATATGACTCTTTTTCACACATAAAGACTTGACCATTTGATCTATTTTGGAGTGTTCTATGTTCAAATTTGCATTTTGAGTTGATTTAGAAATGACTCATAATTTCAATTTGTGCTTTTTTATTTTTGTAAATTTGTGTTCATAAGTATCCCATTTTGTCCCACAGTGCGGTGTTTTTTTCCTTGATCACTTGATGTCTTTTTGTTTCATTTTTTGGGGGACTATCAAGTTCATTTGGCGCAAGTGGAAGATGAAGTTGTTCAGGATTCTCTTGCTCTAGTAAGACTGAAGTTGGAAGAGGAAGGCATTCCATCTGCAGGAATGAAACTTGATGAGTTCACACGGATCCTCTGCCCACAGGTTTCTTTTGTCTGATGCATCTTATGTTTTAGATACTCATTACTAGTTAATATACTTTTGTTTATGCATATTAGGGTGGTGATATTGGATAATTTTTTTTGCAACAAAAATAATTAAAACGATAATCAGATATTGAATGAAAGTTTTTGTATAAAATGTGAAATTATGTGTTGATGAACTTTGATCTGTCCAATTGTGAGATTGTTCTTTTGGGATTATAATGAGATCTTTTAGGCACTTGTGTTTGAATTGTTAACTTTGCTGAGAAGTGGAGGATTTTGAGTTAGTGTATTGGGCTTGCTAGTGTTTTTACACAGATATTTACATTTTAAGAAAAATCAGAAACCCATTCCTTGTAATCCATGAGCAGGTAAATCATAATGCCAGTGTTTTTTCCCCTAGCAGCGATGACAGTAGCAGCAGTGAATTTGAAGTATACTTTTATTAGACACGATAATCTATGGTCTTGTAGTAGCAGTGATAATTTGAAGTATACTTTTATTAGACACGATAAACCATGGTCCTGTAGTTTGAAGTTTAGGAGAAGATTGCAAAAAGAACAATTAGCGTATATCTCCAACTGCTAAGCAATTTGAGAATGGGTTGTTTAGAAATAGTGCTAAGCAATCCGAGACTGGGTTGTCTAGAAATATTGCATGATATGCTGTGCATAAGGAAGAGAAAACAAATACATCTAATATCACTGCCCATGTGTTTTCTTGTTGGAAGATGCATTTGTTCTCAGTGATCCAAATTTTCCAACATACCGCGTGAGGGACTAACCATTGGAACTTAGCAAGCTTACTTCGATCAGCTTTCTTGCGTCTTTGTCTAAATCAATCTCACATACCTTAAATGTCATCAAAAGAAATATTGGGATTCAAGCGCCAATCTCACCTTTTCCCAAGTTTCCGCACTAAATAAACATCGAAAGAAAAGATGTTCTCTTGTTTCTCTGCCTCTCCACAAAGCACACAGGCAACATTACCATCAATTACCAATTTCAATTGTTTAACTTTAGTGAGATCCTTGTCAAGAAGAAGCCACATGAAGCACGGGATGTTCAAAGGTGCAAGAGCTCCCCATGGAGGCACTCAAAACGAACGGTTGGATGGTTTTGAGAGGGTTTTTTTTTATTAAACTTCCAATATAGGGTCGTTAATCCTTATAGGGAACCAGGAATGAGGTGCCAACTTCTTACTGAATCCTCTTCTTCTAAATCAACTAGTTAATTTTAGATCTTAGTGTTATCATCAATGTTTAATGTTAGAGTTGAATAAAGTAATTGTAAGAGTATAGATTTAGTGTCATGTTATTGGGCCATTTGACTACAACCAGTTAATGTAGTTATTATCAAAGTCTCAATGTTAAATCAAGTCATTGTAAGAACCTAGTTTAAGTGTTTATGTCTGAGGATGTTGGACAAAGTGGGTTATGTTGGAGTTGTTACCCCAAATCTTCTGTCATCAATCTTCTTGTAGCTGGTGTGGGAGTAGGAAAGAAGTTTCTATTATTTTGGCAAGTTCATGCTAAATCACATGGCCCAAATGTACATGTGGAAGTTGTTGGAAAAGAACAATTAAAAGTTTTTGATGCTGAGTACAATAAGGGTATTCTGCATAGATCCATAATTTTTTCCTCAATCAAAATTGGAATATGCCTGAAACTTTTATTTATTTTTTGACAGATTCATTTTAATGGATTTGCATATAATAGTTTGCTATTCCTGCCTAATGAATAACCCAATGAAATCCTTTAAAAATTGAAACTGAAAATTGCAGTGTTTCTGTGTCCCATGTGGGTTTCTTATAAAGAAGGTTCTTTTATTGTATGGGTGGTGGGTGGGGTCGGTCTCTGGTTCCAGTTTTTCTTGTTTTTAATTTCATGGGGATACCTCACCTCCCTTGTTTTCTTTGGAGTTAAGGCTTGTCTTTCATAGGGGTCTATCTCTTTTTTAATTCAATTAAATATAATAAATAAAAACTAATCTAGACAGCATAGTTTGCAATGCTACCTATTACATAGCCCATCTCATCTTTGTGGAATGTAGAAGTGAATTGTTGCACTACCAATTGATTCTGTCAAGTTGTCATGCAAAATTTGGGGTTTGCAAATTGTGTAGAGTTGTGTGTGTATAGTTATTCTGCCTATATTATGGAAAATAAGCCTTTTTCATGTTTGTTTATATGTGGATCTGTGTTTAACATTTCTGAATTTCTGATACAACAGTGTGAAGGTGGGGACTCTAAGGAAAAGAGCCTCTCCGTTCTCATTCGGGAAAGTGGGTGAGGATGTTACGAATCTATAGTCTTTTGGACTGAGAAAATTATACTTGCTGTCTCTCTCTCTCTCTCAGTAAATGCTTAACCAAGTTTATTTTAAGTGGTGCAGGGCTGTGTGGTCTTGTTTTAGAGCTAAATGTGGTTGGAAAGGACATATAAATGTATGGTCTTAGTGCAGTTGCCGCACATTAAAGAATTATTGCAATTTTATGGTCATATTACAGTTGCAGCACTTTAATGAATACTGTAAGGTCTCACATTAAATTGGAGTATTTTGTTTCAGATGCACGGGGAAGGAAAACATTACAGGTCTAACAACCTAGTTTCAAAGGTCAAAAAATACCGAGTTTTATCAGAGCAGGCTCTTGGGCTAAAACCACTATGCAATGAGGTATTTGGAATTTTTTTTTAAAGATATCATCAGTCTATTCATTTGCCAACCACTATGACTCTGGCTTTTTTTGCTTCCTGACAATTATTTAATTGTTAAACAACACTAGTCCAAATCAATTTTTTAGAAAAAAAATCATAGTTTATATGTAAATTTCATTCCTTAATTTTTTTTTCTTTTGAGAAAATGTTAGGCAACCTCTTCCAATTTTAAAGAAGAAGCCAAGTACAAGAAAAACCAATAAATCTGTAAAAATAGAAGGAACTTCCTAGTCTAGGGTACAGTAGAAGTTGTATCTACTCACACCCTAGCCTAGACATCACACAAAACAAACTACACTTGGATCACAATTCGACCTCCCGAAAACACCAAAAGCTGCACACAATGTTCTCAAAATTCGAGACTATCCCCGAATAAAGTGGATGCAGGCCCTTCTTGCATTGCTCAGATGCTAGGCATCTTGCATAGGCGGCATGGGCCTAATTGGTCGCCTAGGCAGGCCTAAGCCTGAAACCATTTGGGCTTGGGGCTTTGTTACCATCTGCACCAAAAATCGCCGCCTCAACCTATCGGTCATTGCAGGCCAAGGTGTCACAATTGTATATTATGGCAGTGCTATGGGTGGTATGGTTGACGAGAAACCTTTCCGTTTTTCAGAGGGCTATGCGGAAAATATCTTAGAGATGGTGATCAGTTTTATACAGGGGTGGGGTGGGTTCCGTGGAGGGGTGGCGCAGGTGAGGGTGCTAGTGGGTAGTGTGGTGATTAATTAGGCCCGGGTTGGATGAGATTTGGGGAGGGGTCCTGTCACAGTCTATGGGTAGATGTCTCTTCTACCTGTAGGATATTGTTTGGGCTTTTCCTTCCCCGGGGTGTTTGGAGCATTTCTTTGCTTTTTTTGGTTTTAATTTCTGTATTTATGTATTTCCAAATTTGCCTTTTGCCTTTTATTAATACAAAGTTGATTGCCTACCGCTTTCGTCAAAAAAAAAAAAACCTCGTCCTCCATAAATGGAGCCTCTAAATGATGGAGACTGTGATCAGGGATGCGCAATAGGTCTTCATCAAAACACGAGGGTTCTCCATCCACGAGGCTTAGAGAAAACTTTCTTGAAGTGTGACACGAGAACCTCTTCAATCTGCCTTGCCTCTACCTCCTCTCTCTTGTTCTCTTAGGTGTTTACTCACCTGTTGGTTGTTCTTCATTTGTTTGCCGTTGTGAAAGAACTTGGTATCATTGTCCCCCTCCTTGAGCTAGAGCTCCCTCGATCTTTGCCCCCACTTCACCTCTTCCATCCTAAAGATCTTCATCCACTCTTCTTTTGTACAATTCCTCACCTCTCTGTCCACTTTTGAAAGAAGGCCAGCCTATTCCTATGCATCTCTCCTCTTCAAGTCCTGCTTGCTTTAAACTCTTTTACGTCTCTGTTGATCTCTTCCTTTCCCCACAATTTTCAACTTTAGCCATTTGATTTTGAGCGCCAACTTCTAATCCCAGCGACAACTTGGGCTCTTTGGCTGCAAGGAATCATGTGGTATTTCAGGGAGGGTCCTTTTGTTTTGAGAAGGTGTTGGTGGAAAACCTCATATTGGAGTGGGGGTGATTATATGTCGGGGCCACCTCTGCCTGTTTTGAGTGGGGTAAACTTGAGGTTGAGTTGTTTGGGATTGGGGATTGGCTTTGTAGGCAACTTGTTTTCTAGCATTCTCCTTTTCCATTCTTTTTTCCTTTTTGTGGCCCCAATATTGTTTTGCCCATTGATTGGTACTTATACTTTGAACTAGTATAATGCCAATCTTTAGTATTAAAAAAACACACACACACGTGCGTGCGCACACACACACGTGCGTGTGCACACACTCTTTTTCACCCCTGATAAACCGTCCACCGGGTCATGCCAAAAGAATGTCACCACCTCTATGAAACCCCCAGACTGAAGCCACCACAATTCAAACTTGAAATTCCTCTGCCACTGATCCACCACCCCACCATCAACCACGAATGGAGAATGATTAATACATAAGTGTGGGAGTCCCTTGAGAGAGTACGGGGGAAGGCTTCCTCCCAATCACCATCGATCAACACCTGATCAAGACAGGCCAAGGACAGTCCTCCAACTCATTGAGGCAGTTCCTTGGCTTCCCAAAGCTCTTGAGATAGTTTCAATCATGTTAAATGCTGGTCACTCCCTTGGTAAGACATCCACCTGATAAGTAATGTTGGATGATGTAACTAGGCTGGTTCAAGTAACAGATATTTGATAATTCAGCTGGGATCCAGTGTGGCTGGTGTAATTAGGTAATTCGGATACCAATAGTGCCAAGTAACCATCCACCAGATATTCAAATGGGTTTAGGATAGTTTGGACAGCTGAAATATAGTGGGAACAGACATGTCACATATGTATGCCTATT
Source organism: Acorus calamus (assembly GCA_030737845.1). Lineage (NCBI taxonomy): Eukaryota > Viridiplantae > Streptophyta > Magnoliopsida > Acorales > Acoraceae > Acorus > Acorus calamus. The sequence continues at coordinate 25,423,942 of CM060868.1, read as the reverse complement.
TATGATTGCTCTGCTGACATGCCTATTTTCTTATCCATGTGTTGAGATTATTGATGGCATCATTCTACCCAGTTTCCTTAATGAAAGTTCCCACAAAAAAATGGATTGTTGATGGCATCCATGAAACACCCAGCATATATGGCTTTATTGAAGTTTCTTTTGCAAACAATGAGAACACCTTTGTATTCTAAAATTTTGACCAAGTTTAAATGTTATCATGTTTTTTTCTTTTTTAATCCATTCTTGAAACGTTTCTCAGGAACATAATTTTCTCATCATATTTAATTTTTTTTTAAATTTACCTCTATATCCTTTCTTAATTCTGGGGTAACTTATTCAATGGTTTCTTGGTGTATTTAGATTACAATCAAAATTTTGTCAATGTGAACATGTCTAGCTCAGTTATGTGCCATGCAGATTTTAACATCTGATGGTCAAGTATGTGATGTGTGCAAGAATTAAGCTCTTGGATATAGTGGCTTGTAAATATATCTATAACTTGGATATTCTATTTGTTGCCTCAAGTCATTTTCTGCTGATGATATTTCTCTTTAGTTTTCGGAGGTCTGAACTAGCTAAATAAAAGTAGGTCTTATGTTCTGCTTGTGCGCTATTGATATCTCTCTTTTTATTCTTGTGTTCCTTATCTTTTAGCTCCTCACATATTTTTCTGAGCGAATGATATCTGGGGAGACTCTACGAAGAAATGCTGTCCTGCAGCACATAAACTATGACCAGGTGAGCAGAAATGCATCAATTCTAATGATTGGGACTTGTGTTTCTTGCATTTCTAAAGTTCAGATTTCCCTCTACAGATCGTCATTGCTTTTACATATAGGCGAGATGGAAAGCTTATCAACTGCAAATATAGAGACATCACCAAAAAAATGTGGCAGGTCTTATGATCTAAAAATTTCCATGGCATTATCTCCCGTTTTTGGACCTTTTCCTCTTGGTTTTTTGTGTACTGTGGTGAAATACTCAAGGGTCTGGTTGAAATCTAATTTTGACTTTAATTGTTTATTCAACAGGAAAAGGACACTGAAAAAATATTCTATGGTGTTGACGATATAAAGGATGCAAGTGACATCATCATTGTAATACATTGATCTGGATTTTCTTTGCATGATTTTTTAAAGTTCTTCCCTTTTTTTATGATCTGATTTTTATTGTATGTGGAATAGGTTGAAGGAGAAATAGACAAGCTTTCTATGGAGGAGGCTGGCTTCCGTAATTGTGTGAGCGTCCCATGTGGTGCACCTTCAGTAGTTTCAGAGAAAGCTCTACCAAGTGAAGAAGAGGTTTGAATCGACAACTTCATGTTCAGCATTCAAAATAAACTTTTTAGGTTAAATGGTGATCTTGTGGACAAAATGTGATATCAGACTATGGGTCTGTTAATAAAAATGATTGATGATATATGGATTAGCAATTTAGAATTTGAGTTTTATAACATTGCTATAATCTTCTCCTTGAGAAAACCATTAGATCGTGAATGAGGCCTTTTGATCCAACTATAAATAAACAGGACATCTAAAGCTTATTTAAGCCATCTCATGTTTTCCCCTTCTTCCCTAAATCTAGGGAAAACCTATTGTCAATCATTAATTAAATCTGCCTAATTTGTAATGGTTCAACACTCTGATGATCATTAGTATGATGATTTAGGTAAACTAACAATATTAATGTAGCCTTTATCTCTTTGGAGTTGGCTTTTAGGGGAAGCGGCATGGAGATTACTATATAACCCATAGTTAGTCCACAATATCATATAATGCGGTGCCCAAATGCGGAGATGGTTCAACCAATAGCGAAATTTAATCTATATATTTAAGACTTTTTAGGTATGAAAAAACAAATTATATAGTGGTTTTCTAATTAAGGATATTAAATAGTTCAATTTACTTTCTACAAAGGATCTACCAAGAAAAAAACTTTAAAAAATACGAGAAAAATGAAAATAGGAGATGTCATCCATCAAAAGCATCCAAGAACTCCACCAAAGTCCTCCAAGCAGTCAACCAATAGCTCCACCAAGAAGAATTTTTTTTTTTGGATTTTTGTATGATTCTTTTAGGGTCCGTTTGGAAACACGTATGAAAAATTAGATTTTGAATAAAGTGGTTTAAATAAACTTGATTTCTGGAAAGCGGATTGTTTTCGCTTTTTAAAAATCAACTTTTTTGTACTAAAAGCTGAAAGTAACTTTTTAATTAAGCAAACTTTTTAAAATGCGTTTAGTAGCACTTTTTAACTTTCTGTTTAATTAAAAGCAAAATTACTTTTTAAAAGTGTTTCCAAATGGGGCCTTAGTATTTTTGGGCTTTCTAGGGTATTGAAGGGTTTTTGGACAACTTGTTTGCTAAATGTGAGTACTAAGTAGAAGAGATTGAGTAGTAGATGAGAAGTTTGTTGAGTTGTGGTGAAAATGGAGGTTTGGGGAGATATTTATATGGTTTGGGAAAAGAAGGGTTCAAATGTTAAAAAAAAAAGACGTGTGGGTTTGTTACTTTTAAGCCATTGGACCCCAATTGCTATAAATTCATTGCCTTTTTTTAATTAAAAAAAAGAAATCGATGTTATTGGAGATTTATATATGCCAAATTGAAATATCGCGATATAGCGATGATGTCATCGCCAATCGATAAACAAACGTGGAAATGATCAATTTTCACATTGTACACACGAAAATTGATATCGCTATTGGTATCTGATATTGATCACAATTTAAATCCTTGGGTTCAATGCTAAAAGAAAGAAAAGGGTGATCAAAGTAAACAATCCAAGTTCATTATATGTATACCTCATGTGGTATGTTGAGGCATTTGGCCATGATGATTATTTCGGAATAGGAGATTTATGGGAAGAATACTTGTATATGCATTCTCGATCTTCTTTGGAATTTGGGATAGTGGATACACATACTGGGGTTGAAGGTGTGGTGGCAATCCCGAGTGAGGATGGGTTTTGGGATAATTTGTATGTGATTTAGGCCCTTACAGCACAGACTGTACTCTACTGGATCGCTTTGTTTTGTTTTGCCTTCTGATGTGGATAACTCTTCTCCATTGTACAAGGGCCGTATGTTCATTTTCTTAATGATATATTGTGCTACCTTTCATCAAAAAAAAGAAAAAAAAAAGACTAATTTCATAAAGTAGTTAACCATTTCATTGTTATCTTTTTGAGATGAGAAGGTTGGCCATATTACTAGTTCAAGAGAAGTACAACCGGTCTGCAAATGAAATAAAAAGGGGGGGGGGGGATGAAAGAAGACAAGCGGTCTGCAAATGAATCCCCCAGACCCCAAAGACATTACAACAATCAATTTATTACTTGAAGATAAGCCTACCTCACACAAAACGAACAGATGAGGCCCCCACACAATACTGACCCCAACCCGAGATGAACATTTCCTACCGAGTACCAAACCTTTTCAGGCGGTCATCTCTAACGATCATCATACAAGTATTACTATAATTCGTATGCTGATGCAACTTACTCTCTCAATTTTGAACGCATAGACTTAAATGACTATATGAATCTCAAACACTATGATATTTTTTCCTGGAGTGCTGGTAAACCAGAAGGAAATGACATCAGATATGCTTTCCTGTTCATTTTTCTCGTCGTTTAACCTTTTGCTATTTATTCACTTTTGGTGAAAGTCATTTGTTTTCCCTCTTTCCAAACATGAAGAACTTTGCAAGTCCAACATCTGGTCCGTAGATTTTTGAATTGGGATCTTTTCTCTCAATGTTTTGCCTGCCTGTTACAGTTATTTGAACCTGAATCAAGAGTTTTGAGTTTTTCAAACTTTTCAGTCTGCATTAAGATGAACCTTAGAATGGATCTTCTGTCACTACTTTTTAATTGATGGTACTATTAAGGGTTTGGAAAGAAATAATTTTTAGTACTTTATACACTGAGAAAAGCAATCATAAGATGAGATTCATTGTGATAACGATGTAAACCTGCTTATGAAAAAAGCTTTTCCCTTCAGGTCAAGATTGACATTCATATTATAGTTTTATCTGCTGCGAAGACTCTAAAGTATCTAATTGCATCTTTAAGTCCGTGCATAATTCTTTACTTTTCTCTAGTTAGTCTTTTAATCTACCAAAGAGGTACTTATTTGTATGATGTTGACTCAAAACTTAATTAATTTGATAATCTATTGTTATATCTTTTTAGCCTCAACTCATATAATCTGAGGGGCTGTTTTCCTTCCTTTTAAAATAAATTTCTCATGCTTCATGTCTTTTGTTCTCACATCTATACTTATTTGGGTAACCATCTATTTTGCTTTGAAATGATTCTTTATGTTCCTCGTAATTTCGCATCTTACAGTTCTTTTTCAAATTGAGCTTATTATTTTTTTCTGAAAGAATTATCATGGTTCTATAAATTTACCTTAAATTGGGTTTGTCATTGATGTTCTCATGTTAACATTCAATGTGATTTAACATTCTTGTCATTGTTTTTGTAAAGCTAGGACACAAGCTATCAGTATTTATGGAGCAGTAAGAAATATTTGGAGAAGGTACACTTCTTATACATGCCTCAGTTAAAATTCTAGGATGAATGCAAATAAATATATTCATGGTGGAAGCTTTATTACCTGCTAGGCTTCTCGCATTATTCTAGCTACAGACGCTGATGCTCCTGGTCAAGCCTTAGCTGAAGAGCTTGCACGTCGTCTTGGTAGAGAAAGGTTAAATTTTGTCTTTGTATATCTATGGATTTTTAGTGAGCATGTTGGGCTTTTCTATGATTTACATTTCTATCTTTTGAATAAGCAGATGTTGGCGAGTTACATGGCCAATGAAAAATGAAAATGATGTGTGCAAAGATGCTAATGAGGTTTGATACTTTATTTATCCCTTCACTTGTCATGCTTAAGGCATTGTATATATTGTTACAATGATCCAATATATTCCAGTGTCACCTTGCAGATGATTTAGTTCTGACGTTAAAGGATTATTTCTTAATGTTCTTGTCAATTACTAACACAAATATGAAAATGAGACTTGAGACAAAAATATGTTGTTCCTTAACACCAAGTCACTGTCTTGATTAAGGTTTATAGAAACCAAATGGGCCTAGGGGAAGTCCACCCTCTGATAATGAAATGATTAAACATCTCCTGTCTTTGTACTCTTACAAAGCAAATGTGTCACAAATTAATGGAGGCAATGGGTATAAATTATTCCTTCATCAACATGGAATAACTCCAAGAGGCTGGTAGAAACTTAGAGAGAAAAAAAGGGACATGAGCATTACGGATAAGGTTTGGCAAATTCTCCTTCTAGCATGGTGTTCCGCTGTTTGGCTGTCTATGAACAAGGTGATCTTTATAAATGCCAACCTCTATATGGAAAATATATTAGAGAGTGTTGTTAGGTTCTCATTAAGGACTGGCTGGGTTGTACACTTTGTTTTTTAATTTAATTTAATTATTATTGAGGGTGTTTTGTTTTTTTTTTTTTTTTTGGGGGGGGGGGGGGGGTTAGTGTGTGAGTTTTGACGAGGGATAACATTGTTATTGGTGAGTAGAGGTATGTTTTGGAATTTTGGTGAGAATATATTCTTCCACTTCCACGTTTTGGAATTTTGCTTATTAAAATTTGGTGGTAGGATTCCTACCAATCCTCAAGAAAAAAATTACTCTTTATGCTATCTGGTACACATTGATAAAATTTGTTGACTCTTCAGTTCACTAAGAAGCTAATTGGGAAGTATATGTTTTAAAGCACCAGATGGCGTCATAGTATAACTCTCATCTCATGCCAAAACTTGTGATATGAATATGATATAACATATTTCTCTATTGGTACTCTGTCCTTTTTTCTGCGAACCAATTACAAACCGTGGAACTTTTTAAAAGCATAATAAACAAAATTCTTCATTCGATATCTCTCGAGAAAAAAAAGAGAAGGGAATTGTGTCCTATACTTTAGAAAGAGTTGAAGGCGAATTTTTATATTAATGCACTATCTACATTTAGGAATTCCATTCATATTGTTTTGGAACACACATAGACAAATATGATTCTAGAGGTTCTGATCATTGAAGACTGATGTAACAAAAAGAAGGAATGATGTATAAAAGTTCAAGGAAAGAAAGTAGAAAGAAGAAGAAAGTATTGTTGTTTTTGAAATAAAGGTGGGAGCACGCCACCTGAAATTTAAAGTTGATGGATTTCTAATCTTAATGCCAAGCATCTGTAAGTAAAACGAAAAAAAAAGAGGAAAAATCTGGATGGAAAAATCTCCATAACATAGAGAAACAGTGGGGAAAAACCCTCCAGCAGCCAACCCGAAAAAAATTTATTGGATAATATTAAGTGGAATGTAATCCATTCCATTTGCTAAAGATATATAGTCATGGTCGGTGTTACCTGAGACATTGCATAATACCATATGATACATGCTGGCATTTTAATTTCGCAATACATGTTACGTGGGACAATAATGCATTATATTAATCCGGTGGGTGGTGCCTTTGGTCCGTCTTGGGAATTGGCTTTATTCCAGGTTCTTTTATCTCAATGTTCTTACCAGATGATTTGTGTCAGAGCACGGATATGTTTGGGGTGTTGTCAGGTCCATGACGTTTAAGTCTGGAGCATTGTTTATTCACTTTCTTATGTCTCATTTGTTAAATGAGCTCTGTTACAGGCAGTTCGCGGGGATAGTCTCGTGGACGGTTCATATACCTTGATAGCTATCCAACATTTCACATTTTCTATAAATGAATTCATTCAATTCATCATAAGGTATAATGACATATACTAAAATATATACCTCATTAGATGATATTTACAATTTAAAAAAAAACCAAGTGCGGACTGCAGGCGGGGCTGTACCCAACATTTTCCTTGTTAAATTGCGTCCAATGACCAAAGGAGAAGGGTTTTTCTGATGGATGTCATCACTATCGGTTGGTATATGATCAACTAAGCCTGTCAATTATCCGAAAAAATATCCGCATCCGATCCGAATCCGTATCCGAAAATGCAGAAAATATCAAATATCCGAAAAATCCGTATCCGTATCCGAAAAAATAATCCGTATCTGTAAATTTTCGGATCGGATACAGATATACCCCTATCCGATCCGAAAAATATCCGTATCCGATGGCATTAAAAAAATGTTAATATTAGTATTCAATATCTATCATTAGATTTTATCAAGTGGCTCACATTCTTTCTAATAGTTATAAAGTTAGGACTTGTGTTTGTGAATTTTTAATTTTAAGTCAATTTTTGAACTTTAAATGAAAATTTGTTACGTTTAATTATTTATTTCGGATATTTCGGATAATTATCCGAATCCGTATCCGAAATTTTGGATCGGATACGGATACATTTTTTAAATATCCGTCGGATACGGATACGGATATGTAAAAAAAATTTCGGATACGGATACGGATATGACCATATCCGCTCTGTTGACAGGCTTATAAACAACCTACCATTCTATATATATGCCGTCCAATTTGTGCAACCATGTTGTGCTTCATGAGTTGTTGGATGGGGAGAGCCATTGGAGCATTTGTTTCTCAAATGTGGTTATAAGAGGGAAAAGCGAAGAAGAATCAGCTTTGCATGGGGAAAGATTTTTGAAAGCTCTGAACAAATGTGGGAGTGGGTCAAAAGAAGACAGAAAGACAACCAAGATGACAAAATTCACCCTTTTCATCAGCCATGTAGTTTGTTTGGTGTCTTGGCTCACAAGGAATAAATTTTTGTAGAGGGATATGTGGAGAACACGTGATTTTGAATAATCTATCCTAGTGGACTGGGGAAATATATTTTGGGAGCAATCTGTGGATATTTGGTGGTGTTGGATGATTTTATAGTGCTTTGTGAAGCTTTGTACACGAGGGCTGTTGTATACTGTGCCTTTTTAGAGATTGCTCATCTCCTGTTTCACTTCCGCTCTGTGTTAGTGTTGTCAATATTTTTTTATATATGGATAATCATGCAATCAGCTTGCTTTCATTTGGTGGTATGCTAGAGAAGCAATTGGAAATGTCTCTTTCATATAACTTGGATTAAATTCATTCAAAACTGGTTCATGTCGGAATCAACATTGAAACACATCAAACTCCAGAACCTACTGGATTGGAGACACCCAATGCTAGGGAGTTGATATCATACTTATTTTCTGTTAAGACAAATCTTCCATTTTTTTGAGAATTATCATTCCATATATGCTAAGATCTGGGTAGTTTTGAGGTACCTGGCTGATTTTACTTGCATGAGGAAATTAAAGCCATTGATATTTAGATTCAATTTTAGGTATTGGATCATTTATAAAAATGTAAGAGACTTGGTTATCATGTCAGGTCTTCTAATCAAATGTAGTTTTTATTGTCTTGTAAATAAATGTATATTGATGTGTAGTTTGAGAAATTTTTATATGGAGTGTTTTCGGATAAGCGCATGCCAGTTGGCACTGCACACATCAAAATGATGCCCCCTTTTTCTTATAATTGGCTCTTAAACTGTGTTTCTTATATATATGTGAAAATTGCATCATGTATGCCATTAATGTGGATTTGTAGAGCATTATATTTGAGCAAGATACTAAAGTTCTTACCATCTGTTTTCTGTGCTACCTTCGTTTACAGGTGCTTATGTATTTCGGACCAGAGGCACTGAAGAATGTAATTGAGAATGCTGAATTATATCCCATACGTGGTCTTTTCAACTTTAGTGACTATTTCCATGAGATCGATGCCTATTATAGATGTCATGGTTATGAACTTGGAGTGTCAACAGGATGGGAAGCTTTGAATAATTTGTATAGAGTAAGGATTATGCTTGTCTTTTATGTTTTGATAATCTCATCCTGCTGTGGAATATTGAGGACATAAATGCGTTTGCAAATCCTGTGTTAGGAAAAGTAATTTACTTATCGGTCTACTTTTGGCTTCTCATGTGTTGTGTTGACTATTTAGGAATGACATCACTTTCTGATGATGTTTTGATCATCTGGAGGTAAGCTATGATGAGAACTTGTGGATATGCATGATCCATAAGTACTTTCTCATTGCAGATACTTACCGTCCGTGTATCATCCATTATTAGCATGGATCTGGACATATTTATTGTGCAAAGTGATCTTCTTGAATTTAATTGAAGCTGTATATTATATGTTCCAATTCTTTCATAAAAATCATATGGTATTATTCAGAAATCATTTTGCATCTGTCTCATTTATATCAACCTTTCTTTGAGCAGGTTGCACCAGGGGAGTTGACTATAATAACTGGTGTTCCTAATTCAGGAAAGAGTGAGTGGATTGATGCGATGATGTGCAATATTAATGAAAGAGAAGGGTGGAAGTTTGTCCTCTGCTCTATGGAAAATAAGGCAAGTGTCTTAAATTTTTGTTAATGTCAAATTCTGTCAACGTAAATTTCTAATTGCTTGCATTAGGTGTTTAGGTTCAAGAGCATGCAAGAAAGCTATTAGAGAAACACATTAAAAAACCATTCTTCAAGGCCAGGTATGTTTGTAGTTAATATGATCTTCACTTCAAAATGATTTGACTTATCTCTGACTACTTGAAAGTCTTTAATTTCTTAAAACTTTCATTTGCTGGTGCCTGCAATGATTTTCTTTGACTATGATACTGATTGACGTGAATAAATTTCATCCTATGAATTTTAGCCTTGCTTTGTGGTGAGACATATGATTCAATGTAAAGGCAGTTTCAGCCTCTGGAAAATTTGTTTGTTATTATTTTGATTTATATAGGAACAAAGGCTCTTTAGATCTGAATCTTACATATTCAGGAAGTTACTGAATTTCTGGTTTAGTTTGGAAGTTGCTCATTCATTGAAAAAGTTTGTTTTTGAGTGAAGGCTTCTGAGCCTTTGAATCCTTTATTCTGAAGGGCTGTGTAGATTGCTATGCATTTGGTGCCACTTCAAATTATGATGCTCATATATAACTAACTCAAAACTAATCTTACAAAGGCGAATAATTTTCAGGCTTATTTTGCTGACTTTCTACTTGGTTAGTTTGGTTATCGCATGACTTCAGTATTTCTAGCCTTTTTATCAAATTTATCTTATCAACTCATACTTTGTTTTGACATTTCTAAAATATCAAGTTAATATACATTGTTATGTAAGGAGATCCCTCGTCTCGTTCTATTTGGGGGTTTCTTTTCAATTAGACTCTCCTGTCTTATTTAAAAAAAATATACATTGTTTTACTAGTTGAGTTCACATGGAAGCTTAAAATGTTCAATTACCATTTTTTCCCATAAATGTCATGCTGCTTTTCTATTCTGCCTGTGCACAGATATGCAGAGACTGTTGAACGTATGAGTGAGCTGGAGTTGGAAGAAGGGAAACAATGGTTGTATGAGACCTTTCATCTTATAAGGTGAGTTTGGAAATTCAAGGATCAGTAGTTATCAAGCCAGTTTGTGTATTTTTTTGTATACTTAATACATAAGTATTGTGAACTTTAAAGTAGTCGTTCATCAAAAATTCTGACAGGTGCGAGAATGATAGTCTTCCATCTATTAATTGGGTTCTTGAACTTGCCAAAGCTGCAGTTCTAAGACACGGGGTGCGTGGTCTTGTCATTGATCCATACAATGAACTGGATCATCAACGTCCTCCTAATCAGTAAGTTTTTTTTCTCAACCTACACTATCATAATGTGTTATTTTAAACCTGTTTGCCTGATCATACATGGGTTTTTTTGTGATAAATTTGATAGTAATTATCAAGATTCAGCTGCTGTTTGTTTAATTGTTTTTCTAGTGACTTCACTTAAAAGTAATTAATGCTCACTAATATGTGAAGAAAAACAAAAATTGGATATGAGAAGCTTTTTTTGGTGTAATTTGTTGCCTGAGATTTATAAGCAGAGAGGCAGATACACCCATACAGTGATCCCCAATTTGTCGTATCCATGAAACACATTCAAGATATGCACCCACACGTACCCACATTACCTGTAGAATATTATTATCTGACCCACAGGTACCCACATTACCTGTAGAATATTATCATCTGCTATATAACAATGACATTTTTTGCCCTCTATGGATCATTGTATTAAGCAGTCTCATTGTATAAGAACGGATTAAAGAATGTTATGTGAACTTTTGGGTCTTCTTTCATGTTTCCTTTTAGGCGACATGTCTGTCATTTGTAAAACAGAAGGTAAGCCTGTCAATTATCTAAAAAAATATCCGTATCCGATCCGAATCCGTATCCGAAAATGCAGAAAATATGAAAATTTTCAGATCGAATACGGATATGCCTATATCTAATCCGAAAAATATCCGTAACTGATGGGTTATTTATTATATATCAAGATTATTTTCAATCCTTGGATGAAAAATCTAAGCTTTAGCTTCTAAGGCAACACACACACACACACTATAGGTTTGTTAGGGTTATTTTAACCCTTTCATGAAAATCAAGGGCCCAGATTCTAGGGCAACACACATTTGTCACACACTATAGCTATGTTAGGGTCCCAAATATTGCCGTCTCTTACCCAAAAAAAAACAAAAGCAAAAAACAAAAAACAAAATCACATTGCCTCTTTTCTTCTCTGCTGACCCCATCCGACGTTGTTGATGCCCTCCGCTCCCAATCCGACCCCGATCACGCCCTTGATATCTTTCGCTGGACCTCCCGCGCCCGCAGCGACTACCGTACCATCCTCCAGATCTCTATCTCCAGCTGCCGCTTTGACGCCGCTGTCTCCTTCGCCGAGGAGGCTGTCTCCGCCCCTCTGTCTCCCTCTACAACGACGTCATCCGCTTCTACTCCTCCTGCCGCGGATTCGTCAACCGCTCCTTTGACCTCTTCCAAAAGATTTCAATGTTTTGATATGTTGTTTTCTTCATTTGGATATTTCAGATATTTATCCGAATCCGTATCCAAATGTTCGAATTGGATATGATACATGATTTTGAATATCCGTCGGATATCGGATACGGATAATACTTTGGATACGGATACGGATATGGGCAGATCCACTCCGTATCCATCTGATTGACAGGCTTAACAGGAGGCATGCATTCAGATTTTTCAATGAAACCCACATAGATCTTCAACACAATATTTGGTCTGTGCAATAAAAAGATTATCTTATGATTGCTTATTAACAAAAAAGAGCACTGATTAGATAATCAACTGTATAGTAAAGTGATATGAATGGACTTATAAAAATTTATTCTATGGTATACTGGGAGTTCTCTGTGAATGGCGCTGAAGCTGCATTAAGGCAGAGTTTGGATCCACAGTGCCGTGGATTTTGCGTTGGAGAATCTGGAATATCCACATCGCGGATCCAAATGGTTTTCGGCATTTAAAATTTTCAACACGTGTTGTTTCTTTGCAAAAAACCTGGCTCTTGAAAAGTTGGTGAAACAATGCTTTTCAAATGGTGGGTTTAAACACCTGGATTATCGGAACGCAAGCATTTAGATCTCAGATCCAAACAGTGCCTAAGTCTGTTTTTTCCATTGTGTGTTTCACAGGACCGAAACAGAGTATGTAAGTCAAATTTTGACGAGGATTAAACGCTTTGCTCAGCATCATTCTTGCCATGTTTGGTTTGTTGCACATCCTAGACAGGTAAGCAGTTTTCTGGTTCAGCTGTCAATCTTTTCCCTTTTTCGTTCTCTGCATCAAAATTCTAACTTAAAACTTGTATAGCTGCAACAATGGAGTGGAGGACCTCCCAATATGTATGATATCAGTGGAAGTGCACACTTCATCAACAAATGTGACAATGGAATTGTTGTTCACCGCAATCGGGATCCAAAACTTGGCCCCCTTGATAGAGTTCAGGTCAGTTTTACCAGGTATTATTGTGGTAAATACATAAATATATGCCCGTTATTCATTTCAACTGTTATCTTGCAGATATGTGTGAGGAAGGTACGAAATAAGGTGATAGGCTGTATTGGGGAGGCATACTTGTCATATGATAGGTAGGACCTTTATTGGCTCATTCCATCAATTGAATATGTAGATAAGAAAAACCATTAAGTAATATGTTTGCTTGTGGTTTTCATTAGGACAGGGGGTTCAACTGATTGAAGTTTCCAATTCTTGATAATTGAATTTATAGATTTCATTGTTAAAATGATAAGCTAGCTTCATTTTAATCCATTTACTCAACCCCTTTCCAAATGCATGGGATCTACCTTGTGAGGCATATATCATATTAGTTCTTATTTAGTGGCTCTTCTCTGTTATACACTCGATAATTATTTCCATACAGATCTTCTGAACCCACCACTTTGCATATTTAACTTCCATTGACCTTTTATGAGTTTCTGGCACTCGTTTATGAATCACCATAGTTATTATTCCTCGGGTTATCCTGGATATTCTTCTACTTGGTGTCATACACTCAGATTGGTAACTCGGTGTCATACACATGAAACATGAACTCCAACTAAGAAGGCTGATTGCATTTTAAGCTAAACGATGGAATTGATTTGACCATATTAGCCTAAAGGACTGAGAAATTGGACGACCACACTCAGAATGGACGACCACACTTAGAATGGAAGACCAACTAGTGGACTTTTTCTGCTCCTATTAATTGAATGTGCTGATATATGTTATGTTATCATCAAATTGTTCCCCATTCGAGATTGTCAATTTGTGAAGCACTCTTCACTATATCAGGTTTTTTAGTCTGCTGGTTAGATATCCTATGTAGCAGTTTAATTATTGCTTCTGCCAGTCTGCCTTCTTTTCACGCTGTCTATATGGCTTTTTAAATGATGCCATGTGATAACAAAAACTCTACTGATGCTACGAGGTTACAGAGCCCTCAGACACTGCATGGTTATTGTTATTTTGATTTGGTGCAGTATATGCCTGAGATAATTTTATGAATTAATTTGCCGTGTAAGATTTATATTTTAATACATCTGGTCTAGTATTGATACTAACTTCCACCAAGAATTATGTTAGTCTTTTTGTCATCAATATTCTGATTCCATTTTCTGCGGATGAATTAAAACTTCAATGCATCATTTATGCAGGGCAACAGGTGAATTCAAGGACATTGAAGATCAGCATGCGACATAAACACAGTATAAGTATTATCCATCTTAGATTATACCATGGAAAAAAAAAACAATTTCGACAAGATATTAGAATGATAGGTTTATCTTCCGAGGAACTGGTGGATGGCTTTAATAGTCATGTATACTTCAGTTGTAAGCCAAACTTCCTCATTTTTGTAACATAATCATATGTGACAGATTCACCTGAATTTCTGTCGAGAGGAAGTATTGGCCCCAAATCCTTCTATATAAGTCTGACTTCTCCCCATTCCTTTTGTCGTTGTAGTCATATCTAATGTAATATTTGACACACCCAATTATTGCCGCCCTCGTGCAAAATTATTGCACCTGTGTGTTTGAAAGAGGCACATTCTTAGATGCTGGAGACAGGTCTGTACAGTGCAAGCATTTTACATGCCAAAAACTTTTGTCAATTCGATTTTGATCGGACTGTTTTTGGTGAGGTTCATTTGACCATTGTGATCAACTTGGATTGGTTTGTATGTATCAGGAGAAGTTCAAAATCTAATATTTTATTCTTGTAGCGTGAGGTCTAGTTTTTTTTCTTCCTATGTCAAATGATCCATGATCTTTTTTATGGTAAAATTTTATTGAATTTCAACCAGCCATTGTCTTTTAAAATAAATACGGCTATGAAAATGGAAATTGGTAGCATAGTTCTGTATTTGTTGTGAACACAAAATGGTATTAATTCATAGCATTTAAGAAATTGATATGCTTTAGATAAAGGGTGTTGCTACACACAAACCTTTTTAACGTCTCATGTCTCTCTTTAACCATCTATTCAAGGTGTATAACTCTTTATGTGAGGTATATATTTTATTAATTTTTTTTACATTAGTTATAAATAAGTTCTTTCAAATTGAAATGGAGGGATGTATATATTTATCAAAGCATATATTTTATTATATGAAATTTATTATTTAAAAAAATTAAAATAGATGAAGATTGCATTTGGTGCTGTATTAAAGTTGAACTCCTTGTTTTATTTTTTACGTCACCAAATGCTATATTAAAAAAAGGGTAATTAGCACTTTTAACCCCAGAAAAATTAATATTTGCAAAAATAGCCCCACCCTCTGAATATTAGCAAAAACTAGCCTCGGAAAGATAATATATGGAGACGGATTGTATATAATCCGTCTCCCGTGTTCTTAATTTTAAAAAATTATCGGCCGGGGGAGGCCAAATTTGCCCTGGAGACGGCACATATACGTGCCGTCTCCTGGAGACGACACGTTACGTTATTGTTGCCCATATTGACGTTTGCACGGCCAAAGTTCGATTACTGTGTAGGATTTCACCTGTAACTTATATAATAAAATAACTGTGAATAACTAAAACATAAGTTCCATTACAAACAGACATTCCATGTTTCTAAACACAAATGAAATGCATAAATATCGTCACAAATGTCTGTCTCATAAATACAATCATCCAAATATTCTCATAAATCCTTTCTTTTTTGTTTTTCTCGGAGCTGGAGGTGCTGATGAAGAGGGTACATCAGTTGCTGTCGATGGCACACCTGATTGTGGCGGAGTGGTTAATTGTTCGTCCGATCCCCGACTGGCAGTAGCAGAAGTACCCCAAACCCTGCGTGGTCCTCGAACATATGTCTGGAGTGGCATCTGTGGAGCTTGATCTGAAACCTGGCCGATTGTTGTGGCTGCTCATCCATTTCTGCCTCGAGTCGTACATCACTGAAGAAGTCCTCAATTGTGAATTCAGTGTCTGCCAGATCCTCCATATCATCAGCATGTGGAGTGGCACTGGAGGTACTCGAAGTAAGTCCCCTGTCTCCCATCATCGCCTCCGCATAGTCACGTGCCACAGCAATGATACGACCCGAGTCATCGCAGTTGGGGTATAACACCAACCCCCTTGCAAGCACCTCACTGATGTTTTGTGTAACTCCCCCCTGTTAATAAAAGGTTCAATATATTGAAGGTTGTTATAAATAAATTTATCACTTTCTAAAAATGTAACACATATTTAAAATTCTTACTGAGTGTGGTGCGACATAGCCTGGATGGTACTGTGGGGGTGGTGGAGGTGTGATGTGTCTGACTGTTCTCTCCCAATACCACTCCATGTATGTCCTCGAACTCTGGGTGGCAGAGAACTGGTGGATGTGATCCAAGCGTTGGTCCCAACGCTCGATATAGGTCTTGTGAAAAACCATCCAATTGACATCCTGTCTACCTCTCCTGTTTACCCGGTCGATGGCCTCCACATCTTCCGGAATGTCCTGATGCCATCCAAATTGACGTGCGACTCTATCTGGCACGTGCATCTCCACGATATCATAGCATATGAGCGGGACCCTAGCCGTCCACAACTCCATATGATCCATACATGCAGGTGGTAGTGTCTCATATGTTCCAGCATAAGGCTGCCATATAATTTACCAAAAATCAAAATTATAATCAGTATCACAATCAACATATAATTAGGGCTGGTAAACGAACCAAGCCGCTCGGGCTCGGCTCGTGCTCGGCTCGGTTTGAGCTCGTTCAGGCTCGTTCGTTTAAGTAAATGAGCGAGCTTGAACAAGTTTTAAAGCTCGGTTAGGCTCGGGACCTGAATCGAACTTCATTTTATGTTCAAATTCGATTCGTTTGTGTTATAAAAACTTAGTTGAAACTTGACTAAACTCCTTTATAAAATCAGAATATTAAATTAATACAAAGTTATGCTCGTTTAAGCTCATGAACTTAGCTCATTTAGGCTAAAATTTTGTTTTCAATTCCTAAAAATCCTAAAATGAAGAAGAACGCTAGGCTCGTTGAGGCTCGTGTGCTCGGCTCGGCTCAGCTCGGCTCGGCTCGTTTATAAACGAGCCGAGCTTGAACATGTCAAAGCTCGGCTCGTTCGGCTCGTTTACCACCCCTACATATAATATATGATGTGTGAAATATAATATTAATTGTATACTCACCTGTGTAGGAAGCTGATAGTCCAGTTGTGCCCGATAGTATATCAGAACACGTGCATTTTCGTCAAACCTCTGAGTCACCTTCCACGTGAAATTACAAATTCAAGCAAATGTTATTGCCAAATGAATTGACGAACGAACATCTTTAGAAAATAAGCCTTCTTACCTTGCTTCCAATGGTCGATCTCCAAGAGTAAAATCAGGATCATGTAAGTCCGGCCGTCCCACGTGTAATCTCTCCCACGACCATAGCTGTGTTGGAAAAATATCATGGGGACGGATATTTCAACCCTCCACTTAATCCACCCACCCCTCCCCTTTTTTTTTCTTTTTTTTTTTGTGTTTCTAACCCACCCCTTCCCCTCCCCCTCCCACCACCCTACCACCACCTCCCCCTCCTCCCTATGCCGCCTCCGAGACCCCTCCCACCACCACCACCACCACCTCCCCCTCCTCCCTCCGCCGCCTTCGAGACCCCACCACCACCACCACCCTCCCACCACCACCTCCGAGACCCCTCTCTCTCCCACCACCACCACCACCACCTCCCCCTCCCACCACCCCACCACGCCCTCCGCCGCCTCCGAGACCCCTCCCCCTCCCACCACCACCACCACCACCTCCGAGACCCCTCCCTCCGCCGCCTCCGAGACCCTCCCCCTCCCACCACCACCACCTCCGAGACCCCTCCCTCCGCCGCCTCCGAGACCCCTCCCCCTCCCACCACCACCACCACCTCCCCCTCCCACCGCCTCCGAGACCCACCACCACCACCACCACCACCACCACTCCTACCACCCCCCACCACCACCACCACCTCCGAGACCCCTCCCTCCGCCGCCTCCGAGACCCCTCCCCCTCCCACCACCACCACCACCACCTCCCCCTTCCACCGCCTCCGAGACCCACCACCACCACCACCACCACTCCTACCACCCCCCCCCCCACCACCACCACCTCCGAGACCCCTCCCTCCGCCGCCTCCGAGACCCCCACTCATAGGTCGGCGGCGTCTCGGAGGTGGTGGTGGGAGGGGAGGTGGTGGTGGTGGTGGTGGGAGGGGTCTTGGAGGCGGCAGAGGGAGGAGGGGGAGGTGGTGATGGGGTGGTGGGAGAGGGAGGTAGTGGTGGTGGGAGGGGGAGGGGGAGGGGTGGGTTAGAAACACAAAAAAAAGAAAAAAAAAAGAAAAGGGGGTGGGTGGATGAAGTGGTGGGGTCGGAATAACCGCCCCCAAATATCATTTGCTGACATAGATTAAAAAAATCCAGAAATGTATTGAAGGAATGAAAATGGTTTTCATCTTACTTGTAGTAGAGAATAAAAACCATGAGATCCTGCTGATGTCTTCTCTCCAAGCACACTACCCCTGTACAACGCTCTATACAAGTGGGCCAAGGCAGCTGCATCCCAGGAATATCGGCCGCCATCCTCAAGATCTCCGAGCAAATAAAGGTAGCACGCATGTATCTTATTTCCTGTGCCATCAACGAAGATGGTCGATCCAAGCACTAATAAGATATATGCACGTGCATACTGCTGGATGATATCGTCATCCAAATCAATGTCTGGCACGACGCTGAAGGTTTCTTTAAGCCAGGAGAGATAGATTCTTCCACCCTTTATCTTATCTTCAGGAGGGGCAACACCTAACAACTCCTCACACACGCCCGCCCAATCGTCGCAATCAGTGATACCGGTCACGGGCTTGCCATCAATGGGAAGTCCAGTCAAAACAGCAACATCCTGAAGTGTGATAGTCATCTCGCCATGTCGCAGATGAAATGTGTTGGTTTCTGGTCTCCATCTCTCCGTCAGTGCTTGCAGTAGTCGATGATCTGATCTGGTATATCCCATCTGTGTCAAATAATACAACCCCGATGCCCTCACCCATGGCTCGATGCGTGGATCCATCTCCCAGTGACGCAATGCCACCATGTGGATCGTGAACTTCGAGGTATCGGTCTGCATGAGTAGTTTATTTTTTAATAAATAAAATAATTCCATGGATGAATAATAACACAAGGGAAAAAAAATCAACTTTCATACCTTGCCACTCACGTATGTCCATCACCTGTAATTTGAACACAAATTAGATGTACACTCAAATAATTGAACATTCATCAGCATATTAGAATCATATTAAACATATTTACCAGCATTTGTGTTTCTCGTTGGACATTTATTTTTTCTATGGCCTTTCTGGTGACATATTGAACATGTATATCTTAGGCTAGGATCCCTAGAGTCCATATGCATACGTCGGCGAGTTGACACGGGTCGCCCCGCTTGTCTCCTAACATTCGGTGGGATGAAGATAGGATCGTTTTCCGTAGGAATCGGCCACCGACTTTTATCATCAACAGAGTGGAATCGGGGTTCATAGGTGTGTCTATATGACTCTGAGGAAAGCCAATGTGACACATATCTCCCAGGACTGATACGAGCATACCCGCAAGCCGCTATGACATGTACACAAGGATAGTGAAACAACTTCGGAACCAAACATTGACATTCTGCATGGTCAGAATACAAGAAAACAGTATACATAACCGCATTCTTGTCTTGGACCTGGAATTCTGACCTATCAAGCCTTCTTACTAGCATCGCCCTCGCATCATGTGCAGTCCTCTCCAAACGCTGGTGCATAGATGGCACATGTTCACCCGACATGCCCTCGGCCGACTCACGCCTCGTATAAAAATAATCTGACACCCGTATGAATGTCTGTTGTAATATGGCAGTGACTGGCAATCCTCTGACACCTTTCAATACACTGTTCATGCTTTCTGCTCTATTGGTGGTCATCGTGCCATGACGACGACCATCGTCATAACAAAGGGCCCATGTTTGGGGAGGGACTTCATCAAGCCATGTGCGAGCTTGCGGGGAGGCACTAAGAATCTTTCGCATTTCATCAGCAAATTGATTTGGACATTTCAAGGTGGCAGCCCTCCACACCTGGTCACTCAACTCCTTTGATTTAACATATTTTTTGAAGTTGTCTATCATGTGTCTCATACAGAAACGATGGTGCCATGTCACATTGCTTGCATTTTCAATATCTTTCATGCCTGCTATGATGCCCAGATGCCGATCAGATATGACACATACATTGTTTATACAACCAACAGAAAAGAACAAGTTCCAAAGGAAGAAGGACCAACTGCTTCTGTTCTCAGATTCAACTATAGCAAAGGCTATCGGAAGTAAACCATTTTCTGCATCGCAAGCGGTGGCTATGAGGAGATTTCCTTTATATTTTCCATATAGATGTGTTCCATCGATGCAAACCAATGGACGGCAATGTTTGAAAGCCTCTAAGGCTGGTCCGAATGCCCAAAAAACACGTTCAAACTGTCGGATCGGTCTGCCCATGTTATTCTCTTGTAAGACAGGGCCTTCAAAGAACACGCATGTACCTGGATTAGACCTCCTCAGTGCATCAACATATAGAGGCAACTCAGCATATGACTCCTCCCAATTTCCAAATATCCTCTCCATCGCCTTCCATTTGGCTCGGTGAGCCTTTGAATATGAAATAGTATAGTGATGATCAGCACGTATCCTGTCCATTATCTCAGTAGGACTGATTCTCAAATTATGACGAATCGTTGGCATAATCAGCTGTGAGATATAATCAGAGGTAAATTGTCTGTGGTTTGAACTGAGTAGAGGATCCAAGCATGTATGGGGAACTCTCATAGTTGAAATCTTAAAAATTTCTGAACCACTGACCCTCCTTGCATATAATCTCCAATTACATTCGTCATTTATGCACTTAACGACGTATTTTTCTGCATTTGATTTCACCACTTGACACTGTACACACTTCTTTATGCTCCAAGTTCGGACAGCATTAATGAGTGCCTTCTTATTCGCGAAAAGCTGACCAACCTCAAGTTCATTACTCGAAGAAGAAGATCCGATTTCATAAATCTGTGGATGGACATTTTCTGCCATCGCTTGCTCCATAAGCTCATGTGGTGGATACATTTGAGGAACATAATTTTCATGGATAACAACTGTCTCCACATTATGGTCATCCTCTGTATCAGGTCCTTCAACCCAGTATTCTCCTTCTTCGGTATCTTCTCCTTCTTCGGTATTAGTAAAATCAGGATCTTCTTCTTCTCTATAGCCTTCTTGATCATCATCTTCTTCATTGTGTACTTGAATTCCCTCCTCCATATCGTTCCAACCCATGTCATGAAATGGGGACCTATAAATACAAACGCATCCTCTTACACATATGAATACCCCCACCCAAAGCATAAGACAAAAACACAATACTTACACATGTGGTATATTGACACTCCAATGGGCATTGGTCGGTGTTGCATCAATCACATCTTCTTGGGTACACGGAACGAACGACGACCCTGAAGGTTGATATGGATCGCGAACAATTGAGGGGTATGAATCTTCTGGATCATAATTCATCGCACCGCGACCTCTTTCGATGATCTCTTCCTTCTCTAACCATATTTGAATGACATGCACGTGCTTTGGGTACAACATTATCATCACTTTCACACCCATATCATCTTCGAGAGGGGCACCTAAACTCTTTCCATCGTGAGTGGGATGCACAGCACTCATGGATAATTTGTAACGACTTGGATCGGTCTCCGTCAAATGGTACATCATTTGGAGTAAATCGACATAAGAGATCCTCTTATTTATGATGGTGGTTTTTCTGGTACCACCTTCATAAAATGAAGTATCTTCACGTTGAACAATCCTCCCGTTAAAAGAGTACATCAACGGGACATCGGATTTCTTTACCATCTAAACCATAAACTATTCAACTTAGTAAATATATTTCTAAATTGAAAAAAAAATTCATCAAACCCCTACATATTAAACACTATACATTCATCCAACACATACAAAATATATTTTCTAAAAGGCCTCCCAATTTTTTTAAATGTTTTCTAAGAGGCTATCAAATTTTTTCCTAAGGCTTTTGAATTTTTTAAAAAGTTTTTATATGACAATCAAAATTTTCAAATGATTGATAAGATTAAAAAAAAATCGGATTTTAGGATTTTCATTAAAAAAAATAAAAAAAATTCAGACATTACACATGTCAATACCAAAAATTAAATCAGAAAATTAAATAAAAAAAATAAAAATAAAAATTTCATAAATCAAACATTATACATGTCAATCATAAATAAATTCACCAAACCACATTTAGGGTTTTGATTACAAATACAAAATTTATCAATAAAATAAAAACAATGGATAAATAAAAAAAAATTCAAGAACATTTAGGGTTTTGATGTTTACCTTTAGATTTGTTGTTTAAGTTGTTGAAAATCGGATTTTTCGGACTTGGAAGCGAGTGGGTGGATGAAAAAAGATTTTTTGGGGTGAAAAAGTGATTTTTGTAGGTGAAATGGGATTTCTTGCGGGGACGGGACGTATATAGGCCGTGCCCTGGAGATGGTACATATATGTGCCGTCTCCAGGGCAAATTTGGCCTCCCCCGGCCGATAATTTTTGAAAATTAAGAACACGGGAGACGGATTATATACAATCCGTCTCCAGTATATTATCTCTCTGGGGCTAGTTTTTGCTAATATTCAGAAGGTGGGGCTATTTTTGTAAATATTTATTTTTCTGGGGTTAAAAGTGCTAATTATCCTTAAAAAAATTCAATCATGGTCGTGGATCAATGAAGCATAGGTTCCTGGTCGTTGATAAGTAGCTTCTCCCCAATACAAAATAAAAAAGTACCTTTCAATCAACTTCAGTAGCTTCTCCCCAATACAAAATAAAAAAGTACCTTTCAATCAACTTCAGTAGCTTCTCCCCAATACAAAATAACAAAAGTACCTTTCAATCAACTTGCAGGTGTAGATTTGACCATGTATCTTTGACATCTTTTGACTTCTTCAAGTTCAATTTTCAACAAGCAGCTTCCACGAACTACACTTTTTGTCTTAAATTCACCAACCGATATATACTGTCTTCTCCTCAACATACCACCACCTCCCACGAAAAAAAATGAACCCAAATTTAGGCCTAGATATATGGCTTCCAATCATAGCCTGTTTCATCCTCGCCTTCAACTCCATTGTTGCTATCAATTGCCTGCAAAAGCACTCACCACAACCAATGATCAAAGCCTTCCTCAACCTCCCCTTCTGGGGGTTGTTCATCTCCTCTGTTAGTCTCATAAGTTTCCTCACCATGAAGGCCCAGACCACCCAGCACATCCTATTTCAGACCTATGGAGTGGTGATTTATGTGGCCTTCTCTCTGAGCATCACTTTGGCTCTGCTGAGCACAAATTGCTCTCCAGTCACTCGAGGTTTTCGATGTTTGGGTTGGGCAGTAGTCTTATCAATCACTGCCAGTTTCGTCCTCGGCGCCGCCTATATGATGTTTACAACCCTCACCATCTGATCCAAGATGATGAGTTTCATTACTCTTGATGGTAAAATATACTGTTCCCCCCCCCCCCCCCCCCTTAGGGTCCTTTTGGATTTGCGGTGGGGTAGATTCTGAATGGGGGAATCATGCATAACATCACCGCAGATCCAAACAGGTTTTTGGCGTTTGCATTTGAACGGTTAATTTTTTTTGCATTTGAGAAGCCGTGAAAACAATCTTTCCCTATCGCGGCTCGTATTTTCCAACGCGAGTGTCCCCATCTCCATCCTAAACAGGTCCTTTAAATTATAAAAAGAAACCCTAAAAAGGTCCTTTAAATTATAAAAAGAAACCCTAAAAAAAGTTTAGAATTTTTTTTTCCCTGTAAATTGTGTCCTTCACAAGCCCGGAGGTTGCTAATACTATCCCATTATCTTTGATTTTTGAAGGAGAACAGCCAAAGCCAACTGTGAACCGACTGGTGATTTCGTTCCATGATTGAAGACTGCTATCCAAGGTCCAACTCATCCAACCATACATAGATACATACATACATGTGTGACATTCTATCATAATGAAGAGAGAAGTAAACGCCAGCCCATGGTCTGGGTAGGTGTCATGATTGCTTCGGGTCCTATACATATGTGAAGGAGCAATCATACGTCTTGTACTTTAATTTGGAGTTGTATTTGTTAATTGTAATCCATTTGAACTTGTTTGATGTATTACTGTATACATGATTAAATGAACAAGCAAATTGGATAATTATATTTCATCCATCAGAACTCTTCGTAATTTTTTTTATACCGAAGGGACTTCCCGTGACACGATCAAGTTGACTACCTCGATTTGTCTGTTTGTCCCGTATCCACTAAAAATTCTTTCAAACTTTTCATAAAGTTCATTTTAACTTCGTAATACAAATTTTGATTAACAATAAAAAGAAAAACTTACATTTAATCAAATGAAATGGTCTAACTAAGGAAATCCCTCAGACAAAACATGCAACATAGTCTTGTGTGGGATGAGTAAAGGATTGACGGCCGGGTTAGGTTCAACACTAGTTGGATAATCAGATTGTAACACGTTCGTGAGACCATTGAATCTTAATTTTCTAATTTTTAATAATAGAATATCTAAATCACAATAACTTTTTATATGCCACCTTAAAATGATAAGATTCGACGATCACGGACACCTTATATCTCGTTAGACCTAATCCGGTCTTAGAGAGAGGAGAGAGAAGGAGTGAGAGTGTCTGGAAATGTGAGGAATGTGAAGCTTTTGGTGAGGCTTCGGTGGATGAATCGTTTGTTTGCGCGGATGATATATATAGTGCGCGTTGAAGTTTCGGAAGGACGAAAGTCATTGGAATAGGTGGTTGGGATTGGCTGCCTCAATGGAATGTGTGTTTCCCGGAAGCTTCCTAGATCCCATACATACAATGAAAAATTCATTTTCAAATACAGGAAACTTCATGGAAACCCCCAAAAGCAGCCTCACAGTTGCTGGGGACCAAGAAAATTTGTTTCAGCTTTTTATTCTTTTATAAGCTTTTAAATAAAAGGGACTTAAATAGATTTGATCATTGGAAAACACATTTTATAAAAGTAACATTTTTTGTACTAAAAATTGTAAGTAAATTTTTAATTAAGAACGCGTTTGGTAACACGTATAAATTTTTTGTTTATTTAAAAAGCAGAATCACCACAAACCCTGTTACCAAACGCTCCCTTAACATGTTTGGATAGAGAATTAAGTTATTTTAAAGTTTATGACTATTCGAATATAAATAAGGATAAGATGATTTTTTTGTTTGGTTGTATTTTGAATTATTTTTTTGTTGAAAATGTAATAATTTTTAATTTTTTGTTGTTTGGATAAAATGTGAATAATGTGTTAATAAAGATTTATAAAATGTGAGAAATGATAACAGTTGATTTATAAGAGGTGATATCAGTTGATTTGACAGTGGACCCACATATCCTTTTAAGTTAAATAACTTGGAATAACTTAATTCTAAGGGTTGGCTGGAATCTATATACCATTTTATACCAGTTAATTATGATATACGGATTCTCATTTAATCTAGCCTTTTAAACACCCATTTTGAGGCTATTTGACTAATTCCCACTTATTCTGGGCCCTATTCTCGAACCAAACAAGGGCTTGGTACTGGTTCAATAAGACGTTAAAATTTTAAGAATAAATTATTGTCTTAATTTTAAAAGATAAAAGTCCATTCATTTCATCTTTATTCATATTTGTTTAAAGTTGGATAAAAGGTGGAATCCGGACAACTTTCCGTATTTTATTCCTATTTTTTTTATATCAAATGGGATTAATTGTCCTATCCCATTTATTCTCACAATTATTCCCTTATCACGAACCAGCCTTTTGGTGTGTTTGTGTACAATGTTGAAAGTGAAATGTTAAAAAATGAAGAAATTTGAGTTAAAAAGAAAATCGATGAATTTTTTTTTTCTTTGACCAATTTATATGTTGTTTGTGCATGAAATTGAAAGCGAAAGAAAATAAAAATTATTGTTTGTGTAATCACATAAAATAAAATGCATTGTTTGTGCATCACATAATGCCATCACATAAAGTGATAAAGAATGACAATATAAAGTATGCTGTGAGAATTTCTTCTTCTTTGGACTGATTAAATATTTATCTCATTTAATAAGACAAAACAATAAAGAAAAACAAGAGTAACTTTTTTTCAACTTTTTATTTGACACAAATATCATGTCTTCAAGTAAAAAAAAAAAAAAAAAAAAAATCACATTTCCTCAATTTTCACGAACACACGTTAACGTTATAAAAAAATGTTCCTTTTAAAAAGCAAAGAACATGAATTTTATTAATCGAATTTTATTAAATAAAATAAAATAACGAGCACATGTTTTCCGGGCGGTACAATTATATATTAGGGAAAACCCCTTAATAAAAAGCCCGAAATCCATTACTTCTTGACTTTTTTTTTAAGTCCATATAACACCATAAAAACACCTATGTAAATTCAAAAAATCATGTGTTAAATTTTCGTTGCTAGATGAAAAATATTTTATGAATATTATGTTTGATTAACACCGGCTGAAAACACAGTACACCACAAAACGTCTATAATGTATCATCCATCTGGAATTAACTTGGGCTTGACATCTTTAGGAATCTTTACAAAAATCTTTTTTCATTATGTATCTTCTGGATTAAGTTGCATATCTTCAAAACTAAAAAATACAATTAAACATAAGAAGGAATAAAATATTATTCCTCTACCCATGGCACTCCACCCTACACAGATAAACGGTTCCTTACATTGGAGCATATCAACATTGGAGCATATCAACAAAATCATATACCATCTGTGATTCAAATGTAATATCATGTGACACAAATGACAATTGGCCTTTGCCTCCTAAACCTCACAGCATATTGCATTACCAAATGATGTAAGGGCTGACGTTTGAATTGAAACTCCATTTTTTTTTCCAATAAGTGAAGCTTCTTTGAAACTTCATCACACCTAATTAAATCAATTAAAAGTTGATTTCCTTGGATGATAAGTTTATGGAATGGGAACCATGAACATCGACCTTTCCAATATAAAAGTCCATCGTTATCGCCCTCTAACGATCGGCTCCATTCACACTTCTTTTCTATGTTCCATTGTGTGGTATTAATGAACAAAATGCAGTTCCCTCTCATATGTTAAAGAAAGGTATAAGAAAAAGAACCACTCAACACGTATGCAAACGAAAAACAACACCTCATGTATTCCAGCTAAGTCTGTCAATTATCTGAAAAAAATCTGTATCTGATCCGAATCCGTATTAAAAAAATTAAGAAAATATCCAATATCCGAAAAATCCGTATCCGTATCTGAAAAAATTATCTGTATCCGAAAATTTCAGGATCGGATACGAATATACATGTATCTGATCCGAAAAATATCCGTATCCAAAAATATTATTTATTTATATTTTTAGAATTAATATAAGTTTATTTTATTTTTACTCTAAAGCATGTAATGTTTTATGTATATACTTATAATGTTATGTTTTATATTATAGGTAATTATTAGACTTTTTTACATATTTTAAATATCATATATATGATTTTTATTTTTCGATATTGTATCTTTGGATATTTTAATAATTCCATATTCATTTTGAGTTTTTGAATATTTCAGATAATTATCCGTATCCGAATCCGGATTTTTGGATTGGATATGGATATTTACATTCAATATTTATCGGATATCGGATACAGATATTTTTTTGGATATCCAATTCTGATATGGATACGGATATGAGCCTATCCGATCAGTAACCGACCGATTGACAGGCTTAATTCCAACAATCCCCAAAGCTAAATCCAAATCATACAATACTTGTTAAAGTGTTAGATTACATATTAATTTGTTATAATGTTAGTTTTTTAGTATGTTACACGTGTAACACTATCTTGTACTATTATATAAAGGTCTTTACTCTCCTTCTAATAGAATGAGTTTTTATGGGTTCATTATTATTTCTCTTTCTTATTCTAATATGGTATCAGAGCCACCTTAAAAATCGTATATCCATAAAAAAAATATCTTTCTTCATCCCCGCTCTGATTGAGAGTTTTCAATCAGAGAGAGTTTTCAATCAGAGTGGGGGAGGAATTTTGGATCATGAGACCTATATCAATGGCCACGGACCTCGTTGGATTGTTAAGGAGATCTTCGATACTTTTGTGTATGTTGGTATTTTGACCAAAATACATAATTCAATATTCCATAATTTGTAATAACCGTTTCATTTTATTACAAACCGTTTCATTTTGGAGGTTACACTTACATATAAATAATTTATTATTGCATGCTTGAATGTAATTTAATTACATGTGTTTCATTCATTTGTCCAAATTAAACCCCCCTAAACAATTTTATTGTATGCATTTGTGAAAAATATTTTGTAACCGAAACATTAATCTCATGCTCTTCAATTCTTGGTGGACCGTTGCATGCCTTAAATCACAGTGATTTAACACATAGGTTATGCATGCATGGGAATTAAAAATGGGTGATGCTCTTGCTTATATAAAAAGGCATGATACACCATTTTGAAAAAAACAGAAAGAGAGTGATAATCAACAATATATTTTTTGTGCATTCAACCCGTGAGCAATGTGATCTTTTAATCATTTCTTGAAACTATTTTCCTTCTCTATTGGTCTATCCATCCGGGCGTCTGAAAGGATCGTAGTCTGTTCACCGTGGTTCTTCCGTAGCTTGCACCCCGGAAGAACAAAACCTATTGTGGTCGTATCTCTCAGTGGTAGGAGCCATTCAACCCTGTGCGTGAGGGGGCCTTATTCACCGAGGACAGAGTGTTTTCACTCGCTTCCACATTTCCGGATACACTTTTCTAATCCCTTACTCTTTTATTTCATGCTTTTACAACATATTTTAGAGTATGCATGATTTAATATTTAATCGATGTTTATATTATTGATATGATTATTATAAGAATTTGTGTTTAGCCTAATATTTTGATTGTCACGCACAACAATCTCGGTGAATAAGCTTACATTAATTCTTATATATATGTAAAGAAATTATTTTTTAGTTATTATATGCATGTTAAGCCGGATGTCAATTAAAGAGTTTCGGATGAACATGTTTATATGATATTTGGTAACTGCAAATCAGCTAGTCAGTGTAGTAGCCTAATCTAATCCTTATTTTCTATGCGGATAGGATTTGAATATATGGATGTGTAATTTTGGTGAAGGTTGTCATAGCATATGTATGCTATTAAAATTGTGTATATCATTTAAACATGCTGATTTATATATATCAATTGATATTTCTTTTGTATATATGTTATTAAGCATGATTTAATGAGATGTTTAGGCTTGCCTAACATATATATGTGTGTGTGCTAGACTTAAATAGATTACATAAGTTAATCTTTGTTAGAGATATGAGAAGGTTCCAATATTCAATTCGGAATGACATGCATGTAAAAATTTGGTATTAAAATGCATGTGTTTTATTTGAAGAATATGAATACATATAAGTTCTGTGTTTTATTGCATGCATGAATTCATAACATATGCTGGGATATTTCATTTTTTGAATGCACATTTGCACAAATTAAATGATGAAATGCATAGTGTTACTGTGCATGTGATCTTTAAAATTGTTAGCATATATGCATTAAATTTTCATCATTAAATGAAACTGTGTATTCTTCTCTAGAGTCATGTATTAAAATTGTTGGAATTCAAGGCATATATATTTCTTAGTGAATGCATTACAAACATTTCACCCTCTCTTATTGTTGAGACGTTAAAAATGTTTGCATGCCACTGTTGCATGAAAATTTATGGTCACATTCTTAATGACTTTCCATGGGCATGTATTTATCTGTTCTCAAGTTAATGGGAGATGGAATGTGTAATCTATATTCCTGTGTTTTAAACACTATTATAAAATTTCTAATTTTATTGAGATTATTTATTTGACAGAAATTGTTGAGGATCAAGACCTCCCATTTAAGCCTCACCTGTGGAAATCTTGAGAGGCTCCTGATGAAAATCAAGGAGAATGTGTAATCATTTGATATTCTTTCTCATCCTCAGAGAATTAAAGACAGAGTGTCAGCAATCAGTCTTATATCAATGCAGGATTGGAGCATTTTTAGTGGGATCAAATTAAATGTGTTAATGGAAAACATTGCACGGGTTCATCTACAGACAGAGAGGATCCATTTTTCAGAAATCTGTTATATTTTCCATATGAGATTCTTTCTATTTGACTATTATGATTTAACATTTTGGTCTATCAGTTATAAGGTATCATGACATCTGGATATTCTATCGAGATCATTGATAAGGGTTTTCTTAGTGGTCTTCATATATCAGTTTCACACTCTACTGAGAAAGACTCATTATGCCTACCGGTTATCATTTTATGGGAGATCTATGCTATTTGGCTTTTCTTGAGGTATTATCTAAAGAGCTATCTGGATATATTCTTTATGTGGTCTTCATATTTCGTGTATTATATTCTAGAAGAATATTCAGTGACAATTGGTCTATCCAAGGTATGTGAGTCTAGACCTAACTTTTGATTACCTTAATTATTAATGGTCATATTAAATAATTTTATGGTAATCAGGTTCATATAAATGTCTTAGTCAATTGCATACTATAATAGTGAAATCATGTTAATATGGGAGTTATTATAATTAACATGTTTGTATGCTCATGTGATAGAGTGATCAAGTCTTACTATTTGCATGCTTAAAAATAAAAATAAAATTGCATGTGATTCGTAGAGAATATTTTGCATGCATGTATGTCTCAAATTATTTTGAGTAGTCTCTAAATGTGAGGGTATTTGTGAAAATAAATCATGAAAAATTACAGTGATAATTTATATACCCTAAAAATGTGGGGGGACATATACCTCATTTATTAAATAAAAAAATTGAGAGAGAGACTACAAAATATTGGGACAAGAAAATAAAATGTGTAGACAACTATAAATAAAACTTGAGTTGATTCACCTTATATCTAAGGGAATATAACTTGAGTTTGTGAGGTTGCAGAGAACTTCACTAAAGGACTTGCGAGATGACTGATCCTTAATATTGAGACCGAGGGGGATGTGGGTTAAGCCCATTAAAAAAATTACCTGCAGTGGGCTCCCTACCATTGTGATTGGAGATCCCATGAAAATGGTTTTCAAGGGGTTAACGAAGCTGTACTGGTAAACTTGTGAGTACTGTAGAGGAAAAACTCCTCTAACCCATCCCTATGGTAACAGTGCTAACTGTAGTGGAAGTAGGTTGAACTAATGCTCTTAATGTGTTCGAGTCCTTTTCGGACAGGGTGTGGTCCATGCAGGCACCCTGGAGAACTCACCTATATGAGTGCACGGACGTGGGGCCGCGTTCTTTGAGATTTGGGTTAAATCTCTAAGGCACTCAAGAAAGGATACGAGCACATGGCCGTAACGTGCTACCCCGCAGAACATGACTCATATCCTGTACCGTGTGTGTGATCAGTGAAACCGGACTAAAGGGGTCGAGTTCAAAGACTTAGTCTACTCATGCTTCTCCGGGGGATATGGTTTACACTAAGTGAAGGTTCAAACCCAAAAGGTACCTTCACCTATTACATGGTATAAGACGCCCAAAACTATTTGTTTCATTCGAGATCAATTTGTTCCATTCCAGATTAATTGTTCTATCCTAGATCAATTTTCCTCCATTCCAAATCAATTCGTGCCAATTTCTCAATTTTAACTATTTTGTGTTATAACTGGGTTTATTATGTAATTTGGTCAGTGGGGGATTGTTGGTATTTTGACCAAAATACATAATTCAATATTCCATAATTTGTAATAACCGTTTTATTTTATTACAAACCGTTTCATTTTGGAGGTTACACTTACATATAAATAATTTATTATTGCATGCTTGAATGTAATTTAATTACATGTGTTTCATTCATTTGTCCAAATTAAACCCCCCTAAACAATTTTATTGTATGAGTTACAAATGATAATGCATTTGTGAAAAATATTTTGTAACCGAAACATTAATCTCATGCTCTTCAATTCTTGGTGGACCGTTGCATGCCTTAAATCACAGTGATTTAATACATAGGTTATGCATGCATGGGAATTAAAAATGGGTGATGCTCTTGCTTATATAAAAAGGCATGATACACCATTTTGAAAAAAAACAGAAAGAGAGTGATAATCAACAATATATTTTTTGTGCATTCAACCCGTGAGCAATGTGATCTTTTAATCATTTCTTGAAACTATTTTCCTTCTCTATTGGTCTATCTATCCGGGTGTCTGAAAGGATCGTAGTCTGTTTACCGTGGTTCTTCCGTAGCTCGCACCCCGGAAGAACAAAACCTATTGTGGTCGTATCTCTCAGTGGTAGGAGCCATTCAACCCTGTGCGTGAGAGGGCCTTATTCACCGAGGACAGAGTGTTTTCACTCGCTTCCACATTTCCGGATACACTTTTCTAATCCCTTACTCTTTTATTTCATGTTTTTACAACATATTTTAGAGTATGCATGATTTAATATTTAATCGATATTTATATTATTGATATGATTATTATAAGAATTTGTGTTTAGCCTAATATTTTGATTGTCACGCACAACAGTGTATCCGTTGGATGCACCGTCGATGGCAAGGACCCTAAGGACCTCCAACAGGAGATTATTGACATTTTAAAATATGAATTGTCTTAATTTTAGAAGATAATAGTCCATTCATTTCATCTGTATTCATATTTGTTTAAAGTTGGATAAAAGGTGGAATCGAGACAACTATCTGTATTTTATTCCTATTATTTTTATATCAAATGGGATAAATTGTTCTATCCCATTTATTCTCACAATTATTCCCTAATCCCAAACCAGCCCTTTTGTGTGTTTGTGCACAATGTTGAAAGTGAAATGTTAAAAAATGAAGAAATTTGAGTTAAAAAGAAAATCGATGAAAAAGAAATTATTCTCTTTCACCGGCTTATATGTTGTTTGTGCATGAAATTGAAAGTAAATGAAAATAAAAATTTTTGTTTGTGTAATCACATAAAATATAATGTATTTTTTGTGCCGTCACATAATGCCATCACAGAAAGTGATAAAAGAATGACACTATAAAGTATGGTGTGAGAATTGCTTCTTATCTGGACTAATTAAATATTTATCTCTTTTAATAAGATAAAATAACAAAGAAAAGTAAGAGTAACTTTTTTTCTACCTTTTATTTGACACAAGTCTTCAAGTGAAAAAAATCACTTTTCCCCAATTTTCACGAACACACCTTAACGTTAAAAAAAATGTTAGATGATTTTTAATCTCTTGTTGAACCAGTACTGAACCCCTGTTTGGTTCGAGAATAGAGTCCAGAATAAGTGGGAATTAGTCGGAATAGTCTCAAAATGAGTGTTTAAAAGACTGGATTAAATGAGAACTGAATTTGTATACTATAAATAACTAGTATAAAGTGATATATTGATTCCAGCATTTTGTTCATTAATTCCACACAATGGAACATAGAAAAGGAGCGTGAATGGAGCCGATCGTTAGAGAGCGATAACAATCGAATTTTATAAATGAAAGGTCTTTGAAGAAAGATAGATATGCAAATAATGGAGGTCAATGTTCATGGTTCCCATTCCATAAACTTGTTATCCAAGAAACTGACTTTTAATTAAGTTGATTTAATTAGGTGTGTGATGGAAAGTTTCAAGGAAGCTTCACTTATTCGAAAAAAATGGAGCTTCAAACGTCAGCCCTTACGTCATTAATTTGATCAAAGAAGATGGTGAACTGGAGGCTTTGTTTGGCAAACAAAAAAAAAAAACAATTTTTAGCTTTAAAATTCAGGTCAACTTAAATACAACATCATTTAAAAGTTAAAAACTAACATCTGTTATAAAAAAGGTCAGGTTAAATACATCATTATTACTATATTTTATTTCTAAACTGTGCATCAAAATGTGTGTTTCATAAAACAGCTATCATCATTATATCGTCAAAACATCATCATTACACCTTCAAAAGGTATGCATAAAGCTGTAAAAGCTAAAAATTGATTTCCAAACTATGTTTCTAAACGTTACCTAAACATGATAGGGATGTTGTTGAATTGATCACGTGCATAGGCTGAGGCATAAAAGGCAAAGGCCAATTGTCATTTGTTACATGATACTACATATTTTAAATATCATATATATGATTTTTATTTTTCGATATTGTATCTTTGGATATTTTAATAATTCCATATTCATTTTGAGTTTTTGAATATTTCAGATAATTATCCGTATCCGAATCTCCTTTCCTTCCCTTGCTTATGTATTTGTTTTACTTTGGGCACTCATCTTTGAAATAGAATATAAAGATAGAATGCATGCCTATTACCAGTTTCATAAAATAATAATAAAAAAGTTCCAATGGATTAAAATTAACTCCAAATTAAAGCACAAGACGGATCGCTCCTCAATTAACAAATACATAGGACCATGGGCTGACGTAGGGTGTGCGCCCGTGTATGTATAGTATAGTTGGGCGAGTTATTTGGACCTTGGACAGCGGTCTTCAATCATGGAACGAAATCACCAGTTGGTTCACAGTGGGCTTTGGCTGTTTACCTTCAAAATCAAAGATAACGGGATAGCATTAGCAACCTCCTGGCTTGTGAAGGACCCAATTTATAGGAAAAAAATTCTAAACATTTTTTAGGGTTTCCTTTGTATAATTTAAATGGTCTGTTTGGGACTGAAGTGGGGACACCAGTGTTGGAAAAAGTGAACCGCGGTATAGTGAACACCAAAAAACTGTTTGGATCCACATCAGATTCCCCATCACAAAATCCATCCACCGTGGATTCAAATGGAGCCTGAGACTCCGTCTGAGACCGTGTTAGAGTGGTGTTCGCGTTGGAAAACCCAGTGGAACACTACCTTCAAAGCAAACGAAAATTCAACGTTTGCGTTTCAAAGGGGGTGGTGGCGATGGTATTTCGCGTTTAATAACGCATGGAAACAGCGCTCTTGGAAGTCACAGTGTCCCAGGCCGAGGATCCAAACGGCCCAAAAGAAGGGCAAAAACAGTATATTTACCAGCGAGAGTAGTGAAAGTCATCATCTGGATATAGGCGCCGAGGACGAAACTGACAGTGATTAATAAGACCACTGCCCAACCCAAGCATCGAAAACCTCGAGTAACTGGAGAGTAGTTTGTGCTCAGCAGAGCCAAAGTGATGCTTAGAGAGAAGGCTAAATAAATCGCCACTCCATAGGTCTGTAGGAGGACGTGCTGGGAGGTGGTCTGGGCCTTCATAGTGAGGAAACTTATGAGACGCCGAGGAGATGAACAACCCCCAGAGGGAGAGGTTGAGGAAGGCTTTGATTATTGGTTGTTGTGGGTGCTTCTGCAGAGGGGCCAGGGGCGGGTAAGCTTTTGCATGGTCGATGTGCCCCCCCCCCCTGTATTTTTTTATTTATTTTCATGTCCTTTTCATTTGTTTTTAGGTCCTTTTAATTTTTTGTGATAAGTTAATTTTAATTAGGGTCCATAAATCATAGGCCCCATCTACATATGAAATTCCCTAAACAGAAACCACTCATAACTAAATAAAATAAAATTAAAACAACCACTCACATCATTTTTAACTCTCCTTTTGCATTTTATCCATATCCCACAAACAGCTATAGAAGCACAAATTCCACTTCTCAACGTCTTCACCTAAGTGCCCATCTTGAAAAAAATAAATTTTTGAATCTCTTTTTTTCTTTTTTCTTTTACATCTCAACTGTTTCTAATATCAATCTTCATCTCTAAATAATTTTTACTTTTTGTTCCATTAAATGTCTCATAATTGAGAATCTACAATCTATAATCCTCTCTTCTCTTCCATCAATACTTTAAAGGTATATAATTTTTTCCTTTTACCTTATTATCATTGTTACTAATTTATTTAAATTTTAAAATATTTGTATAAATATCTAAAATAATCAAATCATTCAACATTTTCAGAATATGAAACCTCATCGAAGTCAAATTTAAAGGTATATATTGCTTATTAGATTTATGTTTTGACATTTTTTATGAATTATCAATATGAAATATGACATATCATTTTAAAATATAATAATTATTTTTTATAATTATTCAGTGATATATTTTATATGAATGCATTCATTTCATTTTATACGTATTTTTAATCTATGCTATTGAAATAAAAAAAACATAATGATATAATTTTAAAAAATATTTATATAAGTCACATTAGGCCCCCCTTTATAAAAATTCTGGCTCCGCCACTGGTCAGAGATAGGAGCGGAGCCAGAAATTAGAATAATGGGGGGCTGGAGGGTCAAGAGATAGAGGACAATAAAAAGAATAATTATAGATATATGATAAGTTATGATAAAATTAAGACAATTGAATATATAATGATTGAGTCCTTGAAGTAATGATGATTTAAATTGAAAGTTTTTTATATACTTCTTTCATGTATTTGGTGATATGAAATAGTTTATAAAAGATTTAAAAAAAATATATTGAAATATCATTATTCTCATCACAACAAATAAAACAAAAAAATGGAGCTTCAAAAATTGAAAAAATGAATATAAAAAAGAAAATTGATCACAAAAATATATAAGGATATCCTTTAAACTTATATTTTAGAACGAGAATTTTCAACCTCACTTCAAAAAATTTGAGGGACTCAATATACAATGGTTAAAAATTAAAATAAAAAAATAAAAAACCATTAAAACATCCAAATTAGTGATTTTTCAACCCCTTAAATCCATATACCAATATTTCTATGAAAACAATTCACAATTTTTTAAAACAAAAAGACAAGCATGTGACTCCAAATCTCAATGAACATTAATATACTCGGTCTTTTTTGTAACCCAATTTGCATTTGTTATGTTTAATGTAATATATAAAATCAATTAACGCAATACATAATACATATTACACTATTCCAGAAATTATAAATAAAATGTCTTTATTTCATATGAGTATATACCTCATTTATATAAAAGATGAATATACTTTATTATATAGGCATATATTTTAAAAATAATCAAATGTATACATGTTAACTTGATGCAAATGGGACTACACGTAACATTTTTGAATTTTAAACTCCTTGAATTATGGGTTTTTGCATGTGTAACCCTCAAAACTCAAAAGGGTTTAAATTGTGCACGAATGCCATTTTGAAAGGTATTTCTTTGTAAAACTTAAAAAAATATTGTGTAAAATACCCTCAAAAGGGCATTCATGCAAAATTTAAACATTTTTGTGGGTGGCAATAGAATTTTAAAAAGGATATATGAACAATAATGTTTTTTTGAGGGGCTCAAATGCAAAAAAAAACATTACAATCACCATGCACCCATGCATTAGGAACCGTGGGCTTGGGGGGGCCCGGGACCCCAGCCCGCCCCCCCCCCCCCCCCCCCCCCCAGCTCCGCCCCTGGTCAGAGGGAGTCAAAGAGGTTCAAGAAGTTGGTGGGGTTGGAGGGGTTCTGGCGGTGGGGATGGAGGAGGAAGGGGAGATGTGTGGATGGTGGGTTTGTGCGCATTTCTTGGAGAAGTGCATGACTGGCAGCCGGAGTTAGAGGGGATGGTGGGACATCGAAGTGGCAGAGGAGCAGCATGAGAAAGGGAAGGGAGACTAAAGAGAAGTGGGAGAAAGGGATCTAAATGGGTTGGTGGGGGGTTCCATTGTCCAATCATCCATATATCATGTAAAAAAAAAAATGATTTCACACACAGAAAAAGGCATGTTATGTGATCCTGTGAAAAATACTCGGCATGTTATGTTTCATTTTGTGATCCTCATAATATAGAGAAACAAATTTTGTGATTTTCTCAAGATAAAGATAAATATATTTTTCATGATTTTTCTTTCCTCAAAAGAATATATATTAAACAAAAAAATATGAGCCATTAAAATTTAATCAAATAAGTGATAAAAAAAAATCTCAGCTATTAATATTTAAGAAGAAGTGATTTCAGTTGAATAAATGTTATAAAAATAAATGAGGCTCTAGTGTTAAAAAAACATGATCAACACTGACCACTGCTACTTTTTACAAATATTCGACATCCAATGTTTTTTCTGCTAATATTCGATTTTTGGGTGCTATTTTTGTTAATTGCCCTTTGAATAAATGAGGGGCTTGTATGTTCCTGAACAAACTTTAAAAGATCTCTATTACACATTTACACTAAGTCCTTTTTTACAGTCTCATATGGAATGTATCTCATTGAAAACTTTTAAAATTTTCTATAAATGATATTATTCAATCTATTGAAGTATATACTTCACATTTTATAAAAGTATATATCTCATTAAATGAGGTATATGATTCTTAAATAAATGAAAACATGTGTTATCTGTCTCATGGATTGTGAAATGCACTGTGTAACATTTCTATATTAAAATATGTATACTATTTGTGTGTGGAATAAAAGAGTGGTGATACCCAGGCCCCAAAAAATAAGCCACACTCACAAGCCCCATGAGGTGTCATCAACTTATTGATTGGCTTTTTAACTTTTCAAAAATAATAAAATGACAAAATACAAATCTGCCCTTCATTAAAAATGTCACATTAACCCAAATTAATCTTCTCATTTTCTCTATTCGGTTAGGACTCTTCCATGTAAATCTTAAAATCAATTTATTCATTTCAAATTTTGAATTTTGAGATCCTTATCTAAATTACAATTGAACCTTAATTACACCAAAAGTTACATAAATTGTTTTTGTCAAAATTCTTTAAATGGCTTAGATGTTTTTTTCAAACTTAGATTCTTATTATACACATTAATTTTCTTTTTTTTAAGAATGTTATTAACTGAACATTAAAAAAGTTGGATATTTATTGTATTCAAATTTAAATAAAAAAACACATATAGTTACTATATGAAGCAATTACATCAAATACATTTCTTAAATATTTACATATCTCACAACGATTTGTTGCATTTACATAAAAACTGTTACATTTACATAAATGTAATAAACAGTTACATTTACCTAAATATTTTACATTCAATGCAGTGTTTAAACAATTTCGAAAAAAAAATTATTTTCAATAGTCAGTTACATTTTATGAAAAATGTCAAACACTTTTTTTGTGTGTGTTACATTTAACAAATATATGTACTTGATTGTTACATTAATAAATTTAACAGATATATATTACTATTTACATTGAAAGAAATGCAATACATGAGTGAATGTTACATTTCAGGCTATTACATTTATGAATGTAACAAAATTTAGAATATGAGTATTTTGATGTTAGAAATGTAACATTAATATCATGCATACCATATATAAATTAAATGTAACTAATATTAGAAATAGTAGAACAAAGAAAGAGAGGATTTTGAAACACTTTGCAGCATCCTCCACCATTGTCGTTATCTCCTCCTTTCTATGTTGATCTGATCACTGCCTATAGGGATATGCGTAGCTCTTTTGCGACAACACATCAAAATGCTTATCAACTTAATTTGGTTGTCTTTGTGAATAGGCAAGGTGTGAGAATCCTTTAAAGAAGGGTGACTAAAACTATGAATTGCCTGGGAGATGTGGAGAGGATGGTCAGTGAAAGTTTGCAAGAGGTGGATTATGGGAAAAAAAGTAAAACGTCATTGTCTCCTTGTTTTGTGGGTGTTAACAAAAAAATAAAATAATTACACAGAAGTATCATAGATATTGGACATATGCCATCTCATGAAACCTGTGATATTGGGGCTTAGAAATTATTATTATGGATTAAAATTGGGATTAGAAAAATGGACGTACGTAACATTGTCCAAAAATCCCAGCTACGCACGCCACTGTTCGTTGGTGAAATCAAATTGCATGTGACCTTAAGCATGGACAGGTGTCTCGCTACAACAATAGTCCTGCCTATTCATTCCAATTATCGATGATATTCGAATGCCGTTTGTCGAAGCGCGATAAAGATCAGTCAACAAAGACCGATGTTGATGGCCTAAATTTTGTGTGTTTTTGGTCAAAGGTTAAAGTCAGGGCATTGCAAAAAAAAAAAAAACTAACCTAATAAATATTTTACATAATCCAATATATACAATTAATTCAGTTGAATTCAATTCACTAAAAAAATTACATAATACTTTGGGATTGGAACATATTCATTTTGGTAAGTTGTAGTCCCTTGAGACTCAGACCCCATTGATGGAATGACATTTTCTTTGGTTCAATTCCTCCCAACAAAATTGAAAAAGGGGGTTTCTCGTGAGCCTCTTGTCCAAAATCAGTTTGGAACACTTTTCTCACTACTAATAATGACTTTATGCACTCTCACCTGGCGAGATTTCCCTCCCTCAGATAGTTTTGGATAACGAGTCCCCAAGATTAGCTAAAGTTCCTAACTTTTTATACACATTTGGACTTTTTGTAATAACTTGGATGTAATTATTCGCATAGCAATATATATTCATTTTTACCCACAAAAAAAATAAAATAATGACTTTATAACCCATGTTGATCTTTGTATAAAAAAAAATTAAGTATTGATATTACACAATTACTTTTGTAGCGCTACTTGCAGTCTCATATGTCTTATTAGTCTCTTATTATCAATATAAAAAAATTACATTTTTTTATAAATGAGTCTATAGAAACAACTACCTTGTTATGAAAAGAGAAATAACCCTTAGTTATATCCCTACATCTAATATGACATTGACCAAAAGTATTAGTGTGGACAATTTTTTATGCATATTAAAATGATGGGGGCTTAGAGATGTATAGTTTTTTTTAATATCTTGAGTGTTATTATCTGTGATTAGCGTGAAAAACCTCATGACTTGGGAATTACACAAGAATTTATTTTTATTTTATCATGATTGTAATATCCGCATTTTGCATGCCTCATGACATGTTTGTGCTATAAGTGCACGTTGAGTGTAATATATATCCGTAATAAGCATGAAAAATCATGACATGTTTGTAATGAATAAAACACATAAAATAACGGGATATACCTTAATTATAACATTATAAATGATGATTAAATCCTCAAAACAGTGAAAGTGTAAACCTTATGTATCGTAGAAAATGTTAATTAATTAAAACGTTCAAATGGCCCTTTTCGGTTTTTCAGCAAACTTGTAACGCTCACTAATAATTCTCTTTTTCTAGGTCGATGCCGTGCAGGGGCAGATTTATTGGTGGCCAAGGCCAAGGCTATAGCCCGGCCAAAATTTTGTATTATTTATTTTATATATATATATATATATATATGGTCGCGATTACGTGCGGTGTGCGGTCGGTGCGGTTTACGACGTGGGCCGTTCGATTGCGGGTCCATCGCATCCAACGGTCGACGTGAATCGCACCCGACCGTCCGATGCGATGGACCCGTGATCGACGGCCCGTGATCGCGCACCGCACCGACCGTAAACCGCACCTAATCGGCTCCCTATATATATATATATATATAGCAACGATATAAGTGGAAAATCAACCCACTGAACACCTTGGTCCCTAACAAAGAATTCCAAATCCATCATTCTCCCCCATCTTTGATAAACCTGAACCTAAATCAATAAAGATTATACACAAATTCTAACATGTCATTATCATGTTTGTGGTCCAATCTCCTATAGTATTATTAAACAGAAAACTTCACAAAAATCAAATTGAGGAAGAATCTTTGAATGGTAAAAATAATTAAAAAAAACCCCAAAAATCGATCAACAACCCACAAACGAAGAAAATAGGATAAATCGACACTACTTAAACATGTTGTCTTACAGATCAGGTGATCGTCCCTACCAGAGGGTGGGAGAGAGAGCGAGAGCGAGAGAGGAGGCCGGGTGAGGCACTACAGAATGGCGACGGGCCGATCAGGCCCTATGTGACCGTAAGCGCCACCCACAAAGAAGGCAAGGATCGGTGGGTGTGGCGACGCCACGGATGAAAAAGGAGACTTGAGTGGCAACTGCAGAAGATGGTTAGGGTTAAAAAAAAAGGTTGGGTTATTTTTTTTTTATAAACCCTCTCCATTAGCGACGCCCAACATAGAGCCGTCGGTAATATGCTATCTACGACAGTCACCATCGTCACTAATTGGCATATGACGAACTAGGTTTGCATAACAGCGATGTCCGCATTTTGGCCGTTGCTAATAAATGTTTTAGCGACGCATTTGGCCATCGCTAATAAACTAGTCACCACCCATGTAATGGTTGTTTGTAATACTCAAGTTTTTCATGAAATTCAGTTTTTGCAACCATATGAGCAACGGTTTTTTATATGGCCATCGGTAAAGGGCGTCAGTAAAAATCCATTTTTTTCTAGTATGAGAGGCTGTCGGGCACCTCCGAATAGACCCCTCCGAGCGGTGATCCGGATGAGTTGCGAGACGAACCAAGATCCAAGCATCTGGAGGAAATCCCCCACCAAACCCAAATTCTGATACCGATACCATTGAGCAGACTGATTGTAATAACCCGAGCCCTCTTATGTCGGTTTATGCTAATATTTACTTGTTTGGATCGCAGGATAAGATAATTTTATGCTAGTGGGCTTTTGGTCTTTATTATCCCTGAAGTCCTGCATTTGGTTTAATTTTCGTAAAACACCTTCAAGGCATATTTGGGATTCATGCTAAACATATAAATGCTTCATTTTTTAGTCACTCTTCATATAAAATTAGTTTTGTGTCATTTGGGGCTATATTAGAAAAGTTATTGCTGTTTTACCATTTCTGCCCTTAGAAGAGGAAAACGCAATGTCTTCTGTTCGTCGCTATTTTTAATATAGTTGGAGACTTCTTCTGATCTTGAATTAAAATTAGCAGTTGGATATATTTTCATCAAATTTCTAACAGAAGTTGTATCATTTGAAGTGGACTGTCCTACGAAAAGTTATGATGGTTTGAGTCGAGGTTGCGCAGAATTCTAAAGGAGGGTGCTTTCGTCATTTGGCGGAATCCAAAGTTTTAAATAATTGATGAAGTCGGTGGAGGATGTTGTGTGTTATATATTGTGTGAGAGAGTGAGTCGGCCGAGACTCATATCAGTGAAAATTCAGACAGGGAAAATCAAGGAAAATTGGGAAAAGCTTCGTGGAGTATTTTTTGTGCTGCACTGGGTAAATATTCTTATTCTTTTCATTGTTATTCTTCGTCTAGGGTTGTTCTATTTCAGTTTTGAATCAAATTTGTTATTTGGGGCAGAGATATGAATATGTTTTTGGGGCTGGATAAATAGGATTAGAGAGTTGTTTTTATTTAGGATTTGTAATTGGGATGTCATGTTTGTCTTGGTGGATTTGGGAATTGCTTGATTTATGGGGTTATATTTTAGTATCTGATTGAGGTTATATTTTGATCAGTGAGTTCCTTTATGCGTGGATTAGGAGCTGAAATAGGGTGAGTCCAGTTAGGGTTGTGAATTGTGAGATAAGTAACCCGATCAACATTGTGTATTCCATTCCTTATTCCACGCTGTATTATTGTAAGTGACCTGATTGACATTGGTTTATTCCTTCCAGTTCCACTCTTCATTGTTATTGGTTATATATCATTGAATTTCAGAATTATTTCTATCCCTATTGATTCGTAAAATTTCTTATTATTGGTTGAATCCTGTGATGTGCTTGATATCGCTATTTGATATATATTATCTTGGTGTGATTGGAGATGGATGACCATGGATGATTATTGATCTCACTTCCTCAGTGCGTATGACTATGTATGGGTCTTTTAGGGTGGCTCAGAGATAAACCCTACCATGCCTGCACGGTGGGGGGGAGGGGGCAGGTAGCGTGATATCCACGGTGGATATTTTGAGGGCCACACGCGAGGTTGTGTAGATGAGTGTATATGTGGAGTACAGCTTAGACGCGGGGGCTGAGGTGAGGTCGTAAAAGTGGTCAATCTATGTGCTTTAGATGTTTCAAGGACCACAGTGAGTATATTTGACATTGTTGGTGTTCTTCGTATTAGAGAGAGTTTGAGAGATTCAGTGCATTCCTTCCTGAGTATGAGTTGTGTTTCAGTGTATCATTTCCCAATCATTAAGGTGCACCCTAGTGATATCTATTGACAATATCAGTTGTGACTTGTTAGTTGTGTATTCATTTTCTGTTCATTGGGGAGTTGATCAGCGATGTTATTCTTTATCTTTTCTGTGGATATTCATTCAGTGATTTCATTTGGTATTTATCATTTGACCTCGTGTGTTATTGAGATGTTTGAGCTGATATTCCATTCTATTTGAGTTTCACCTTTGAGTTATTGTACGTGAAATGTCTAGGTTACTTACTGAGCATATTTCGCTCATTCCATTCTATTTCTCTTATTTTTGCAGAGAAGAGGTGGGGTTTTTGGACGCTGGCTTTATCTTCTTTTGGTGCCACGTCCAGCTAGTGATAGGTATATATAGATGTGAATATTTGATGTTTTGGATCTGTACAAGATTATTTTGATTGAGGCTGGTCTAGCGAACCATGCCTATGTTAAACTGCTTTGTATATATATATATGGATGACTGTATATGAGGTGTGTTAGATGCTCTGTTGGCTGTTTAAACTTTCCTGGGTGAGTTTATATAGGTGATTATATATATCTTGTTTGATTATCTGTTATCCCAGGGCTGTTATCATATGTGATCATATAGGGTGGATATTTCAATGTTTTAAGAAAAAAATGTTGGTGAGTTTTAAGGCACGTGACGCGCTCGTGTCGACGGCTTGGGACATGGGCTGTCACACTAATTGGTTAGAATTCGCTAACTGTTGGCTAACTGTTGATGGTCCTTCCATCTTTGGAATGAGCATGATCAGTTAGCCAACATTCCAAGATGCATTCCCGATGCCTGCATGGCCCTCCTGTGTCTCCTTAAACACATCCAGCACATCAACTCAAACAATACTCTTGAAACTTTGGTAGAATCGAAGATCG
This sequence comes from Acorus calamus, assembly GCA_030737845.1. Classification (NCBI taxonomy): domain Eukaryota; kingdom Viridiplantae; phylum Streptophyta; class Magnoliopsida; order Acorales; family Acoraceae; genus Acorus; species Acorus calamus. The sequence continues at coordinate 25,379,010 of CM060868.1, read as the reverse complement.
AAACTGTCGGACCGGAAGCCTTGTCCCCATTGGCCCCAAACATTGCCCCCTTCACCTCCTCCTTAGATAATGTTTCATTCAAAGCATTAATGTAGTCCTGGAAAAGCTTTGGGAGCCATGGATCAGCCCATTGAGGTCTCCATCACGCTTGTACGCCTCCTGAAAGTGCGACACCAGCCCATTTCCAATCTCACACTCATTCTCAAGAACTCGATCTCCAATTTACAATTTGGCTACCCGATTAATCCTCTTCCGAAAAGAGGCCATTTTGTGGAAATACTTTGTGTTTTCATCGTCCGCTTTTAGCCACAGAGCTTTGGACCTTTGCCTCCATTTGATGTCCTCTTGTTTATAAATCTCCGCCATATCCTCCCAAGCCTATGTTCGCGATCCGCCACTACAACAAATTTGATCATTAGCTACGAACCTTTAGCTGCGAAATTAAATTGCGTAGCTAAAAGTGACTTTCACTTGCGAAAAATTCATTCGTAGGGAATAGGTTCAACTTTCTCTATGAAATTCAATTTCGTTGCAAATGGTATAACATTACCCTGTGAAATAACATTTTGTAGCAATACATATAACTTTTGACGGCGAAAAACTATTTCATAGCAAAATATGTACCTTTTGGCTATGAAATTGTATTTCATAGCAAAATATATAACTTTTGGCTACGATATCTATTTTTGTAGCAAAAGAGCAGCCTTGTAGCAAATACAATTTGCTACTACATACAATTCGTAGCACAAGGGTACCTTTTTAATTTCGTAGCGAAATGTATTCCCGTACAAGACTTTTGAAATGATAATTGCAACGAGCTCATTTGGTCGAGAACGGTTATTTGCTACGAAAAGTGTGGTTTTTGCTATGAAACATTTCGCATCTAATGCTCAAATTTCTTATAGTGTGCGTTACTCCGTTACCAAGCCCCCCTGTTCTTCTTTCAAGTCCACTGTCCTAATGAATTCTCCATACTCTGTACCTCTTGGCCCCTCCCATTCTAAAACCTGGTTGCGCCCCTAACAACACAGTCAATTTTTTTTCATACAAAGGTCAAAATGGATTACAAAGCGAGGACCACCAAGTCCGAACTGATTTTGGACAAGAGGTTCACGAGAAAACCCTTTTTTTAAATCTTATTGGGAGGAACTGCACCTGCTCATGAAAGAAAAGGTGTCCTGCTATCATTGAGTCTGAGTCCCAAGGGACTACAACTTACCAAAATGAATATGTTTTTAAATAAATTTCTGCAGTCTCAAAGTATTAGGTAATGTTTTTAGTGTATTGAATTCATAAGAATTAAGTGTATGTCTTGTTTATTATATATTAGATTATATGGAAAATATTTATTAGGTTGGCTTCATTTTTTTTGTAAAGGCCCTGACTTTAACTTCTATTTTTTTAGCAAAACAAAAATAGATGTTTGTTATTCGATTTCAACTCCAGCCTTTTTTTTTTCAGGAAAAATTTCAACCTGACTTTAACATCGGGATTGAGCCGATCCTCTGCTTGACCTTGACCCTGAACCAAAACTCACAAAACTTACGCCATCAATATCGGTCATTGTTGACTGATCTTTATCGCGTATGGGCAAATGTTATTCAAAGATCACGAATAAGTGGAATGAAGATATTCCACATGACAGCTGTTGTAACGAGACAAATGGTTCATGCTTGAGTCTTTAAAGTTGATATTCCCACATGCAATTTGATTTCACGAACGAGCAGCGGCGTACGTAATAAATCTCAAACACACATCACAGACGTTTGTAATAGAACCATACAAACCCCCCGTTTATTCATGTGACCACCATAGCATGGATCACAAATTCATCCTTATTAACTATTACATGATCGGTAGAAATCTCTCACTCTCCCTTTAAGGGCAGAAGATAACCTGATAGTTAGACCCACCGGCGCAAGTGAAGGTGCTGGTGGCGTCGTCCTTGGGATAGCTATACGCGTCCGGGCACAGCCCCTTGAAGTACCTCGAGTAGTCCGTCGCACTGCAGCTCCCGGAGTTACAGCAGTACTCATCCGTCTTGAAAACCGTGCACGGGTTGTTGCAACCCCCAGGTGCTTGCAGCGCGCCCGGGCACTGCCCGATGACGTCCGCGGTGCACCGTATGTCTTTACACCCTGCCCCGTTCGTTGGGCTGAAGTCCATGGGCACGTTGAAGCCGTCGACGAGGGAGATGTCGTAGAAGTCGAGGTTGTTGAACTGGTTCAGCGCGTACTCAGCGAGTGTGTTAGGCGGGGAACCATAGGCGGTGCATGCGAGAACCCCGCCACAGTCGCCGGTCTGGCAGTGGCCGTTGCCCGAGCCGTCGAAGGAGCAGCCCGTGCGGGCCCACACGCGCGCGCCGGCCGTGCCGGCGGGGACGTTGAAGGTCCAGGACTGGCCTGAGTTGAGCTGTTGGCCGCCGCCGGGGACGGCTGCGGCCCACACTGTGTAGGAGCATTTGTTGACTACGTTGATGGTGGCGGCGTTGGTGAGGGGGAGGAGGAGGGGGAGGAGGAGGAGGAGGAGTGAAGAGAGAGGGGGGGATTGTGTGGCCATTTTTGGGAAATGGTGTTGGAATGTTTTGTTTTGGGATGGTTTTGTGTTGTGTTTGATGTTGGAATTGGGATTGGTTTGTATGTATTTATAGATGGGGGTGAACCTTCTAAATTTATTGAATTCTAGTTTTCAGTGTTTGGCATGGAAAAAAAAGGAGACTTTGATGTGTGACCCTTCATGAGATGGGAAGAAATTTCTAAACAACTGGCCATGAATATGAACAAATAATGGAGGGGAAAGAAAACAAGCTGATTAATGGAGGGAATTATGGCCATGGAAGTATAGGCATTGGTTGACTACTATGACAACAAGGAATTTTAAACACAAGTAAACTCTGAATAGATCTTGAGTTTATCTAGGCATCCCTTTTCAGTGATTAATTATAGTTCACATTGTAGAAAATTCAAATCTAAGATATGTATAAAATAATGTAGAGAAGAAGAGTGAAGGAAGAGCACAATCCTATTTATTTATAGACTTAATGACTTGATTTTGGATAGAATCAAATCCCAATAGAATTTAATTAAATCATTCAGTAGATATTGGATCCTATCTATTACAACTCAATCAAACTCTTATTCTTAATACACATTTATTCTTATCCTAAATTCAGTAAAATGTTTGTCTTTAATCAAAGGATTTGTCTTTTTTACCGTCTCAAAACAGTCTCATATATCTCTTTAGCCATCCAGCAAAATATATATTTTATTTGGTTTATATACCTTGTTAATTTTTTTTACATTTGTTAAAGATAAGTCCATTAAATTTAAAATAAAATGATATACACATTTTATATATCAAAACATATACATGTGAAATTAAATTAAAATTGCATGTGAAATAGCAACATTACAATGAAGACTCAATCATGGACAGCTGTTTAGTTACAACAGTAGTCCTGCCTATAAATTCCACTTATTCATGATCTTTGAATAACATTTGCCCAATCACGATAAGGATCAGCCAAACAAATATTAAACATTGATAGCGTAAGATTCATCTCGTAATTAATGGTGAATTTGGTCAATGTTCAAGCAGAGTTTGCCAGGCAGTAGGCTAAATTCTCAATTTGAGTTTAGACTTTAGAGAGCGCATTTGGAAACATAAGTAAAAAATAACTGTTCACTTAAAATAAGTTTTTAAAATATTTTTCAGAAAGTAAATTTTTATTAGATTCTTAAAAAGTTAATTTTTATAACTAGAATTTATATTCTCACCTTTCTTTAAATGCTGGGAGCATTTGGAATAAAAGTGATCTTTAGATTCTATCTAAACCCATTTTCAATGATATCCTTAACACATGAAATAATCAGTGCTGCAAATTGTGTCAGTTACGGCCCCTGCATGAATTCTACGTATCTAATATTGTTTTTGTTTTGGCCATCAGTCTCGGATTTTCATGCCTTCTAGACAACTCATGTAAAATAGGATTTCAGAGCTTCTATTGCAGTTCACGTTGTGTGCTTTTCTTGACTTTCTTGGCCGAGCTGATCCATCCACCACTACAATACATGACATCATCATCATGATGTATACCCATCTTGTGTGATGTTATGTCTGGTTGGCGAGATCATATCCTTAGATACGTGTGCAGAGATTTCTGGTGTAGGTTAATAAGAGAACTTGACAGATAATTTGGCACACAACATATTTTTAAAGAAAATTCTTTTATTTAATTAAAATTACATGAAAACAAATCTTGTATGATATCTTAAATAATTGAGATTTTAAGTCTTTATAAATTATGTTTATTAATGATCAATCTTTTCCTTCTTCATATTTCTTTTTAAATCCTCATATCAACAGTCTATTTCATTTTTAATCCTTATGTTAAACGTCCGTCAAAATATTCTATATACCATTAGTTTGTGAAATGAGATTTTTTATTTTTAAGTTCATGTATTTGATGCACTCAAACTCAGTGAGTTGAATAAAAATGTGACAATATTTTTCTTTTTCTTTCTGTTCTTTTTCTTTTTTTGTGGAGTGCTTTTTTTTCTTTTTCTTTGGATGCAAGTAAGCGTTCTAAGTCATTAGTCATGTGGGGGTTTATTGTGTGTACGTGCCCGTCTGTGTACTGTTGTGCGGTGTTGCGTTGCGCCGCGCGCGCGCGCGCGAGCGAGAGAGGGGGAGGGAGGGAGGGCGGGGGAAGGTGTTAAAACACTGATGTGATTTCAGCCAGAATTTGTTTGACACAGAAAAAAAAATGAAATAAAAAAACACCAAAAAAAATGAAATAAAAACAAAACCAAAACCACTCTAGTGGCATTTGGAAGGCACATAGAATCACTCATGCTCTGGACTTTGTTTACGTGGTCTCCCCACCTCCCCATATGTTGTTTAGGGTCTGTTTAAAAACATCATTGAAAAATAAGATAGAAAAAGCATTTTCTGTGTTTTTTTAAAAAATAAATTTTTTATACTAAAACTTGTAAGTAACTTTTTAATTAAACTTATTTTTTAGAATGCGTTTGACAACACTTTTGACTTATCTGTTTAATTAAAAGCATAATCACTTCATTTAAGTGCTGCCAAACGCCCCCATTAGCCTAGAAACTATTTGGCTGGCCACATAATCTCGTCCTGGGGCTGGAACCGAGTCGCTTTTGAAATTGATTTGCTGGCTGTGGTGAAGCTTTCTGACTTTAGCTGATATAATATAAACAGTCCATGGAAATTATCAGAATCTTATCACTGGTTGTTCAGTCTGTTAAACAACTTTGAAAGACTTCAACCTTTTTGTCTGGGCTGGTTTTCTGTGGGGCGGGGGGGTGTGTGGGGGGATTCAACCATCTTGAGTGTTTTAATTCCATTTGGGCAGCTCTCCTTATCTTTTGATTGTCTTTGCTTTAAGTGACTCAGATAAGATACAACTGGGTGACAAAATTTAATATGCTGTTTATGTGCTAATTGTTGGAATTCAAGTGCAGCATACATGTTAATTGCCTCTTTAACACCCTGATCAGAAGCACTTAATATTTAGTTGTATAAACAACCACATGCACCAGCATCACTCAATTTCAATGTCCCTACAATATAATATCAAACATGTGATTTCCCACATAGTTATTGAAAACTAAAAAGCCTATACCAAATGCAAATCTTAACATACCAGGCACAAAGTTAACAACAGTCCACAGGACAATCCCACAAACAGTCAACAGCAACATATGTTTTGATTTTTTATTTTAATAGTAACCTCATTTAATGATATATATACTCTTATGATAAAAATATATACCTTCATGATGTATCACATGGATCGTTGACTGGAAAAAACATGAAAATTTGCTATAGGGGTATATACCTCACTTAGGGAGAGAGGTATGGGAGTATATACCTCACTGCAGATCATCTTGTCCCTGCGCTCTCAATAGAGAACATCCCTTCAAATGTTGGGAAAAAATGACCGCCAAATAAAACAAGTCATTTTTTAGAGATCAACTACAATCAATCGCTGAAAATATCACAAAGTGTATATGCACTCCCCTGGAAGTTTGGAAATGCTTCCAGATTTTCATATTGCATCCAAAATCTGATATTGGAGTAAAGATTTTGAAAATTGGGAGGGATCGGATATATAATTGGTACAATTAAGTCACCACTAAAGGGAAGGTTATCACTCACGGTAATTAACAAAAATGTGAGTGCTTAAAAGAACACGCAAATCTCATCCAACTACCATTTGACTAAATTACATATATATATTAACACGCAAAAGAACACTTCCCTCAGCATCAAATACCCACATTTAATCTCCTGCATTCCCATATAGAATCTTACGTCCAGGTTTCTTCTCAACTCAAATGCATCTCCTCAGAGTGGCATTTCCTGAATACCCATCTATCACTGAATGAACCATGATTTTCACTTTAATATAAAAAAAAATAAGACCATAATACCAACCTGACAACCCATCCGCCATTAAACCTCACTGATCTTTGATTCAAGGACCTGTTGTTTCAACCATTAAACACATTAAGCAACTGTAGAACACGGGGTTGATTCAAGCAGTAAAACACTGAGCATAAAAAAAAATGTAGCATAGAATTAAACAAACCTTCAGTGCATAAGACCACGAATCGAATCATTATCAATAATCTCATGTTGTTTGCTGAAAGATCCAGTTAGAAGAACATTAGAATCAATTCCCTCGTATTGTCTTGGTATCATCGGTCTAATCAACCACTACAAGCACGTCATTTATCTGTACGGAAGTTGTTCTTGAAATGATTGGAACCAACCACTCCATTAAAGCACGTCGATTTTATGTTCATCAGCATGTTGGAAAATGGTTCAACAGCAACGACTGTTGCTCTTTGCTCAGCTGAGAAAACCAATTCTTAATGATGTTCGCATGAGAGGAATAATCAACTGATGATTCCAAATCACCCTCAATTATTTCTTGAAATTTTAATGGGAGGAGACCAACCAAAGCACAGAGAGCAGCAAATTGAATTGCATGGCTGTATTTCCCTTTACTCTCTATGTCCAGATATGATGAAAGGCAAGATTCTAGCTCAGAAAGCCCCGTTCGTTCCCCACCAAAATCAATTCCTATTCTGAATAAATGGAAAAAAAAAGTTAGCAAATCTCTAAGCATTTTAAAAAATTACATTATTATGGTACGTTTGGCACACATCTATACAGCATAAATACATGTCTATAAATCTGAATAAACAATTTCAACAACAGTATCATTAATGTTTTAGGTGTACAATGTGAGTTGAGAAAGTATTAATGTGTATACAGCATAATCAATGAAAAAAGTGGTTATTGCTTACAAAAAAACTAGCAACAAAAGTTAGTATAAATGAGAGTTTACATGTATCATATATAGTTGTCAAAGTTTAGCAGGCATGACCCTGAGTGCCTTCTGTACATTCTAGTGAATTTGTCAAAGAAACACAACAAAATACAAAAAAGTTTCAGAATTAACCACGTATGCAAGAGCTTTCTTCTGAAAGTTAGGAGCTCCCCTGATGAGATCAATTCAGAAAAAACCCTCAAACAATGGAGACAAGGATCTCCAACTAAATTAAAACAATAAAACCAACAAAAACTAAATAAAACGAACTAACCCCACACATGCAAACAGAGAAAGCGATGCTATAATAATCCCCACCTGCCCCAATGATACTTGTAGATGTGTCCTCCCCCAGAAAGAATATTACCCAAATCTTAGGAAGTGACACTATGCTTGGCCTGTCCTTAAGAAGTGACACTATATGTAAGATCTCAAATACAACAAAATAAAAGGAACAAATAGAGAGCTATAACTATGTTCAAAACTGCATTTAGAGAATGATTTGGTGAAAATGAGCTTCTTCATAATTGTAAGTGATCGTGCGTCCCAGTACTGTGCGTGAGAGTTAACTTATCAGTTTTGGAGCTCACCTTCAAATTTCCCTCATCCTTGAACCTTCAAGCGGCGACCTAAGTTTAGAAACACACAGGAAGAAGCGGCGACCTAACTTTCAAGCGGCGAGCGTGCTCTTGGCGGGTCGCAGCAACGATTGTGTGGGAAGTCTGCCTCTTCGGGGGTTCCTGCCTGGTTTCGATGGTCGTGACGGTGGGGGATCTGCCCCCACTGTCCCTTCGCTCTCTCCTCCTCGAGACGTGGAGAAAAGTTGTCTCTCTCCGCCTGACAATGTGGACCCAAAACCGCGGCCTCCTCGGGGGGGGGGGAACTCTTGAAAGCATATTTAACGCTTTCAACATGAAAATTCAAGGTAACCCGTATACTACTTTTTCATCTATGCAAAGCACCACATCATCTTCTGAAGATCCTCAGAAAACTCTGGCTGCTCCCTCTCTCCCTGTTTCTTCTCCCTCTCCACTAGCATCTTCATCTTCTACCCAACTTGCTCCTTCAACCGCCACACAGGCCCCTGCCCCCTCCCTCCCCCATCCCTCCACGGCTCATGCCCCCTCCACTCCGCTCCCTCCCAGCCTGGTCGACTCCCGGCACTCCCTCCTAGTGGACTTGGGTCTGGTCCTCCACGGAAACAGAGGAAGCCGACGCCTGTACCCCCTCCCTCTTCATCTCTCCAGGTTAAATCATGGGGAGATCTTCTTCAAAAAGAAAATCCGTCCCCACAGATTGGCTCCCTGAGATTTATTGAACCAACAGTGGAAGGTTCCTCTGTGGTAGCAACACTAAACCCAACAGCCTATGCAAAAAATACTCTACAATGGGCCCAGGCAGTGGTGGGCTACATTATTGGAAAAATCCCTGTCTATACACCATTTCTGCAATTTCTTCAAAAACGGTGGAACCCGAAAGGCGAGATGAAGCTGCTCCTACATGGTAATGGATTTTTTGCCGTGAAATTCAGCCTTGTTGAGGATTTGAATAAAGTGCTTGAAGGAGGACCTTGGACTATGGATCATCGCCCATTCATCCTCCGTAAATGGTCCCTGAAGTGCGTATGGAACAGGAAAGGCTCAGTAGCATACCTCTATGGATTCGTCTTCCAAATCTTCCCTTGCACCTTTGGGAGGACTCTTTAAGTCATATAGGCAGCACCATAGGTGTCCCGCTTTACGCTGATTCCGCTACCCTCAGATGCAGTCGAGCATCTTTTGCTCGAATATGTGTGGAAGTTCAGGCATCAAAAGCTCTTCCGAATTCTGTGCTAGTCGATGTTCTACCGGGTCACAGGGAATCCTTCAAACTTGAATATGATTGAAAGCCAATCGCTTGTCAGTTTTGCCCACGATGAAGCATGTTGTATCTTGAAACCAAAAACAGTGAAATCAACCATAGTGAATAGCAAAAAAGGGGCAGCAGCTGTAGCATCAGCTAAAGGCAAGGATAAACAAATTATGCAATGGCAGGAAGTTACCAAGACTCACAGTAAGGAAAATGCAAAGCTCATGTCGGATGCCATGAAACAGGGCTCCTCCAGTTCAAGGCCAATAATCAAGATAGTTGCCGATTCAAATATTTTTGAGGCCTTGAAAGAAGGTTCTCAATCTAGAGAACCTACAAAGGAGCCTTCCGGATCATCACTGCCTTCCTCAGAAGCACATGCAATCTTGACAGAGAACATAGTGTCCTTCAGCATCTAACACGAGTGCAAATGATGTGTTGGTGGACTCTGAACTAGATACGGGCCAGGTCACCACACAAGCACTTGGAACCAAAGAGGGGGAGGATGATGCTCAGAAGGTAGAGATCACTTCTACAGTCTTATTTGGTTTAGCTGAAACTCAAAAAGTCCAAACAGAGCAGGCAACTACAATGAATGGCTCTCAAGCCAATCAAACTGCTATGGGGGAAGATGGAAAAAATGGTGAATTTCTTACCACATCCAGTAAAGGGGGAGAACATAAGAAGCCCAAGCAGAATCACAGCAACAAGCAGAGTGGGACAGCCACAAAACAAGGGAAGCAGCAGAAAAATGATCAGATTAAAGAATTCTTTAGAGATCTTGCTGATGGCCAGTCATCTCCTGACAGTGCCCAAGTCCCTCCAAAAGGTCCCTCTACAAAAGGGACCCGGAGGGCCTAAAACCAGGTTATGCAATGCTCGCCCTCCCCCAAATCTGTTTTTATGGAAAGTTTATTCTGGAATGTAAGGGGTTTAATGGGTGGGGAGAAACAAATGGAATTGAGTCAATTTTTAAGGACTCATAAGCCATCTTTTGTAAGTCTGCAAGAAACTAAACTAAATGATGCTGGGCACCGTGCCCTGAAACGTAAGCTGATATATCTCAATTCTTCTTTTCTGTCCATGGAGGGACGCATATGTTTGTTTTGGAATAGTGATCTGGTGGAAGTCAAAATTCTGGATCAATCCTCACAACATGTTCATTGTCACATCCAATGCAAGAAAACTCAGCATTCTTTCTTTGTCACTTCAGTTTATGCTTCAAATCTTTATTCTGAAAGATTACTGCTTTGGCGCACAATTACCGCAATCTCTGGAACAGTATTGAATTCTCCCTGGATTGTTGGGGGGGACTTTAATGAAGTAAGATATAGTTCAGAAAAGTTGGTGGCTGCACTGCACATGCTCGGAGGCTTCACAAATTTAATGAGTGCATCTCAAAGTCCCTGCTCCATGATCTCAAGGCAATAGGACATACTTTTTCATGGTCCAATCGTCAGGCTGATCGAATTATGAGTCGTTTGGATCGTGTGCTCATCAACTCCTCATTTATCAATGTTTTCCCACTCTCTATGGTCAATTATTTAGCCCCTGGTATTTCAGATCACTCCCCCATGAAGATCTCCTTTGAGACAATCATTCCAACTGGACCGAAGCCTTTCAAGTACTTTGAAATGTGGGAATCTCATCCAAATTTCAAATTAACAGTGGAATCTGCTTGGGCTACAGAGGTAATTGGTGACCCTATGTACAGATTGGTCAAAAAGATTGATGCGACAAAATTTGTGCTCAAACAATGGAACAAACACTGCTTTGGCCCAGTGCAGAATATGTTGCAAAACCATCGGGAGAACCTTGTTGCCATCCAATCTCTTCTACAGCAAAGTCCTTTGGATCCGAATCTTATCTTACAAGAAAAGGATGCTCAGGCTCAATTCATTTGGAGCCTTAAACAGGAAGAAAGTTTTCTTCGGCAAAAATCAAGGCAACTCTGGCTCTCTTCTGGTGATACTAACTCTCATTTCTTTTATGACTCTATCAAGAGCAGATCGGTGGTTAACACAATCAGGTCTCTTCGCTCGTCGGACGGGGAAGAACTGACTGATCCTATCCAGATCAAAGATCACATTGTCAATTTTTTCTCATCTCTTCTCAATAAGGACTCTGGACTCCCTGTCTCGCCTATTCGGCCCTTTGGCACCATCTCATTGGTCCAGAACAATGCTTTGCTTGCTCCTATCTCCTTGAAGAAATATGCAAAGCTACATTTAGTCTCAAACCCCTCAGTTCTCCGGGGCCTGATGGTTTTCCAGCCCGCTTCTTTCAACTATTCTGGGACTTAGTGCATCCTGACTTGGTGGACACCATTCATTTTTCTTTAGATCGGGCAAACTACTCCGGTAGGTCAGCCACTCCTTCATTGCACTCATTCCTAAGACTTTGAATGCTGAAAAAATGGATAATTTTAGACCAATTCCTTATGCAATACCTTGTACAAAATTAATGGCTTCGAGACTCCGCGATGTCCTTCCTCAACTTGTCAATGAGCATCAAGCGGCCTTTATAAAGGGGAGGAGTATACATCATAACATCTTACTCGCTCATGAGATGGTCAAGTATCTTAACAATCAAGGGAAGTCCTGAGCTTGCATAAAAATTGATTTGCGCAAGGCTTTTGATAGTGTCATGTGGATCTTTCTTGAAGAAGTGCTAAGGAGTTGCCAGCTTAATCATCATTGGATCCAACTCTGTATGGAATGCATCACCACTGCCAAATACTCAGTGCTTATTAATGGCTCGCCGGAAGGCTTCTTCACCTCAAGTTGTGGAATTCGACAGGGTGACCCCCTTTCACCTCTCCTGTAGTCATACAGGCTCTATCCACACAGCTTGACCATCTGGTAAAGGACGGCTCAGTGGGGAGTTATGTTAGAGGCAGGCCTTCGTGGATGACTTACTTGTATTTACCAATACAGACCCCAACACAGCAGCAGCCCTTCAAGAACTTTTTACCCAATTTGCAGCCATGTCTGGACTGATGTTAAACAACACTAAGAGCCAAATCTTTGCAAGTGGTGGCTCCTCATCAGGTACCTTTGCACATCATCTGAACATCGCCCTCTTCTCCTTGCCTGTGAGGTATCTTGGCTTACCTCTATTTCATGGGTCATTGAACAACCGACTTTGTCAACCCCTTATTGATAAGATTAGACAGCGAGTCTCTTCCTGGGCTGGTCACTCACTCTCTACAACTAGGCGGGCAGAACTCATCAGGTCTGTACTAGCTTCATTCCAAGTTTTCTGGTCTTCAGCTTTTCGCATCCCTTAGAGAACTCAAAAAGATATTGAAAAATTACTCAGAGACTTCTTTTGGCAAGGATGCTCAACGAACAGGAGGATGCATCATGTAAACTGGGATACAATATGCCAACCATTCGAAGAAGGGGGATTGGGTATCAAGCACATTCGTGACTGGTCTAATGGCTCTATAGGGGTTCGTTTTTGGGAAATTGCAAGTAATAAGCTATCCATGTGGGCCCAGTGGATGAGGAACAGATACCTTCGAAGGGACAATATTTGGAAGGCAAAAGCCCACTCGGGCAGCTCCTCTACTTGGACGTCTATTCTCCAGGCCAGAGAATGGATTCTTCCAAAAGTGCAATACTTGATATTTGAGGGTAAAACTATAAACTTGTGGTTTGATCCCTGGATGAACGGTAAAGGATTAGAACAATACTTTGGGCATGTAACATACGACTGGGGACCTCCAAAGGAAGCAACATTGGCAGCTTTCATTAAGGATGGTCAATGGGCAAGGCCAAATCGCTGCCTGGTGGAACTCGAAATGTTATGGTCAGACATTCAACAACAAGAAGTAGGTGGACTTGGTGATGACTTGCTGATATGGTCACCTAGCAAATCGGGCAATCTAAGCCTATCGGAGGCCTGGCAAGCAGTAAGAAATCGAGGAGAGACCCCTCCTTGGGTGAAGTGGTTGTGGCAACCAATACAAACTCCAAAGCACTGCCTTTGTGCGTGGCAAGCGCTACTCAACAAGCTTCCCACTCTAGTTCGTCTTCAGCGGAGAGGTCTCACTCAATCTGTTAACGGCTCGTTGTGTTCGATTGGGCCTGAGGATGCGGATCATCTTTTCTTGGGGTGCTCCTACTCTAGATTCATTTGGAGTAAACTATTTCGAGACCTTCAGATAAGAAATCCGGTCCCTCGAGAGCTTGAGCTATTTGCTCCTTGGATGACAGTGAATATAACTGATCCATTCAAAAAAGAGCTTGCCTACATCATACTCTCCACATCTTTTTGGTTCCTCTGGACTGAAAGAAACAACAGGGTCTTCTCTGCCAAAAAAACCCACAAAATGGTCACTTTGAGGAGAATTAAGGACAGCATAAAGCTTAGTACTCTTTATAGGGTCTTCAAAATCAGCCCTGCTCCTGATCTCCTTAAAATCTCAGAAGCTTTTGGTGTCCATACGATTGAGAAGGAAAGGATTACTTCAATTGTTACATGGATGCATCCTGAAGATGGTTGGCTGAAACTCAATACGGACGGCTCACTAGCGGAAGAGAGAGGGGGCTATGGGGCACTCATTCGAAACCATAAAGCAGATTTTCTGCTTGGCCTAGCTGGCAGACTTGACCTTCCTTCCATCAATCTCCTGGAGCTTAAAGCCATTAAGCAGGGAGTCAAGTTGTGTAACATGACTCAGGTCCAAAAATTGTGGATTGAATCTGATTCAACTACTGCACTGGCTTGGCTGAAGGGAAGAGGAACCATCCCATGGACTGCGATAAGATCACTTCGAACCACCCATAATTTTCTTAACCAGTTAGAAGACAAGAGGGCCACACACATACATAGGGAAGGAAACTCTCCGGCCGATATTCTCGCAGCATACCAATCGATGAGGGGGGAAACTATTTATCATCCTCACCAGCTTTGGAATGAGATTGACGAAGCACTTGAGCTGGACAGACAAGCTAAAGGGATCACACGTATCAGGGAATAAAACACCCTGATGGTCTTAGTGTTTTCATGAAAACAGGGGATTAAGTAGGACAAGGGGTTGTGTTTGTGGCACCCTTGCACTCTTTTTTTCCCATTTTGCATCATGTAAAGGTCTGTGTATTTGTAAATCCCCTATAGCAATACAAATGTTTTGATTTAAAAAAAAAAAAAAACACTGAAGTCTGAAACAAAATACTACATTTGAAATGTCCACATAGACAGTACCAATGGCAAATACATGATCCATTATCATCTGTACGAGTTAATTGGGTTGAGTTATATCAAGGTGTCCATATAAAATCACATGCCTTGCGATATAAAACATAAGTAATTCAAAAAGGTAGGACATTTTGAGAAAGACCCTTTAATCATAATAATGTGCTTTAGAAAAGAGATGTGGAGATGAAAATAATCATTCCTGGTTTAAAATACTTACTGTAATCATTAAAATACACAGCAATAAGTCATCAACAGTAGTAGAAGGGCCCACTAATTTACAAAATACAGATGTCAACGAAGAACACATTTCAACTCCTGATTGAGGTGAAAATAACCACACAAATACTTATTGCAGTAACTAAGTAATCATACCTTCCCAGCTGACCGACCAGCATAAGCAGCACAGACGAAACGTCTTCCAAAGGGCAATGTTTAAGCAAGTTCACAACAGGGGAAACAATATTGTTATACGTCCAACTCCAACTCTGAGTACAAACAAAATAAGATCTTTAGCACCAGAATTACCTAAATTGAGGTGGATGATATGGAAAGGAAAATTTAATACATCTTATCATGATAAAATTCAAAAGAAAATGACTGTTATCATTTTTAAGAAGATTGGAACCATTTAAGATAACCTGATTAACAAACTGCAAATGATATGTAAACAAAAAAAAGGAAAACTGCATACCTTGTAACATCCAACCAGCTCTAATAAGGAAACTATATCCATAAACTTAAAGAAAAATTTGTCAACTGCTTGATCAGACTGCCACACAGTCAGCTCCTCAAATATAAATGAACAAGCCTCCTGGCAGCTGGTACTATAAATTTCAAGATCTTTCGCAAGTTCTCCCGCACTTCTGATTGAGGCTGACTCTGTAGATACTGGTGTAGCAATCATATGTCTCGGACAAACAGGTTGGATCCCAGACACAGTATAACCCTGCAACTCTCCCAAAAGCATTGACACAAGTTCATCAATGCAAACTGTATCTTCGGCAAATGGACATTGCTCACAAGGAGGAAAACTGTAAGCTTTCACATTTGTTGAATGAAGATGACATAGAGAGAAGCAAGACTCATCCCCCTTCTCGAGGAGGAAAATAATGGACTTTATGGAAGCTCTAACATAACTCAAGTTACTCAAAGAAAGAAATTTCTGTCCACATGCTGAAGCAAAAACATGCAATATTTTCAATATCCAAGAACAATCACGTCTGCATAGTCGCAACATTTTGTAAGAAGTCTCCCAAAGAAAACCAGTTCGGTTGATGGCTAAACAGATAGATGAAAGAATATTGCTTCCAGCCACCAAATGCTCAAATTTAGCCACCTTTGATGAGAAGCAAACATCCAGCCCATCAGATATAGAAGCCCTATGGTCTGAATCAACAGAACCCACTGTCATGCTTGACATATAATTATAAAATACAACTTCTTTCTCAACCAGGAAATCTTTCATAAGGCAGAGGAGGACATCTAGCCAGCAAACTTTAATGAAAGAGCATTTCATCCCTGGATTAGAAAACACTGACAAGGGCATATGTCAGACTGTTTAGAAACATAAAAATTGAAAACATACATGTGCAAAAGCCGTACTCAGAAAAAAAATGATCAATGTGATGAACTCCAAACAAGACCAGGAGATAACATGCAGAATCAAATTCATTGTGGCAGGAATTAATTACAATTAACCTAAACCACTTCCTCCAAACGGATATTAGCATCCTTCATGTTTGGTAGAAATAGACCGCTAATAAAATGACAGACGGTTGTTATATATAGGGCTGATTCTATGTGGTTGTGCGGGTGGGAGTCCATCACGTGAGAAATGTCTTCAATCATTTGATCAATGGATCTGGTCACCTACACAGATGAGATGGGTTATAACAACCATCCCTTGGCCCCTATCAATCCCGAATGGGATTCTCACTTTCTCTCCACTTTTGTTTTTTTTAATTTTCAAGTGCGGCTGCACATATCAATGTGCGCCTAGGCATGCACATGAGCTGCATGTGCCGTCAATGTGCGGTCATGTGCGCCTATGTACGGCCAGGTGTTCGAACAGGGTTCGTTCCAACCTTTAGGCATTAAACCCCGTTTGAACGGCATTCGTTCTAGGCTTCAAATGTTCAAACCCCGTTCAAACGGGATTCATTCCCAAAGAACACTTCATGCATTTGAACCTTGTTCAAACAATTCGATCCCCATTCGTTTGACCGGTCCATATGCTAAATTTTTTTAAATAAATAAAATGCAGAATGTGCAGCCGCATGTACCATATGTAGACACCACCATATATGGGGTTCGCACATGTTTTAAACTATGACCATTCAATATTGATCATATATATATGTATATATCAACACGTATTCATGAGGGCAAAAGGCACTGGAGCTTTATCCCATACATCAACAAAAAAAATAATCAACAACAATGTTAAAAAACTATACCTTTGACCAGACCACTGCATATTTCTGAAATGGAGCCCTCGAGGCTATGGAAAGCATCTTCAATTACAGCATCAAGGAAACTTTCGGTGGCAACAGCAAGAAGGTTGCAGAGCAACAATGAAAAGAAGATACAAGCCTTCTCTCTGAAATTTTTAGAAATAATTATTAAAATCAGTCTTTTCCCATAACTCAAGCAAAAAGAGTAAACTAGAAACCAAATAAAAATGTGGAATTAGATTACTTGTCAAAGTATAACTAGATTTCCAAGATAGGAAAGAAACAGCAGAGAAGTTTATTATGTGTGTGTGTGTGTGTGTGTGTGTGCATGAAGTCACTTACTCGGGCAGAAGATCTATTTTCTTAAGAAAGTGCAGAAGATTTGTAACCAGGCAATCGGCCTGACAAATAGAAGAGTTTCCCCGACTAAAGGCATCAAGAGCTTGAAGTATCCTGCCTATACTCTGTGTTACCTTCATATAAGGAAAAACAACACAGTAGCCCGCATTAATGCCATCACATGAAATTTTTTCCAACTCCTCAATTGTTGATAAGGGAATGCTCTCTGCAACTTCAGACTCCAATATTTGACGTGTAATTGGATGCACTTCTGTTGCATTGAGGATTTCTTCTTCTGAAAAATTTGCCCATTTCAACAAATTAGTCAAGGATATAGATTAGCAAATAAATCATCATAAAAAACCGCAAAACTTTATACCTAATTTCTTGCCTTCATCATGTGGACACGCTCTTGTGAATTGAGAAACAATTGGACAGTCAAACTCATTTTCACCAATTTGAATCTGATTCTGAGGCAAAGAAAGGACAGTCATCTGAGGAGCTACAAGGCCTTCTTTTGGCCTTGTACCTCTTGGACTGGTAGGACATCCAAAGCTGAAATCCCCTGAAAACCCAGGAATGCTAGTTTCCCTTAAAACAGAGTTGCCAGGCACAAAATAAGAAGTTCCTTTAGCACCCACCAAGCAATGTCGAAGCACCTCTGGTTGACTTCCTGGTGCTTTTAACTGCAAGATGCAGGGTGTGTGATGTGCATTTTGCACATCACTCCCAACACCATGCATACTGTCAGTAGCTAGAGGTGTAATATCCACAGGAAGAGGAGACGGATTGCTGTATCGCTCACGTTGTTCGTCAACACCATCACAGAAGCAATGTGGTGACTGAATGACACATTTGCTCTCAGGCATTAATGGATTATCAATGGTGTTGGATACTTCTAATTTTGACTTGTTGGAATCAATCTCCAAATCAATCACATCAAAGGCACTTAAAAGCTTGATTCTGTCTAATTGCATTTCATTACCAAAAGACCCCTCTATCAAATAATGAGATTTGTCCTCAAATATTTGATGGCTAGGGGAGTCTATTGTAGGCAAAGTAGGTGAGAGGGGCATTTCCATTGCTATCCTATACTTCTCCTCATCAGCTTCATTATTGAATTCCAGCAACTTCATATAATGCCCATTAGCTAAGTCTTCAAAGCTCGCATCATGGGTAATCCTATCAAATCTAGCTGCATCGCTAACATATGTGTTTCCTATCATCTGTTTCACAGGTGGCCATGTTCCACTATGGATGGGTGCAGCTCGGCAGTCCTCAATTTCCCATCCATCTCCTCTTTGCATGTCATTTAGCCTAGAATGTTGCAGACTGGCATTTATCTGTTCATTAGCCACCTTTCTCATCCCACTTGAAGCACATTTCTTGCCATATGCTTTATCACGTTCTTCAGAAACTATATTCTCATTTTCCATAAGCTCACCATTTTTAGTGGCATCATTACAATCTAAAAGACATTTCCGTTCATGGAGTTTCCTTTCTATCTCTGAACGCAAATCGTGATCCTTTAATTGCAACTGCACTACAGTATCTGGAACACTTTGAACCCTCTTTCTTTTCCTCCTACATGCAAGCAATTTGTCTGCAATTTCATTTTTATCAAAAAGCGTAGAATTCCGGAATGGAGTCCCCAGGTTTCCATCAACAGGACTTTTGTGGCCATTATCAGGTGCCAACCCAATATTTTCACTCTGTGCTAGTACATCCATTTTACACGAAGAATGTATGAAATCTGGCTTCTGGTTTGAGTTATCTTCTGCCAATGTGGTTGATGTGGTAACAGAGAAACTACCCCTTCCCTGTGAGTCCACCAACTGTCTATCAGAAAAAGATGCGCTAGTTGAACATTTGGCAGAATTTTGTGACTTGTTTCTGGTAGAGCCTCCAACCAGAGACTCTGATTCAAAACTAATACCTGATGTTGCCTTGGCGCAGGTCCCTCCAGGAAGTGCAAACGAAGGCTGAATAAGTGCTCTTGCCGCGCCTGAAAAGTCAAGAGCATCATTCTCACTTTGATGCTTAAGATTGAACGCTTCAACAATGCATGAGTTGTTTCTATCACTCAAGGCGCCAACCTTTGATAAACCGCCAATCTGCAAAATAAAAATGTTATAATTGTAAGATACAGATAAGGAACATAAATAACTTTCCACCATGAAACGCATCTAGAAAACTAGGACGACAGAAGAATAAGATATGAAATAATTAAGATCACACAAAAAAATTATCAAGTGAAACATATTTGATTCAAAATCTTGGAAATCCAATACCAACCTTCATACCATCTACACCTTCAACATCCAGAGACCAACAGCAGTCAAGCATACTTAAGCGGTTTGAGAGATTCAGGAAATCCTGCTTTATGAGAAGGATCTCTTTCTGTAACAAACACTTCTGCGCTCTCTCTAGCTTAGCCAAGCTCCTGGCATGCTTCCCTTTTTTCTTTTCCAGCTTCAGTAGCTTTTTCAAAACTTTTGTATCATCAGAGTTAATATTTACGTCACCATTAGGTTGACACTTTTTAAATTCACATGAACAATCCTTGTCCATTTTCCCATGTGAAATTTTCTGAATCTCCTTCTCCAGTTCCTTTTTCCTTTGCCTTTCCACTTCCAATTGTTGAGAGAGATCACCTGCACGGGATTTTTCATCCAATTCTTTCTTCTTGGCAGCTTCTGCAAGCCTCCTCTGTTCCCCTGCTTTAGTCATCTCCAAATCTGCGCGCTTCTTTTCTCTATCGGCCCTCTGTCTCTCAGTTTTAAATTTTCTTTCGGCATCTTCCACTTTCAATTTCTCAATAGCCATATGTTCTCTACTTTCACTGGCTTCAGCCTTCATTTTTTCCAATAAAACCCTGCACTCCTCAGCACCCCTCCTCTCCATATCCAGAAGCTTCTTCTCTTCGACAGCCTTGCTCTTCTCAATTTCAACTAGCTTCAAAGCTTCAGAAGCTTTCTTCTTCTCTAGCTCAGCTTTTTTCCTATTAGAATCTGCTCTCTTTTTCTCTCTCTCAAGAAGTTCTTTGAGTCCTTTTATTTCTGCCTCAATTTCTCTCCTATCAGATTCCGTCCTAGATTTTTCTTCCACCTTTTTCTGTTGCAACTTCACCAGCTCCAATGCTTTAACAACTTCCTTCTTCTCTTCCTCCGCCTTCCTCCTCTCGGCCTCTGTCCTATTTTTCTCTTTCTCAAGAAGATTTTTAAGTCTGTTTACTTCAGCCTCCCCTCCTGAGACCACACTACTCTTCATTGAAGTAACCTCTGCCTTCAGGTCAGAGATCTCCTTCTCCATCTCAGATTTTCTCTTGAAGTCATACTCCCTGCTTTCTTTCTCTAATTTTGCCCGTGCGAGTTCCTCCTCATAAGCTGGGAAAAACATGCACCAACAGAAGTCAGATATGCTTCAAACATACTGCATAGGGACAAAACAAAATAAATCACAAGAAGCAATAGCAATTAATAAATATAAAAAAAGAACAGGAATCACCTTGTTGATCACCATTATTAACATCATCAAAGCATCTTCTAATGATTTTATTTTTCAATTCAGTTTTATTTTTTGGAGACTGCTCAACTCCAACTCCTACCTTTTCTTATTCCATTTTTCTGTTTGTTGCTTGGGAGGATTTGGGTTTTTATTGCCTTTATGTGTTTGGATCCTATCATCTGATAACTATAACTTCAGGTGGTGTGCTGGTAGGCACCCACCTTTATTTCAAACAAAAACCATCAAAGCACATTATTAACAATTTCTAACAAATCAGCTTCATGATCAAATGAAATAAAGAAAATAACATTTGTTTGTAATACAATATAACCTTGACAAATGCTGAACACATTTCCACTGTTTTCGTTGAGCTACACACTTGAAGAGAAGTACGATAAAGCGCATAAGTGATAGAAGAAAAAAAAGGAATTGGATTCTTATATGTCTCATATGACATTTAGTTTATCCAGCTAGAACCACAGATCAAGCAGCTAAAAACTAGCCTTGAACATGGGGATATGTAACTATTTTTTAAATTAAAGTAGCAGTGAGTGAATTTTGTTGTCTCAATCAAATTTTGAGTCAAATGAGCATCTGTTTGTGACGGCATCTTCATCAGAAGTATTTAGGTTATGATGCACAGAACAGGGGAAACCAATCAGCCTTACCTCTATTAATTGTATGATGAAGAGTTTTTCAACCCAGAAAAAGAAGAATGACAGAAGTATATAATACAAGTTCATCTCCATTATCACAAAAGCTGTTTCTTGGGATATCTGGAAAACTACAAATGAAAATCTTTTGTACAAAACAAGCAGTGCATAAAGAACTGTAATGTGCATAAAGAACTGTAATGTTGCCAACACACTGTTTCATGTAGGCTACCTAATGCAAAACTGGTGCAAGCATATTTTGAAGGCTGGAAAACAAATCACTATTACTGAAGGATGAAGCTGGGAGTGGAAACAAGGGAGGCCCTTATTTATGGGAGTGGCTTTAAATGTTATTCTATAACCTAAAAAGGGATCCTAAAGGCCACACTTGCCACCATTCACAAATTCACAGCATTTCAAGAGAAAAAAACCTTCGAAACATGAAAATATTGAAAGCAATTTGCTTATTAACCACCACAAAGAAATAAAAAAATCTGTAAAAAAATAAACAAAAGAAAGAGAAATTCTCCTATGCTTGTTTGGTACCAATTAATGGACAGAATAAGATTTGGCCAAAAAATCAGTTGTACATATGTTTTGAGATTTTTGGCTTATAGCTTTTGGGTATTAACTTCAGTTATAGATCTGGGGGAAAGCAGCTTTAAAAATCATTTTTTCCTTGCAATAAAACGTAGCAATTGACAACACGAACAGATAACCCTATCAAAACATCAAATCAACACAGAATTTTAAGGAGAGTCCATATTTCCTATGAAAAAGCAAACTTTTTTTAGCACACTTACAATTCAATGTATGAAAGAGGAAGAAATCTGAATGAACCAGTCACCGATCAAATACAACATTAGAAGAATCTCTCCATAGGGAGGCATCGCTTACCTTTCTTGAGAACGGAAATTTCGTCGTCCTTCACTTTGACTTGCTCTTCGAGGAGTCTAATGGCATCCCTCAAGTAACCCCTCCCCTTATTAAGCTCCGCGCACTTCTTCTTCAACTGGTGACACAGACACAAACAGAAAGCGTCAGAACCGAAAATCATGAGTAATAAAAGCATGAAAGAAAAAGTTCAAGTCGAAAGGATTCAAGAGGAGGTACCGCATCGCAACAGCATTTCGTTTGGGAGACATCGGAGACCACATCGGCCGCCATGATTTGGGGGACTATTGGGAGAGAGTCGGTGTTAGGGTTCCAAGGGGTTGAGAATCTAGGGTTAGGGTTTTGCGTGTGTTGCCGGCAGTGAAGCAGCGACGGCTCCCGACGACGACATTGAAAACCTGATTTTTTGTTTTTATTTATGAGATTTCTGTCCGTCTCTTCGGTTCAAACTAGGGTTTATGGTGACACTCAAGAATGGTCGGTTCTCGCACGTGCGCTGCACGTGTGGGATAGTGTTGGGGTGGGGTCGGACTGGCCCAACGGCTAACTCGCTTTGTCTAATTAAATATATACGGTTATGAAATGTAAATGATTTTTTTTTAAATAAATTTTTTTAATTTTTTATACATTGTATTAGGACAATATACATTTTTACAAGTGATTTGAAGATGATAAAACGGAATGAGTTGTAAATGGAGCTACGTACAGGGTTGGATGTATCATTTTTCTATAGATTATGATCATAACTTAACTCATTTTATGGGGGGGTTTCTGAGTTTAGTAAATAAATGTCAAGTTTAATTCAATTCGAACGTGAAACTCGAACTCAATTCAAAATAGGTTCGGGTTAGTGGTCGGATTACACAATGCGATACAAACCTAAAACCTCTCATGCAAAATGTAAATATTATGTGAGAACAAAAATATTTAACAAACATTTGGAAAAGCGAAATAAACATTTATATAGAAGCATAGACCAAACAAAAAAAAATTATATTATTCAGGGTCATGTTGCAAGTTAAAAATTTGATCAAGATATGTCATTGAGAATTTATTTATGTGATTATTATTAATGAATTGCCTTTAATTTTGTGGAGAAGAAGGATCTAAAAGATTTTGTGCAGTATTGAAATCAAGATCTTAATTTATTTTAGGAATTACAATAACAAAAAAATTGCATTGGAATTTATTCAATTGAAATATAGCTTTCAATACTTTGATATCCTGAGTATGTCTTGCTACTTCTTTGTAGACTTTCATAACAAATCTTGGATATCTTTTCTCACTAAATATTACATCAATATAGATATTGGAAGTTCCAAAAGAAAAGAATTACATCAATAGATATCTTTCACATCCTAGTGATTGCATAAGTTGTGGAAATATATTTGTTGAATTGGGAAATCACTCAATCATTTTCTCACAACAATTGAATATCTACACAGTACTATCTAACATTATTAAAAAAAACTACAAGAGGAAAAATAATCCTTACAATAGATGTAGTATATAGCTCGATTGTGTCGACCAACCACTAAAACAAGTTTTTCATCCTCATTGGTAGCTAGAACTAAATACTAAAACAAGATTTATCATTATAATTAGAAAATAACCACCCTAAATTTGTTTGCATACATCAAATTTGAACAGAATCCTAACTCTAGACAATTGTTTTATGAGCGCGGATACATGCAGTCATTTTTGTAACCCGTTTTGCAACTTCATACATTATGATAGCGTAGTATATATTATTCTATTATAGTGTATGGGTCCTATTATAGTATATGACCCAAATTTTTTTTCATTTTTTCATTATGAAAAAAAATACACTAACGTATCTTAGTATATACTTCATTTCATATAACAGCATGCATTTCAAAAGATAAGTGTATGATTTAAAAAGAAAAAGAAAAACGGGATGTTCTGCAATTTGGGTTGTAATGGGGGCTGTGTGTTTTCTTTTTTATTTAGAAATCACACAATATATTTTTTATTTTTTTCAAACAATTTTCATACCAATTATAACACAAAAGAATAAAACATACTATGTGACAACAAAAACCAATGAAAAAAACATATACCAGATATCAATCCAAAACTAAATCTATTGTCTTACAATTCCTAGGTGGTAGACAAAAATTACTTGGGTGGAGAAGTCCTAAAGTATGGTGGATTCTCATCTTTTGACATATGTTTAATTAATGGGTGGCTCTATTTGCGCCGCTTTAAATTGTAAGTAAGTCTCTCTTATAAGTAAGCCCCTCAAATTTTAAACATCTGATTTAGAAGCCCTATACATATAAACTCTTTTATTCTTCTTTTTTTACACCCCCTTCTTGTTTCCCATCTTTTCTTTTTCCCATTTGTGAGGGATGATAAGATGTATTGAATAATTTTTTTCAATTTCTGAACCATGGTGGAATGTGATGCCAGATAGTTTCCCTAGTTGTAAATTGGTTTATATTTGTTATTTTTACATTATGCCTCCCTACATCACAATCCATTCCATCATTTGAAAGTATGGTTGGTTTGGAAGGGCTTTCATTTTTTTATTGTGAGTTTCTCAATTTTGCATCGATTTTCAATGGGTTTATGTGTTATATATGATCTGATTAATTGGTTATGAGTGGGTTGGATTGATTTCAATTGGTTCTTTTGCATCATTTTTTAGAAAAGATCTGATTTTATTGGGTGGAATTACAAATTATTGGGATCTCATAATATATAAAAAAATTATTTCTTTTGTGATTTATATTGGGTGAGATTGATTAATATGTCTGAAATTTTATTGGCAGGTCCTTCAACCTTCAATGAGTTTGTGTGTTTTGCAACTGTTGTTTATTCGAGTAGGTTTAACAATCAAACAGATTTAAGGATTAGGGGCATACAAACCAAACAAATTTTAATGGATTTTTTGAATCACAATCCATTTAAGAGGGGGCGTACTTAAATATTTGAAGGGCGCAAATAGAGCTACCCTTAATTAATCTCCATATTCTTGACACATGATTTCATGATAACAAGACAAATGAAAATATGATGACGTTATTGTAGTACTTGACATGCTAGGATTCATCTACAAATAGATATCCACACCCCAAAATTGAGGCACAAGATTCATTCTCTGATTTTTTTAGTTAATTTTTCTTTCTTCCACAAGAAGAGTAAAATTTCTGACTAGAGCATCTTTAAAAGGTATCACATCGGTGTCAACATCATGTTTTTCTTCTCCATTTAAGGCGACCATTTCCTCCTCTCCGGCAACTCTTCCGGTGATCTTCCCAATATTGTCAATTTGTTCTTTAGCACCATCTTACCTCAACAAATCTAAGTCATGATAATATTCAAATCTTCTCTCGAACTATAACGATGTTCAAATATTTTCGAGCAATGACAATGTTTGACCCAAACAACCTGAGCCACGTGTAAGAAGGAGAGGGAAGAGGATGTGGTGGGAGAGGGATAACAACGATCAAGTTTGTCCGCGCCTCATCGTCTTATCTTGCTCGAGTGGTGAGTTTAAAACATGAATAAAAATAGCATGTACATAGGTAGGGAGAGGTATGCAAAGGGTGTGCAAAGTGGAGGTACGATGTTGTCGGTACTGGATTGACACCGGTGGTGGCGAATGTGTTGTGTCGTGAATCCGGGTTCCTTCAAGTTTGGTTCCGTTACGCGCACGGCGCTCCGAATCGCCACTTGATGGATCGTCCAAGGTCACCCGACCGCTTCCAAGGACGTTGGTGTGATCGCCACTTGTTTTTCCTCAAAAGCAAGAAAAGAAAATGTTCTTCTATTACTCGCCTTCAACGGGGGATGTGGATTCTCCTCTCAAGGATCACGGCCGGCCGTGCCTTGAAGTGTTCAAGCTCGGATTGATCCTGCAAACCCAAAGAGAAAGAGAGAAAGATACTTCTTTTTTTGGAGGATTGACAGATGGGATGAAAAGGGGTGTTCTTTCTGATCAATGGACTGGAGGTGAGTTATCAGGCTCGACAAACCAGGAGGGATTTGTCAAGTTTGACGAACCAGAGGTGAGTTATCAGGGTAGACGAACCAGGGTTAGATTGTCGAACTCGACGAACCAGGGTTGGATTGTCAAATTCGACGAACCGGGGTGGATTGTCAAGTTGGACGAACCAGGAACGGATTGTCGGGATCGACGAACCAGGGTTGGATTGTCGAATACGACGAACCAGGGACGGATTGTCGGACTCGACGAACCGGGGTGATTGTCAAGTTAGACGAACCAGGGACGGGTTGTCGGGATCGACGAACCAGATATGGATTGTCGAGATCGACGACCAAATATGGATTGTCGAGCTCGACGAACCAAGGGGGATTGTCAGGCTCGACGAACCAAGGGGGATTGTCAAGCTTGACGAACCAGGAGGGTTGTCGAGGGTTAACTCAAAGAAAATCCAACAAAATTAGTGGAAGATCTTATATTAACAAAAACTAAGACAAAATAAAATAAAATGAAATAAAATAAAAATAAAAAATAAAAACAACATAAAAAGAAAAAAAAGAAAAATAGCATATAAAATAACAAGCATATAAAGCAGTAAATGAAGTAAACAAAGTAAACAAAAGGGGTTGGTAGTCCTTGGGAGGTACCCAAACTTGCAAAGGGGAGTGTTCAAATGGTCCCTAGACCAACCGACCGACGATCCAAGTTAGGGTCGTCCGTCAGCTGCGTATAGTTTCCAAAAGAACTGATAATAGTCTAAAATGTGCTCCAACACTTTCAACTTTGATTAAACTTATATTTATATAATTAATAAGCTTATTACAACTTGCTTAAAGGTTTCTTATGAAAAGATGATATATTATACAAGTTCTTAAATAAATAAAAAAGAAGAGAAAAGAAATGGAAGTGAGGGTAGGGAGGTATGAACTCTCTCTTTCTCTTTGGCAAGGGAGGGTGGAGGATAGATGATGGTGATGGAAAAAAGGGTGGTTAACTTTGGGTGGTAGTGAATGAGTTCGGATGGGTGACTTTTGGTGGGAAAGAGAAGCACTTGGGTGGTGAATAAGGGGAGGTTAATGGTTATTTAGAGTGGCTGCTAGTGTGGGAGGTGGTAGAGCTCATAAATGGAGGGTGGAAGGTGGTGAGGTGCTGTTGGTGATGAAAAAGGGTGGATGGGTTCGGATGGGTGGTTTTGGGAGGGAGAGAGGGGAGTTTAGGTGGTGAATGAGGGTGGTGGATGGCTGTTGAAGTGGCTGCTAGTGTAAGGGGTGGTGGTGGTCGAAAATGGAGGGTGGAGGGTGGTGAGGAGCTGCTGGTCTCGAATGGGGAGGCTAGGGGGGGTTTTGGTGGCTTTTGGGGAGCAAAAGATGAGTGATGGTTGTCTTTAAGCCTCCCATTGCCTCCCTTTTATAGCCCAAACGAGCCACCACCTTCTTGACACATGTTTGAGGAGGTAATGAGTGCCCCACGACGCTCCCACATCGCTCGGAGTGGCTGACGTCGGCGGAGAGGTCGCAAAATGAAGCCCATGCCGTCCTTTTTCGAGCTGAAATTATCCCAGTATTTTCGACGATCCGTCATCCCATCGTCTAGGTCGACAATTTATCAAAGATCGTCGAAGTCGACAATCCTTCGAGCGATTGTCTTGATCGACAATCCATCCAAGGTTGTCGAAGTCGACAATCCCTCAAGCGATTGTCTTGATCGACAATCTCTCCAAGGTCGTCGAAGTCGACAATCCCTCAAGAGATCGTCTTGATCGACAATCCCTCCAAGGTCATCGAAGTCGACAATCCTTCAAGCATCGTCTTGAAGGACAATCTTCAATGGGTTGTCCTGGTTGACTATCCACGAGGGGTTGTCTATGATGACAAGTGATTGGCTGTTTGTCTTGGTCGGCAGACAGAATTTAGATGTCTTGTTCAACAGCCCAAGGCTTGACTGTTCCAAGCAATGGTACTGCTCTCTAAGCTTCTCTTTAAGAACTTGTTTGCTCATGTCTTCTTTCCTTCTTCACTCAGGTGATTGTTCTGGCTCAAAGAAGATCATCGGGGTTTAGACCTGCAAATTAAGATATTGCAAGTGATAAGTATTTCACAGTTCTGGCTGATCAAAATGGGGTATCTACAGATGTGTAAAAGGTGAGTATGCAAAGTTGATGCAGCAGCAACAATAGATGTGAGATATGTAAAAGGTGATGTGCAAAATGGTTTAATAATAGGAAAATGTTAGACACAACTCCATTTTTAGCTGCAAATGAAGTATGCACACTTTTTTTTAAATAGCATATATCGTATAACGAGGTATATATTTTTATAAATAATGAAGTATGAACTCTATGAATTGTATGGACTCATTCATAGAATGTCTAAAAATAATTTAAACAAGGTATATATCTCATTACAATGAGCGCATGTGGCCAAGGTATATGGGACTATAAAGGATGCTACAGAATGGGCTGAATGTAATTGTTCCTATAGAGCATATCCAACAACCTCTTTATATTCATTCCTTCATCAAATTAGAGAGCCCCCCCCCCCTCAAATCCTTTTCTAACAGACTTTGTAACCAGATCTTTGGGGGTGTGATTTAACTCCCCCAAGGAGTGTCCAATGCTCATCATTCTCTTTTTTCCTTTTCGAAAAATTTCAAATGGTAATAATATTGTTAGGACAAATTACTTCTTTATTATTTTATTTTTTTGCTTGGTAAAATTTCTTCTTTATTTGTTTCTCTCATTTTCTGTTTGTAAAATTTTCAATGAAGCCCGAAAAACAAAGACAGTTTGATTCATATTTATTCATCTAATGATATTTTTGCATCACATGTACAATCTTCTCATCTACTCATCTTGTGATGGCCCGCGCCCAAAACCCTGGCATGTGCACATCACCCGCCTAATAACATATAATTGATTGGATATCTATAATCACAACATTACATCACCCAAAAAAGTTTAAACAGTCAACAGAGCATCTAACACATCTCATATATAATCATTCATATATACAGAGCATTATAACACATGCATGATTTGCTAGACTAACCTCTATCAAAATGATCATGTACATATCGACAATATCAAAATATATACCGATCACCAGTTGGACGTGACACCAAAAGAAGAACAAATCCAATGCCTAGAAACTCTCACCCCTATTCTATGAAAATAATGAGCGAAATGTGCTCAATAAATAACCCAGACATTCCATGCATATGGAACCAGATATGATATCAAAGTAGAACATAATCAATTAAGCTCAATAATCTCAATAAACACTGGGCTGAAGCATGACTAGAAATGAAATCATTATATGAGCATCAGCAAAGAACAATAACATCACTGATTTGTAATCACCAATGAAATAGGAAATAAATGGCTCAAACTAACAAATCACAACCAATAATACCAACAAATATCATCAAGGTACATCATCTATGGATTGAGAGTAGATACTCTAAAATCACATATATTACTGAATCACACCAATATGAATAATACCAATAATATCAATAATATATGTCGTGGCCTCGAAATGTCCACAACGCTAAGAATGATAAGGAATCACAGCTCTGGCCCCGAACGTCCAAAGCATGGGGATGACCATCTTGACCCCCATCTCAGTCCCCATCATCCAAGATGTCCACAATATACATACCTAGCGTGTGGCCCTCTACTCTATAGGTACCCTAATTTTGACAGTCCAAATAAAAGAAAATTATCTCAAGCAATATTTTAAATTTAAACACATTGAATCATATAGAAAACCACACAAAGTTGAATAGGTAAGGAAGTAGAACAAAAGAACAAAACTGTCGGAATGTGGTTACTTGAAATCACCCCCCTCCTCTGACAGCTACATTGGAGTAGCCGTCAGACACTTTTTTTCAAACCTTTGAAAAAAAACCTGTGCATAAACCATGTGGTTACTTGAAATGAGCCATCTCCCTCAGATGGCTAAATTGAAGTAGCCGATGGAAACCTTAACCCAAATCCATTGAAAAACCTGCAGAAATTAGAAGACAACTTGAAATCAGCCGCCTCTCTAAGATGGCTCACTTCAACATGCCGTCCCCCAACCTCTTCAAATAGATGGGACATAAAATTGACATTTAATGCTGATCATTGTGGCGGGTTGTTTATCTTAGCTGCCCCTCTCTAACAGTTTAGTCCAAGTAGTCGCCCAATTCCACCGCCAAGTAGAGATGGGACATAAATAAAAAAATGATGACTGGTAGCTAGTTGAAACCCCCCCCCCTGACGGTTGCATTGAAGTAGCCGCCCTTTGTGTAGACAGATTTTCACAACAAATATCTAAATTTCTTAAGGGTGAAGTTTGCTTAAACCACCCTATAACCCAATCTGTTCTATTATTCAATGTACACTTCAGTACCTCTTTTTACCTATAAAAGGGGAAAGGGGGGAGTTGTGGTGAGAACGAAGGGAAAAAATTCATTTTGGAAAGTGTTGTTTGTTAGAGAGAAAGAGAGAGGTATTAGAAGGGGAAGTGAGAGGAAAGAGACATTTTGAGAGACCAAAGAGATGAGAAAGCCAAACCTCTATTCCTCCACCCTACCCTCACCAATTTCAATTTCCATACCCATATCCCACTTATCCACCCACCACCACTTGAATTTTTGAGAGAGAGATAGAGAGAGCCTTAGTTGAGAGAGAAAGAAACTTATTTCCAACCAAATTCCACTCTCCGAAAAACCTCTCCCCATTGTTTAAGATCCAAAGCACATTAGCCAAGCCAAACCAATTCCCTACCTAAGTTCTGCCCAAATCTAAAAAACAAAGAACCAAATTCCAGGCGGCTAGCCCAAATGAACCATTAGACTCAGACGGCTAGGTTAGAGTAACTGATGCCCTTCCACCTTTTAGCAGCCCCCCTTTTCAAATTCTTGTCTAGTAGAAAACATTATCTGTTTTCACCTCTATTTGCGGTCTATTGTAGTTGAGAGAGGAGAACCCTACAATCTATCCAACGAGACGATCAATAGAGACACCAATTTTTCCTGGTTAGGTGGAGATCACACCCAAACTCTGTCTTCTTGAGGAGCTGTCAGGCAACTCAGCGTAGACCTCCCAGCGATAATCTGACCAGTTGCGAGGCAGATCAGGATCTAGGCTTCCGGGGAGAAATCTCCCTACCCAAATTCCAATCCGGAAGCCTTAGGTGACCCTCTGTAAATGAAAACTGGCCACCAACTTCACCTTCTGTTATGCCTTTGGATTCCACGAAATTATGAAATTGCCCTTCTCCTACGCCCACTTGTCTCATAAATATGTGTTGCCAAATTATTTTCTTTTTGAGGTACTTGTGAAGGTCATTGTTTTTTCTCTTTCCCTTAATTTGTCATTTATTTGTGTTGATTAAAAAAAATAAAAAAGACGAGTTGTGATTATTGGGACTTAAAGAACAACAAGAATTATAAGAATCCTCCCTCCAACACTAAAAATTGCTTCTGATGCAATTGAGATTACAAGTATAGCTAAAATATCCCAAGCCATCCTTCCAAGAGTTGAAAGTTTAGGACTATTGATTTTTCACTAATGTAATATGTTAAATTCTTTAGTTATAGGGAATACTGGTTCCTCCAAGTACTATTCCAACTCTGGTTTTGGAATGATGTTGGCTGAATTGGATCTCATGATCCACTGCTCATATTTACTGAGCTTGTCACCAAGAGATGATGAACAAAGAGTGGAGGAAGAAGCACTAGAAGATGCAGTCAAGGTTGGAGGATTAATTGTCTCATGCTCTGTATAAAGATCAATTAGGACATAACAAATCCTCATGATGTATTGATGAACTTCATATCATCATATAATTGTGCATAGTAATATGAAACCAAAGTAAGTTTAAACCTCATATAAAAAACTGCTGCAATGACTAATGTCAAGTTGCATTCATACATATATTTGCTGAATTTTTCTTTCATTGGAGCCGCTAATAAACGAAGAAACTCCTGCTCATTGTTCTCCATTCATTCAAATGCAATTGAATATCACAAATATCAGCAAATAATAAGTTTTATGTTGGAAAATTAAATCTAGAAATTTTTTTGTTGTTTCATAGAACACTTTCAAGCAATTATAGATAATTTGGGCCATCTCTAACTCCTCATTTGTAGGGCAAGATTGATATTGTCAATCTATTTTTTCCAAGCGAAAAATGCTCCTTTTAGCTCTAAAGCCGATTCCAATATCAAGAATGTGGAGTTATATCTAGTTGGGACATCTTAACTCAACCCCTTCCTTCTACCTTGCATCTTCACTTGGTTAATTGCATTTTGAAACTTTTGTTTGGAAGTACTTATTCTTTTTACATATTTTGCACTATTCTGAATATTTTGAATCATCCCCTTATCTCTTCAAGCCCATCTTGCACAATTAAATTTAAAATATGTGCGCTACAATGAACATGAAACAACTCTCCATTCAATGGTAACAACCATTTCTCTGTCAACAAAAACTTCAACATTCTAACCATGACATCATTAGTGGAAGCATTATCAGGAGTCAATAAGAATATTTTTTTTATCAATGTTCAACTCCAAAATCAAGTCTATAACAATTCTATGAAGAATTTCAACATCATGAGGATATTCAACTGATAAAAAACCAATAATTTTATGATGTAACTGTTAAGCATCATCTATAAAATGAGACGTCAAAAAACAATACCCAATGTTTGGATACGAGGTCCACACATCATAATGATGCTAATTCTAGAAGAAAACTGATAATTTTTTTTATACAATTTATCTTTTTTTCCTTGTGTGGCTGAAGATTGTTAAAAAATATATAAAAAAAAAACTCATGTTCAACCATGTTAAATGGACAATTGTGCTTCATAATTATTCTTATTAAGTCCATACAACTTCTTTCTTGGTCAACCTTGAAAGCATTTACTTTGATGGATGTATCAGCTGCACTATTTGCTAATTGCAAAATCTGTTGGCCCATGGTTCTATATGTTCGAACATTACATCTATTCAAGTGTTTCTTCAGATGTGAAATGCCACTAGCACTTGATCCAGTTAACTCATTGCAATATTTACATATAGCAGTTTCTAAACCATTAGGTTTAATAACTTTTATCAAATTCATTCCAGACTACATATGTCAACTTCCTTTTTTAGAGGAAGATGACAACTCAACATTCTGCTCAAGGATCTCCCCCTTGCCAACATCATCATTCGTAGGTTCAAACATTTCAAGATTCAACCTAATCATGAATAAGATTTTTTTTGCACATAAATATTATATATATGAATTTAAAATAAAAAACATTTTATGAAAAGAAGTTTTCAACCTAAACAATACAAGAAATCAAACCATATATCACATTCAAAGATACCCAATTCTTTCGGGTTGTTAGGGTTTTCAATGAAATGGGAGTGGCGGCTTGTTAGGGTTGGAGGCTTGTTAGGATTTTCAATGAAATAAAAATTAAAAGCTAAAGAATAAAGTAACCCTAGATTCATAGTTATGGGATGGATTGTAATGGTTAGGTACTTATAGTCATATGTTCAATTCTGAATAAGAGATGAGGTTGTTACTCTAAGTGATAGGTCTAATTTTTTTTATACAAGGCTGGGTCCTCATGTCCATAAAACCTGGTCATGGTAGACCCAAACCTGCCCCTACCCCCGGACCCACCCATTTCAAGATTCGGGTCCTTCAGATCGGGTAGATCAGATCTGAGTCGGATATTTGACGTCTTTTATCGGTCGGGTCCGGTGGACACGTCACCCATTGAGAGGCCTAACCCTAACGACGTCTGTTTTCTCTTCTAGTCTAAACGTGTTGATTCTCCAACCCCCGAAGTCCAATAAATCGGTTCTTCGCCCCCACAGAGAGAGAGAGAGCGAGCCAAAATGGAGCGCCAACACAGCAAGTTAGAGGAGGCGCTCGAAATCAAGTCCCTCCGCAGAATCATCAGTGCCTATCTAAAGTAAGCAAGAAAAAGAAAATCCATCATAACATTTGAATCATTAAAAAAAGATTTTTTTATTCATGTTTTCTGGTTTATAATCCTAAGATCCAGAGGGGTTTGTTTATTTTAACAGTATGTGCTCATTGGATTGATTTTGATTTATTAGGTTTTTGGGTTACCATCAAACGTTTGATGGTAAGTTTTGATTGGATGGTTTCTTGTTATTGGGCTCGAATTAATAGTTTTTTAATGTTGGGGTTTTGGAGGATCTACTGAAATTGTTTGAAAGTTTGTAATCTGTGGAGATTATGATAAAAATTATTTAGAATTCATTTGGGTTTGCTGTGGAAGTTTGTGGTTCTTTATAATTTTATCTGTTGCGAAGGAGGAGGAGAGTTTTAGTGGTTATTGTTGAATATGAAAATGTGTGAAGCCGATTATCATCGAATTATTTTGTCATTAGACTGTTCTCATGAACTTTGTCTCCTTGGCTGGCTTTAATTGAATGATGTTAGGGACTTATTTCTTGGATTTGGGCTATTGGAGTTTTGTTTTAAAAATTCAGTTTTCTATCATGTCAAACATGATGGCAGATGTGGACTTGCCCTTGTGCCTTTTGGAGTGTTAGCATTTGCAAAAATGATACTTGAGATGAACCCTATGAAAAATTTAAACAGCTCTTTTTATTTGTGTGTGTGTAGGCCTACGCCCTTCAATTAGATAAAGGAAGTGGCCCAAATTCATAATGTATTAAACTGCTTTTTTTACTTGTATATGACTAATATGTGATTTTCAACCAGTTATCCTGATGCTGCAGAAGAGGATGTTAGAAGATATGAAAGATCGTATGACAAGCTTTCACCTGCACACAAGGTATACTTTCCTTTTCATGTAATTTAAAGGGTATTGCTGCAGAATATTGGCTTCAAATTCATAATGTAAGGTGTAAGGTATACCTGAAAATCTTCCAATACTTAATGTGGATCTGCAAAGAGTTTGTATGTTCAGATCATCCTTAGTATGAGTATGAACATGACTTGTATGGCCTTTTATGATTATTTAACACCAAGTGATTTTTGTAGATTGTACTAGTGGAGGATAACTTATGGGCCATGCTACAGTGACCAATAGTTGTTTTCACTTCTACTATGAAGGCTATTTTATGATACAAGGATGAAATGAGAATCGATAGGTGTATAAAAAAAATGTGGCTAATTTATATGTGAGGAAGAGAGGTTCATTATATTGCAGGCAAAACACATATCAAGTTGCAAGAATTGGGTCTCTGAGTGTGGAGTTACAATTGTCTGTCATTCAGGGTGTTTGAGTTAACAATATTCTTTATAAATGAGCACTTCACAAATCACAATTACTCCAACAACTCTGTGATGGTTATTTTAAACTTTACGTGGAAAAGGACTTGCATGTTTGAAAAATAAAATTGTCAAACGGTTAATTTATATTTTACGCTTAAATGATGATACTCATATCTTTCACGTGATATCTGCTGCTGGCCTTCCATCATTTCTAATTTTCAATGAAATATATGTGCAGAGTGTAAGATCATGTATTTATGCTTGCAAAAGCAGTCTATTCTTACAGTTTCTTTCCAGCAGATTAACAGCTTCAGATGGATCTTTTGACCTTTTTTTGTGGTTGAATTCTACCAGCCACTCCTTTTTTTCTTCTATAATGAACATCTTTTACTTCCACCCCACTTCAAAAAAAATAAAATAAATTTCACTAAGTTCAGCTTCTGGGAGGAAATTTAAGTTTCTGATTTGTTTCTGAGATGTGTAAGTTCTTTAACATGTTAAGATAAACTATTTAAACATACTAAAGGAAAACTGTATCTGATATTTGGTGACTGCTAGTTATCCATGAATCTTCTATTGCTGTAGCCAAAAACAATTCCAAGCGCATGTCTAGCTTAGCAATTTATTATTGATCTTTTAAATTTTATTTTATTACTGATCTATTTTCTGGTCTTTTTTCAGGCTCTTTTGCCTCATCTTCCTGTAAAATATCAAAGGCTCAGAAGGTAACTGATTCTTTCTCATTACTCTTTTGAGAGTACAGAATTTTGACATCACAAAAGTTTGATGTAGCATCATAAATTAATTGTTTCTCTGTATAAAAAATTTGTGGAATCTATGAGCTGAGAATTGCTTTGTTACCTGCATGGAGAGAGCGTCACTATATTCATTGGTGAAAATATTGTATCTGCATTGTTGAGATTGGAATAAATGACAATGTAAATATGAAACCTGATTGAGATTTGTTGGGATTGTGGACAATCCAATCTATCTGGTGATCCCAATCTTCAATCATGGGGAAATCTGTATTCTTTTGAGATCGTGCCATGAATCTTTTGACTCATTCAAAATATAGGTCAAGGATATAGAAATTCACCAACGCAGGCAATAAGGGTTGTTTCAATCTTTTCTATCCTTTTAGGGAATGTGCCATGTCATTGTCATTCCAGATACTCTCTGGAATAAAATCCATGAGTATGAATTAATGTGCTTTCACCGCCAATATATTGCCTAGATGTCATGCCATTGGCCATTGCACTGGTTTATTTTGGACTCAATGTTTTCTTAAAGTGCTCTATAAGTATGTTACTTTTCTTGGAGAATGGTAGGAATCCTACCACCATTAGATAGAAAATAAACGGGGTACAACTCTAGAAAGAGTGAAGGTAATAATAATAATAATAATAATAATAAAAAAGAGCAGATGGATAGTAGATGAGGAATGAGGAATCTGCTTTACAATTCTCAAATAGAACAGAACAAAGACAGAGAGCTATTCCACCCATAAGTATGTCTCCTCAAAAACCCTAGTTGGCCCTGTACAATGAGCACAGCGGATCACCCAATTTTTATCAGAAAATTCAATCCATCCCACATATTCATAATATTGAGCTGTATTCTTGAAAACCACATCATTTTGTGTCATCCATATCACCTAACAGATAGCTGGCACAAGTAATTGTGTAGCCTTAGATTTTACTCTTATGTCACCTCTCTGCTTTTCTTGTCTCTCACAGCTGCTCCATAGTGGCAGGATTGCCATTGAAATCAGCATCTGGCCCAACATGTTCCACAATAGTTTTGAGAATTGACATTCTTGGAAATGTTGCACTACCATTTCTTCTTTACGTTCGCACGATGTATAAAGAGTGGACTCACATGTAGCCCACTTTGCTCTGTAGCACTTAGTTAAAAGTCTTTTCATTGTATAATAGCCACATAAAGCCTTGGACTTTTTAAGGGAACCTTTGTCCCCTGAATTTCTCTACATTTAGATGCAGCTGGAGTATTAATCATGTTATTTCTTCTTAACCAACTATACCAGCTTTTAACATAGAAATCATCTCTTGGTTGGAATCCCAATCCACTGAGTTAGCCACCTCACTTTGAACTTTTATTGGCTGGAGTGACTGAAGTAGTTTGGAAATTCAAAATCCCACATATTTCTTCTCAACATCATATTCTAAAATCCAGAGTCTGTTGACAATGTCCAGAAATCCTAAACTAACCCCAATATTTTCTGAAGTCTTATAAATTCTGGAAAATCTGAAATTAAGGGGAATCTCTTTACATGAATAATCCTCCCAGAATTTCAGCTTAGAACCGTCCCCCATCACCCATATCAGGGCAGGGATAAAAGAGGGTGCCATACTCATCACTTTTTCCTATATTTTGAGAGGTTGTGTGCCGGAGCAGGCTGCAAATTGGGGAGCGCAAAGTTTTTGTACTATCTATATTTGATGATTTGACACCAAAGAAGATGGAAAACTTTGAGTAATCTCCAAAACCTCTTTTTTTATTTATTTCTTCTTCTTCATCTCTTGAGAAAATGGTAGGAGTTTCTTCAAAGCCATTTACATAGAAATGTCTCATTCATATCCTTTAGATTCTGAATACAACCCCCCAACTCCCCCCTCCCCCCCCCACACACCACCACCCAAACCAATCTTCCTACTTATGCAGACACATTCCAATTCATCAAATGTACTTTCCTCACATTTTCTTGTGTCTCATTCCACAAAAAACTTCTTCTGATTTGACCAATCTTTTGAAGGGCTCCTTTTGGTATCTTGAAAACAGAGACATGGAAGAGGGGCAGGTTGGGCAGCACTGCTTGAAGAGGAACTAGCTTCCCACACAAACTAAGTTCTCTACTCTCTTCCAACCAGTCAGTTTTTTCCCCGCATCTACTTATTAATGGCTCCTACTGATTATTGGAGAAGGACCCTATATGGAGCGGGAGACCAAGATACCTTGTTTTTTTTTCTTTAAAATGAAAACGACCAAGATACCTTGTTGAGCAATAAGGATGTTATTCGGCGTCCCAGTTAGCCTTCTTGTAAATTTGAATAATAATGAAGCTGAACAACAATGTTAAATGAAAATTATCTTCTGAAGGCTTGTAATGATTTTCACTTCCAAGTCTTTAATAAAGTGAAGCTTTATGGCTATCTTTTTTTTTTTGTTATTTTTTTGAATGAGGATTTATGTCTATCTTTTGGACTCTTCTCCTTTATCCATTCCTAACTCAATTGTGTGGTGCATGTAGCTTGTTTGGCCACTTGTCTTTGTGGCACAAATTATGTTGAATGGATCTCATAGAGTTGTATGATGATGTTGTTTGGTTCTTTTAATTGGTTCAGAGCATTAATATGTATGGTAAATGGATCTTTGGGCTGTTGGTTCTGTATATCATGCATATTATTCTTTTTATTGTGTCTATAATCAATTAACATTTTTTTTATTATAAAATTCAGGTGTATATCCATCAATTCTTATTTTATCTTGAACATGCTTCAGGTACCTTTCATCACTTATATCCCACTCACCTACATGCTTGTTTCAAATTTATTAGAAGTTGTGAACACGAATCACACATTGTAGACTTGTTAGATGTGCTCATAGAAAGTTTATGTTTGAGCATACCTGTTTTTTTTCCCCTGCAGGCATTTGAGCCTCCAATTGACTTGAGCCAAGACATAGATCTTGATGAATATGAAATTAATGAAGATGTACCAATGGATAACCTCCTGTTGGGGAGTGCCCCTGACTCTCATGAAAATAATGTTGGCTCTCAGCAGCGTGCCTCAGATAGTTCAAGAACTGCTCATGAACCTGAGCCAGTAAGGTGCATAGTAAGGAGAGATGCTACTCATCATGAAACAGGGAGGAATGATGCCAAGGTTTCAAAAAATGTTTCCACATGCTGTTAAAATTGAAATTTGTGGATCCCTAGTTTTAGATGACATAGCTTACTTTTGAAATGAGTGATCAGGACTATGTTTTCATTTTAAATTTGACTTATGTAGATAACCACAGGAGATTAATGTGGAAAGTTCATGTGGATCTGGCAGCTCGCCTCTGAACTCTTCATTCAGTCATAGATCGTGTAGTTCTGATCAGATGGATGCTAAAGTTCATGATGATCACATGTTATCTGGCTGCGATTCTTGTGCCAATGGAAGTGTAAGCTTTCCTATTTGCTTGGTTATTTTTCCTAGCACTCATTATCTAGTGAATCAAGTTTTAAGAATTGACAAGGAATGCCATATTATTGACACTGATTTTCATGCTATACTGATGTTATCACAGGTACCATGTAATACATAACTTTCTCCCTTTCTTTTCATACTTTTTTTTCCTTGTCTTTGTACTTTTTTGGAACCTTTCAATTGCTTATTCTTTCGTCTTCACAAATAATTCAAACATGGGAATTTTTACTCAAATACACACCCTTACATGACTTGATAAATTTCTCTTTCATATTTAGGTAAGCTCTCCACCACGAGATTGGTTGGATCCATCATTGCAATATAATGTTCCTCTAGTAGATGTTGATAAGGTATGTTAGTTTATGCTCCCTATATCAAGTTGCGCACACTGGCATGACAAATTTTTGCTTTAATTGGTTTGTTATTGTTATTTCAAGTTGTATGATTACTATGCCAAGTGTTAACTGCCTTGAAAGCTGCTTGGCTTAGAGAGAGCATTTCGAAAATAATTTGCAGAAGAATCGTTCTTAAGTTATATGGGCTGTTATTATTTATTTATTAATTTTGAAGATTCACCTGCGTCATAAGCTGTGTGTTTGACTTATCCTTGGACATCATCATGTCTGCTTGCTCTGTAATGCTGTAATGTGTAGTTCTTCTGATAGAATCTACCAGTCATGTATGCATCCAAATTCTGAGTGTTGTAGTTGGGAAACAGGCGGCATGCCTAGTTCAGTTGAGACTATCAAGTATTGTAGCATGGTTTTAGTTGCCTTGAAATCTTTGTTTGACATACAAAGAAGATTTTGTTTTATGAAGTGAAGTGACCCCATTCATGTTTAAACAGTATTGGAAATCAGTGTTTGGAAATGCGGTATGCGGTTTTCGTGCGGTCAGGGTACTGCATATAGTATATGCGGTATGCGGGAGTATATACAGGAGTATATGCGGTTTTGTATTTTTATTAATAAAAAATATAATTTCTAAACATATCAATATAAATATTAAAGACATATATACAAAGAATCTGTTAAAGACCCTAAAATGTTCTATTTTAATCAAGTTGTTACAATATAAAGAATATACCTTAGATATTAGATATTTTAGATCACCAATACATACATCCAATAAAACTAAGAATAATATAAAAAAAACATTCAAAAAGTCTATTCTCAATGTAAATAATTTATTATACAATTATATATATAAAAAATAAAACATCACAATTTTAAACCAAAAATAACAAAAGGACAGGTGTTAACAATATGATATGGTGAGTGCCACAATTGTCAGTGCATTCAAAGGCTCTGTGGAAAAAAAAATTGGTGAGAGAGAACAAAGAGAGAGTGTGGCAGAGAGAGGCGAGAGGGAATGAGAGAGAGAGAGGGGCTGAGTAACAAAGTGATATAGAAATCAGAGATATACCTGAAGAAGAAGATTGCTGGCCCTCTGCGGTTGCTGGTCAGCGTGGTCAATGAAGAAGAAGATCGAAGCAGTCCGCGCCGTTGAAGAAGAAGATCGACTGAAGAAGGAAGAACTTTGTTTTCTCTGTTAATTAGGGCCAACTGAGAAGAAAGAAGATTGACTGAACTTAGTTTTTCTGATTTTGTTTGTTTTGTTTGTTTTGTTTTTCAAATCCTGTACGGAATCGGGCCGCATATGCGGGCCATACCCGCATATGGCCCGATTCCAACGAAATCGGTTCGGTCGTCCGACCGAACCGCCTGCGGCCGCACAGGCCGACTTTCTGAACATTGTTGGAAATTCATGTTTTTGTTTCTTTTGGAGCTAGGTGCGATGCATTATAAGGAACATAGTCAGGGATTGGGCGCCAGAGGTAATTCATTCATTTAAGTTTTATCTACTTGTTCATAGATTTATGTTGTAGAGTTCTCTAAACACACTAATACTTTGCATTACTTTTCTTCAGGGCAAAAAGGAACGTGATCAGTGCTATAAACCTATCCTCGATGAGCTGGATCGCTTATTCTATGGTCGATGTGAAGATAGGTAGACCTTTTCCCATTTTTTGTTACAATTTGTTTTTGAAAGAAAATGGTAGGCATTCTGCCTCAATTTTATTAAGGAGAAGTGAGTGGCTAAACCAAAATAAAATAACAAAGCGGACTAAAACAGCCACCTCGGTTTAGAGCACAGTAGAAGAGATATCTACTGACGCCCCAAACTGAACCCCTCCACCTTGAATAACACGACTCCTTGATCACGATACGACCCCCTGTATACAACGCAATAGAAGCCTCTTTACAAAATCTACCCCAATATTTGATGAACTGAATGACTGTCTCCCAAATGTTTTCCACACAAAGCATAGCTCTCTTGAAGATAATATTTTTGCGCATCAACCATATAGCCCATACCTAGATATCTTTGCTTTCATACTTCTATCCTGCTTTGCTTCGGTTTCTTCCCTGCTACCCACGTTCCCTCGAAGGTAGTAAAGTCCATCGTCATTTCTACAGCAGCAGCCAACCATTCACAAATATGTTGTCGGCCAGCACCCCCCTTATCCGTAACAGAGTCGGAGGATCAAACCCAGGGGGGCACCAATTATCCAAAGAAAAAGCCCAAATCTGTCAAACCACCGGACACATGACAGAAACTACATGACTTGTCATTGTTATGAGCCATGTAGTTCTGTAGGACTTTTTTAGCAGCTTGTTTTTGTACATCAGCCATGTGAAAGCCTTGACCTTCAGAGGGAATTTGAATCCCCAAACCTCCTTGTATTTGAGCACCATCTCTCGAGTCTTGGTCTTCTCTCCACCGCCTATAACATTGACGAACCAAAAACTCCATCCTCGGTTGGGGCTTCCACACCATCACATCTAACATATTATCTCTGATCATAGCCTCTTGAAGCTCGACCAACATCTTTCTACAACTAATTGAATAGAATTTGTGTATTTTTAAATTAAGGTTGGCCTATGTGATGGTCAAGTGTATTATCATGCTTTCTACAACTTATTGAATGATGTGAAGATGACATTCTCAACATCCTGGCATAATCGAAGACATCTCTTTGTTCAATCCTTCAGGCTTCAGCACTTTACGTTAGCTGCAGTGTTTTAAATCGCGAATGATATATCGATATATC
This sequence comes from Acorus calamus, assembly GCA_030737845.1. Classification (NCBI taxonomy): domain Eukaryota; kingdom Viridiplantae; phylum Streptophyta; class Magnoliopsida; order Acorales; family Acoraceae; genus Acorus; species Acorus calamus. The sequence goes on along the minus strand of CM060868.1, from coordinate 25,336,187 downwards.
AGTCGATATATCGTTTTCGATGATGAAATCGCGAAATCGCGGAGAACGATTTCGCGAGGTTTTATCGAAACCACGCTGACGTCATGCTGATGTCAGCGTTATTTATATCTACGATATATCGTCGATATATTGAAATCTGATGCTATATCGATGATATATGTTGCGTTTTTTTTTATATACATTCAATCAAACACTTTGAATCAAACACACTAACATTGATACTGACACTTTCAGGGTTTCATTTTTTCAGGGTTTTTTCAGGGTTTCATTTCATGTCCATCACTCACTGACACTTGACACTTGGACATCAAACACAGATTTTTTTTGACACTTGGACACTTGGACATCACTGACCCGGAATCATCTAGTTTTTATTAGTTATTATATTTTATTAAAAAAATTTACACATTTTACAAATGATTTGATACTGTTTATTAGAATATATATATATTTTTTAAAAAAAACACAAAACTTATGGTATAAATATGAATGAGTCAATTTATTTGAGTATTTATTTTCATAAAAAAATAAAATAACTCATTGAATATATATATTTACACCTTTTACAAATGGCACACCATTAGGTGGAATCCAAGGAGGGGATTTCGTAACCAATGCAATGGATTATCTATTTAAATAAAATTTCCTCACTTTTATAGTTTTATGTTGTAGTTAATTAGTTATGCATTTTTATTTCAAACCAAAACCATTATAAAATTATTAATATCTTCATATCAAATTATTCTTATTCATTTTTATTATTTTTCACAATTTTCTACCTTTATCTGCTGTTTATTCAGTTTTTTTTCCATTTTTCTCAAAAATGAAAAAACAAAAAATACCCGATCGATATATCGATTGAACCCTAAATCGATATATTGATTTTATCGATATTTAAAACACTGGTTAGCTGTTTATTTTGCTTGATTTGCCTCTTTTCTGAAAAGAGGTAGTGCCCCGATTTTTTAATTGGACACCAACACTTAATGCAAAACCAAAGGAGAAAAAAAAGGAACACCAGGAATGTTCCTTAAGAAAGCACTCCTTCCAGGGAATACTAACTACAAGCACCAGTGTTTCAGAAAACATAAAACCGATGCCTATCCTCCCATGTTTTCTCAGGATGGAAATCAGTTTTATTAAAGTTTAATCATTTCTGGCCATACATATTGTCCAATGGACAGCTTGAGGGATGAGAGCAATAAATCTGATCTTTAATCTTTTTGATACAGTCCCCTTTCTTCAGATGCTTCAGCAAACCCCTCATTGTATCCTCGAATAAAGCCAGCCTGATATACCTCCTCCAAGCCTGACTCTCCTTCTCAGTTCTTTAATGAGCACTGTATAAAGAAATGATCTGATGTTTCAATCGTATTGCCATGAGGAACACAAGGCAAGGAAGACTGGGGAGCTAAAATACCGTTGCTAAACATGGGTGTAATCTTGTTAAGAGCCAGAATCCACATGAATGCTTGCACCTTCATGGGAGAACACACACCCCAGGCAGCTGTAAGCAATCTGATGTTTCTCCCATTGGACCACACATCAGTTGGGGCAGAGCATTAGTGGATAGCGTCTTATAAAATGAACTAGCTGAGAACTACTTTTCAGCATTTCAGCATGCCATCTCATCTTCCATCAAGGGATATATATTGATCTGTTGTAGATGCTTGATTCACCCTTTTAAGTGTATTCTGGAATTTTTTAAAAATCCTGTTCTGGAGATTATATATTCAAATGTAAATCTTTAAAGATGTAGATTAATTACCTTTGTAATTAGCAATACATGTTCCTTTATTTTTTTGATTTACCCATATTCATCTTTCTATTACAGCCCTCCTTCTTGTTTAGTCCCTGGTGCTGGGCTTGGGAGGCTGGCCTTGGATATTTCCTGCCTTGGTATGTATGTGATGTTATATTGTTGCAATTTTCTACAAATCTTGCTGCCTTCAGTGCATGGTTTCACCACCCTTTGTTCTAATAGGGTTTGCATGCCAAGGGAATGAGTTTTCATATTACATGATGATTTGCTCAAGTTTTATTCTTAATCGGTAAGTCGTAATTGCTTTGAAGCCTGCAGACACCATGTGGGATACTTTTCTGTTTCGGTTTAAATATTTACCTCAATCTCCTTTGAATTATATCCTTTCTTCAGCACCCAGGTTGCAGGGCAGTGGAGAATTTATCCTTGGATTCATAGCAACTGTAATTCTCTTTCAGACAATGACCAACTTCGACCTGTTACCTTTCCAGATATTCATCCAGCTAGGTATTGACAACAGATGTTCATGATAATTTTTACCTTTTTTTAACTTCCCCCTTGAAGGTTTTTATGTGATGCTACTGTCTTTGAGACTGAATTACAGACAGAGGTTTAATGGGTAAAGGTACACCGAATGAACTTAATGTACATTCTAATTGAATGGACATTCTATAAAATGCTTGGTATCCATACAAATTTAGATTCCATTGTTTGACTGGATACCTATTCAAATTTTCAATGACATTTCAAACATTTGAATTCTTAACAGTATTTTTGCATATTTGGATTTTATTCACATTTTATCCATCTTTCCTTATATCTCTATTACTTTGAGTGTGCATTATTGTTCTATTTTGTTGCACCTTTTATTTTGCCCTACGAAATCTATTTTTTTGTTTATCTTGTTATGTCTAAATAAGATATGGTTGGACATGTACATGGGAAGCATGAATTTGCATTGGTAAGACACCCTTTTTTGAAAAAAAGTGCAAGCTACCACGATTCAGTAATGAAATCAACCAACATTGTCAGACAGCGGAATCCTCATACATCTCCCTGACAATAGCAGTAGTAGAGCTAACTATTGCCTCTGCACGAGAGTATAAGTTCACTCTTCAATAACTAATTTCCTTTTAACAAAATTCATCCGTGACCCTCTAGCTATGTATACACCCTAGTCGTAGATGAACGAACCTTTCTATGGCCTCCCAAATGTTTTCTAACATTGGAGTTACTACCTTGAAGATCGCCTGGTTCGTCGCTAACCAAATAGCCCATACACCTGCCGGGACCAAGGATCTGAGAGATTTTTGCTTTATTACTCCGGCCATTCCTTGTATTTAGGCTTTTTTTTGGCACACTACAATTGTTCAAGGTTGTCTTGGTTTCACTAAAGCTCAAAGATCTACTAAGCATAGTCCACAAAGCTCTCACCATTGGGCACTTACAGAAAATATGGTTCTTCATCCTTGGCTCTCTGTTGCATATAACAAGTACAGTTGAATCACCATGTGCCTACCTTGCTCTATACACTTTCGTGAGAATCTTGCCTTGGTACATGAGCCAAAAAATTAGAAAACTTTGGACTTTGGATTTTACCCCAAATCTTCAGTGCTTTCTTATTCATCGTGGAGATGATGACATTGTCATTTCTCCACTAATCGCATCAATGCCTGACCGAGAAGCTCTCCTATGGTCACAGAGTCCATTGAAAGCTTGAAGACCTACTAAGCATAGCCCACAAAGCTCTCTACATCGGGCACTTACAGAAAATATAGTTCTTCATCCCTGGCTCCTTGTTGCACATAACACATATTGTTGAATCACCATGTGCCTACCTTGCCTTGTGCACTTTCTTGAGAATCCTTCTTTAGTACATGAGCCATAGAAATTAGAAAACCTTGGACTTTTAAGGATTCTAATACCCCATAATCATGGGTGATTTCTTCTTCATCGTCGAGATGATGACCTTTTTACTAGAAAGTTTACTCAATTTCTGTGACATTGATGAACATTCAGGAAACCATCTGTTGCAATCATCTTAGATGATATATGTGCATTAACATGCAAGCTTTCTCAGTAGACGTCTCGTCTACATACATTGCAGAGGACAGTGAGCTGTTATGTTTTCCTTTTGTTTCTGTCTTGCTTTGTCTGGTTCTGCACTCCATTTTAATACATGGTGGTAGAGAGCTTACCAATTTCATTTTGCAATCTTTGTCATTGCTTTCTTTTTCCTGAATTTATGTATTATTCTGCTGCTAGAAATATCTAGATATCGATGTGGGACTAATCTTCTCTTTCTGTTTCTTCTATTATCATCATATGCATATTCTTAAGTCTGCATGCTCACCAATCCAGAAAAAGAAAGAAAAGAATTTTGTCTCCTTGCTCTAGGCTCAGGCAGTCATTCTTGATCTATCTTGCCAAACAGTGCAGGAATCACTGAAGGCTTTTCTATGTGTGGTGGTGACTTTATTGAAGTGTACAATGACCCATGCCAAGAAGGTATAGAAATAGTTCAAGTGGATTGCCATTTATAAACGGTGGCTATTTGTCCTGAATATTTTTGACAATAATATTATTGAATTGTTTTAGTTATTTTACAATTTTCTTGTATTGGAATGATTTTGACCTCATTGTGTAGAATTTTAAATTGCCACTTAGAATTTTGAAATTGTCACATTAGCAGTACTGAATATGTGAAGTTCAACTTCTGCTTTTAGCATGAGAATTTCATGTCAGTTCTATGCATATGTTATTGACTTTTCTACTCAATAAGGTATTGGCCTGCAAAGATATGCAGTTAAAAAAGAATCACATCTTTAGATGGTTTTTTGATCATTTATAGGTAGACACATCAAAGCGCCAATGAGCTATATGATGTACTGTTGGCATCGTGTAGCTTGAAGTCAACATGATGGATAAGTTACTGTTCCCTAGTTTTTTTCTCAAACAAGGAACATAATGGTATGCATCCAATGTGATTCATACCAGTTTCTTTTTGATGCTTTGTTTGTTATGGTATTCTTTTGTTGATTAATGAGGAGTCTGGAGAGTGGTGAAATTGAATAATTAGAATATGCAATAGAATCTATTTGAAGGTTACTGTTAACCAAGGTCTTGACTATTTTTTCTCCATTGGATATATCCATGTGGTTTTCCTTCTCTTTTTATGTTCTTGGTAGGGCAAGTTTCCTTAGTGGAGCACTTTTTTTCATGTACCATGTTCTTTGCTATCTGTTTTGTCACAATGTACTGGAACACTTATCTGTTTTGCAGCTACATGGGATGCTGTTGTGACTTGTTTCTTTTTGGATACTGCACACAACATTGTTGAATACATCGAGATCATATCAAAGATTCTAAAAGATGATGGAGTAAGTTATCAGTGAGTTGTAGTTATCCCCATATCATAGGAGTATTTTCTTGTGCCGTTTCTTTCTCCTGAGCTATGATCAACTGATTTTTTGAGTATACTTATTGTGCTGGTCATCTCTACTTGATCTGATTATGATATCAGTAATGATGGAGAATCAGATTTTGTCTAACTGTATGATGCATGTTTCCTCATGTGCTATATACATCATGTGTAACACACTTTGTACGTGCACTTCAGAAATGTAGAGTTCCTTAGCTTGCGTATCCTTAAAATGTGGTAAGCTTTACATTTGGTAGAAATATGGACGAGTAATTCAAGGTTTGTATTTAATTGCATTCTTTCTATGCCGCCTCTATCTAACAACTGTCAACAAAATATGTGGAAATGTAGCCATATATCCTATATTTGAAGTGGCATACACACACTATCAATGCATGATTTTAGGGTTCATAATTGAGAACCGAGTCTTATCCTTAAGGATATTTAGAGTTTTAACAAATACTTTGTTAATGAATGTCTTATCTTTACCTCTATCATGGCTGACGAAGCTTCTTCTCGTGTTAAAGGTGTGGATAAACTTGGGACCCCTGCTTTATCATTTTGCAGATTCTTATGGCCCTGATGACGTAAGCATTTTGTTTGACCACTCTTCTTCCATGATTCTGAATTCAGTGGATGAGTTTTTTTTTTTCTCTTCTTCAGGAGATGTCTATAGAACTCAGTTTGGAAGACGTAAAAAAGGTTGCTATCCATTATGGATTTGAATTGGAGGTAACAATGCTTGACTTGTGTTTTCCATTATTTATCATTCACTGCAAACAATCCTGGTAACAGACAAATTTTGCGCATGCCAGATGGAAAGACCAATTGAGACAACTTACACTGCGAATCCTAGATCAATGATGCAAGTAAGTGTACCATAATGTTTAAGTCCTCATCATAAACATAATGTATGGTTTCATCTAATTGTTAAAATGTTGTAGTCTTCCCAGCCCACACAGATCATTGAGTGCCCAAGAATCGGCAAAATGCGGCCATGTTTGTCATGTTTCTTTGAACCAAAATACTTGATAATTGGAAAACTTGTTTCATTGCTTTCTTTTTCTTTTTTCATGTTTTCTTACACTGAAACAGAAGGTGGCATTAATTATGACTTTAGTAATATAGAACATATATGTGTAAGAGTTATGCAAAGCAATATTTTCCAAGAGAGCTGGTCGTCCGGGGATAAATTGAAGTATATATTAGTCTGTTTGTTTATGTGGGAAACTTATGAAAAGTGAGGGAAAGTTCAAAACTTTTTCTTTGACCTCTAAAAAGCTTGGTGTTTGTTTTAAACAAAGGGAGAAAAGATTTTCCCTCATTCCCCCCTCTCTTGTTTTATTAGAAGAGAATTTTTAATTCTTTCCCTCCCCACATTAGAAAAGGTGATGGAAAGTGAGGGAATGTTTTTATTTCCGTCACTTTTCATCACACGTACAAACAGAAGGAAAAATGATTTCTTTTCCACCAAATTCTCTTTGATTCAGATTCCTTGTGCACAAGTACACCCTTGTGTATTAAGTCTTTCTCTCTCATTGGAATTTTGGTTTCAGAATCGATACTATGCAGTTATGTGGACGATGAGGAAGAAAACTAAGAGCTGAATTGAAGGTGTCATTTAGGCCAAGGGGTTCTTGTGGAAGTGATCCATAGAAATTCAACTCACTTACCAATCATTCGGACCCCCATGGAGCAGGTAATTATACTTGGAAGAAACTTACTGACTGCCGATAGTCACCGGAGTGTATTCTTCATGGAATACATACTGGTATTGATCAAGCAACAACCAAGAGGACATTATAGTAGTCATGGATTTTTAACTTTATAATTTGTTTTATGAAGGCCATGTATTGTCACGACGGTATAAACTGTTTCGTTATTCAGATTCTGTGAACTCATTGAACTTCTGTTTATGCAAGCATGTGATATGAAACATTGAAACAGGAAATGCATTGAAGCAGGAAAAGCAGCATGTGAATTTTCCATGCACCACTGGCTTACATGATTGGGATCAATTTAACAAGAGGATTGTTACATGCAGTTTGCGGGGACAGTCCCATAGATAATCTATATACCTTGATAGTTTTTCAATGAGATATATAGTTAAAAATGAGTCCATTCAATTTGCCATGAAGATTTATATATATATATTTTTATCACATATACTCGTTAGAGCATGTTTACTTGTTTTAAATAAAAAAGACACGGGACTATCTCGTGGACTGTCTGTAACATTATTCATTTAACAATATGATTTAGGATCATCTTTGACAGAATCATTAGTCCCAACAATAAAAACTTGTAAAATTAATAAGATTTTCTATTGTACCATACAAGTGCATATGACATCAAAATGAGTGATCTCAAAACAATTTTTAGGGTTGGGTGTATATAAGCTCTTCGTACTTCTGCATAGGCACACATACAGGATGTTCCATAGCATCCACACACTTCCCTCCCACAGTCCACAGCTCAGGACCCGTCTTGCATCTATGTAACTCCATATTCATTTCCTAAACAACAGAAGACCTGAACTCCATGTGATGAGACCAGGCCAGCCCTTCCCTTCTTTTCAGAATCACCTGTTTGCACCGAGGCACCCTACACATTCAAAATCATTTAGAAGGTTATGAACCATTCTTCTATAAATACTGTTAGTGACAGTCCGCGAAAAAGTTCTGCGTGCAGTCCGTGCACGTGTAATTTTCTTTTTAAATAGTAAAAGATACATGTTTTTATAAGAAATATGTTCTTTTATGATGTATTGTATGGATCAATTGGATGAAAAATAGAAAAAATGGTTAAGGATGCTTATACCGAGGTATATGCCCCGCTGCATGACTTTCAAGGTATATGGATTATCTGTGAGACTGTCCCCGCAGACTGCGTGTAACAACGCTCTTCTATACTATCCTTTTCTTTCTGGGGCTATAGACTTGTTAAAATTGCTCTGACCTTGTTACATCTAGAGTTAACTTGGCTTTTATTCTCATTTTTCCTTCCATTGAAACACTCAAGAATTTTGCGCATTTGAAATTCTCTGCATCTGTATCCATTCTTAGATATTTCAGGTACATTTTTCATTCTACGAAATTTACCATAACTAAATTCTCTTGCTATACCAAAGTTATCAAACTGTCCCTTTTACTGTGTTCATTTTTAGATACTCAAAAAAAAATTTATTTCACAAAATCAATTAGAATTAAATTATCCTTCCAGGGGACACATCATATGCAACACCAAACACTGATTCCGAGAGAATGAGAGAAACCGATTAAACCATATTGATCTAAATTACATTATTTGCAATGTTTTTGGCCAAGATTTTTAAATGGGTGCATGATCCTCAGTGTCAGAACCTAAAAAGTTGCTCTCAAAATTAAAAGAACAATAGGCACCAAAGATATTCAATTTACTGATGGAAGTCCCAACAAACAATAGAAGAGAAAACGAACTGATTTCTTTACAGAATTGCTGATGGAAATAAAGCAAAAAGCACGATATCTTCCCTGTAAAACTGGTTTGGCTGAATGTATGGTAGAAAGAGGTGTTATATTCTTCACTTGGGTGAATAAATGAAACTAAAGAGGTAGCTCTGCAAAAACAAGGCCAAACTTTGACAATAATAGAACCTGGACCAATTGAAATCACTTCTTTCCCTCTCATTCTCTCTTTCTCTCCATAACTTTTAAATGCAGATGAAATAATTCATTTGATCTTCGCAGGAGCCTTCTTGGGGGGCAATGTTCCAAACACCCTGTCCCAAAGGTCTGAAGTGATCCCAAAGCCTTTATCTTGGACGCGGAAGTGATGGTTCAGATGATATTTCTGGAAAAAGAAATGGAAACATTAATATTATTAGCTTAATAGGAAATGATGATCATTTATTTGCCTAGACCTAAAATTTAATCGCACCTTTAGATTGTGGGGTGCTCCTTTAGCTGGCTGCCCGTGATGCAGATAGTAGTGAGTACAGTCATACATCACATATCCCAACAAACCACCACCAAAGAGTGCAGGAGTCGTTGTAGGGGTCGATAAGAGCTTAACAAAGTTCCAGAACTGTTTTGCATTTGTGGAGTCAGAAAACAGCATGTGTTTTAAAGGATATCGAAATCTTTTTTTCCGACAACAGTATATAAACATATATATGACATAATGTGAGGGCATGCAATTAAGTTATTTGATTACACAGGTAGACACACACACAGAAGAAAAAATAAAAACAAAATGACTGCTTGTTTATGGATCTTATCAAGTGTAGGTGGTGGATGAGTCAGGAAACCTACCGGATACAAAAGAACGGCTGTTGCAGCAGGAGGGAAAACAAGGCGCAACCCATCCATTGGGTGCTTGTGGTGACAGCCATGAAGAAGGTAATGTGCAGTGTTTGCCCTGCAGCATGTCAAATGTTTCTTACTTGCATTTTTTAGTTAATAATAAAATAGATTGCAAAGGTGAATTTGAAATGTGTAAAGAGAGCTTGGCACTACATGTCCAATTTGTGGGCATCGTTTCCACATCCAATCCACTATATATACCAAATAGATTGGACATGTAAACCGGCAGAATAATTATATAAACGATGGCTCGAAACAAGGAACATAATAAAGGAGAGAAGGAACTTCCTACCAATAGCTTTTTGTCTTGATATGGAAAAGGAAGCGGTGCAGAGTGTACTCCACCAATGTCCACATAAAAATCCCAGTCACAACCACCAGAGCTACTTGAGGGATTGTATGGCCCATTTTAATTGACCTGCTCACGGAAAAACACACAACTGGCAGCCAGATACTTGGAATTGCCCACCATACCGTGCGTGTTAAGGACTGTTTCCACAGATAATCAAGTCAGAATGGAAATTGGATCTGAATGAAATTTCTGAAGTTTTGTAGTTGTTTTCTTGAGAGTGCAAAATACCTCCCAAAAATCACTTGCGAAGAAACGGGGACCTTCCTTGCTGACGATGGGCTGGTGAACCCATTCCTGGTATGCTTCCCCGAGATGGCCCACCTAAAAATTTGATGATTAACTCATATAGTACCAAATACAGGAAAAAGAGTTATTATGTCTTCAAAAAATGCAATGTTATTCAGATAAATGTAATTGTCATTGTAAATGATGATGAGGACCAAGAGAGCAGATGACAACAAATTATAAATGAGCTTAATCATGAATCTTGGCCTAATAATAAATATACTTCTTTTTTTAGAAAAAAAAGAAGCAGAAGTGCTCAAGTGTAGCTGAAAAAAGCGGAATACATGTAACACAACTAATATGGAAGATGAAATTAAGTAGATCCAGGATGACCAGAATTTCTGTAACCTACTATGTACATCATATCAAGTGAAAAAAGGAAATATGCCATACATGTTCTTTATAAATAGATATAGTTGAGGGAGTGGTAACGTAAACAACATTTGATGAGGCGATTTACTTTGTTTCAGCCAAGCAAAGACAGATTTGCATGTAGGCGCACCCAAACAACAGTCATTGACTTGTTACTTATGATATTATACACTAACTTTCAAAATTTACTTATGATGACCATAGACTTTATAATACCACAGAATAATTAATGAAATTAATTTTAAATCAAACCAAGAACAAAAGTAAAAACTGTCAATTTTATATAAGAGAATTTTGAATTTTTTCTAGATGTGTTGCTCTGCAGCTGACCACATTTTGATGGGATGGAGCTTTTGTTGTTACTTTTCTATCCGACGATGAAAGATAAGTCTGATTGTTTGTAATATAAATTTTTTTAATTTCTAACAAGAACATATGCCGTGGGGGGAATAAAATATCAAGAGAAAAGATACAAATCAATGGCATTAGACCTGGAAAACAAGAGGCTTGTTCAAGTCCACTGTGTACTCCTGTGCAACCATCTTGGTGAAGAATTCTTTGCTGATACTGCATCAATAAAAATGTAAATGAGTTGTGCATTAGATAAAAAAAATAAAAGCAGAAAAAAATGCAAGAATAAAAAGGCAATTTTAAATGCCATAGAAAATTGTTTGAGGTTGCTCAGGACAGAAGCATCATGCAATCAAATTTGTTACTTTGTACTCCTTTGCTAACAATGGATCCATTTTGATTCCTCATTCTGATCTAAAAGTGAATGTTCCAGCATGAATCACTAACAGCATTCTAGTAATATCCTTGCTTCTTTGGTCCAGACCAAGGGATGGTAAAATTTCTTTTTGCTGAACAAAGTTAGCCAGAGCTGCATTGCAGTTTAGAACATAGTTGTCTGGGCAACGCCTAGGGGGGTAGGCGGTGCAGATGGATATAGGCGACCGCCCGCCTAACAACAGGTTCATTAAGCGGGCGCTTGGGCCCACCTACTGCCTAAATCACGTCTAGTCTTCCCAATCCCTCGTCTAACCTCAAAAATAAAAGAAAAAAAAACATGATCAAAAGATTGAAACATATCCTACCCTACCAACCAACGATGTGGCTCTCCCATTCCCAAGTGAGTCTCTACATCTGAACTCTCATCTCATTCTCTCTCAACCTCCCTCTTTGTTCTCCTTCTCTCTCAACCTCCCTCCCTGTTCTCCTTCTCCAACTCCAGTTATGGCCCCTCCCAATCCCACCATCTCAGTTTGTTACCCACTCCAACCTCTTGTCCCTCTTTCTCTCTCCCCCTCTCTCATTCTCTATCTCTATTTAGCTCTCTCCCTCATTTTGTGTCTCAGCTGTTTTTTTAAAAAATATCTATTGATAATTTAGCATGTAGAACTTATTTAATGTCAAACTATAGTGAAGTCTAGTTTGTCCTATATGATAAACAATTTTTTATGGTATTGTTGCTGTGTGTATAATACTATAATCATGTTGATCTTTTTTTTAATATCATAATTAAGCATCGCCTAGACGCGCCTAGGCACGCCTAGGCGGCTACGTGCTTGGCCACTGCCTAGGTTTGTCTAGCCACCCAGACAACTATGGTTTAGAGCTAGCCGCTAATGAAACCCATTTGTAAAATGAAAAGCATGATCTATTAATCATAGACCGCCAGATAAATCTACCTATTGATGTTGTTGATATGGACATATGAGTCGTGCTTATTTTACATAAAAAAAAATCTAAATTAAATTAAACTAAAGGATAAACAAAGATAAATCTGATGAAGTACTACAATACAAAGAATAATAAGATTTAAGGTTATTAATATCCAGATTCTTTTTTATATGATTGTTTTCACCTTGGCATTCGGGCTGAGGACACCACATGAAATGTGCAGGAAGTGCTAACAAAACACCTTGATGTGAAAAGGGCACACCAGTCGTGGGTTAGCATTGTTACTTGAGGGAATAGTGACAACAGGAGTAACAGGGGTTATAAGACTTCCTTTCTTTATTGTGGTCAAATAATATAATGAAAAGGTTCACTCTTTTCCCGTAGATATCTACTGTTTGCGTTCAAAAAGTAATGAAAAATAAAATAAAGGAACTTCTCCCAGGAGAGTAATGGTCAGTTGCAACAGGCAATACGGATCAGCATATCTCAAACAAAATGTATGCTGATGGCCCAACTGCTTGAGTTGGAGAAGAGAAAAAAAAAAAATCTTCATGAGGAAATGGTACCCACTCAATGTTTTATTTTTTCTTTAATGGATCTTGTTTAAAGTTAATAAAAAAATTTGACATCATTCAAACAGACACTTAAATTTCTCTCACATATATTAAGCAAGTCCAGTGATTTTAGAATAATCAATCAAACCAAAATCAATCATGTGGGATCTCTGAATAAATTTTTGTCAACCCTCCAATCTGTGATACTATATAGTGGGTTAGAAGCATCTATCTAGTCTATTAATGCAAAATGCTCAGTGGTAAAGACTTGATCAATTCGTACAGACTGGGGGATAACTAACATGTGAACCCCAAGTCAAACTTCAAAAGGTTCGCTTGACATGTGAATTTAATCTAATCATACAAGAAGTGTTTACTCATTGCACACATGAACATATGATGACCTTCTGAGAGTCAGCGATCGCATTGAAAATGGAAATGACCTTGCCAAAGCAACAGACAAGTCATTCTGCGTGCTTATATGAAAACAGCCAAAAGTTTTGGGAGACAACGTGGGAGGGTATGAATTATCATCCTCACAATTAGTCGAAGTTGCAGTTCTGCTCATGACAGGGTGAGGACTGTGATATGTACGGGGCATTCAACACAAATTCTTTCCGTCCCAAACAACAATGTCTTATTTTTATTTTTATTTTTGAGATACAAGTATTCTTTGTTTCACCTTTTTTCCTGCCTCATCAGCATCTATGTCAACCAAGAAAAATTCATTCAAATTCATTCAAGTGTTGCATCAACAGAAACTCTCTTTATTGACTGGTGCAAGACATGGTTAATAAACATCAACCTATCAAACCCATTGGGGTGTCACAGTAATTCTGGGATCTTAGAAACAACAAAACACATGCCATAAAATCAAGACCCATAAACCAAATAAACGAAAACTAGGATGAACCTACAAAAGTATAACTCCAGGATCTGATATATTAACATGCCAATTAGAGCTGATTCTTGCTTAGCTTGGTCTGGTCCATTTTTTATGGGTTCAGACCTGCTGGAACTCAGCATTTGACCTTTTCTCAGGATTGATTCTGCCCGTGGAGAATTTTTTTTTGTTCAATTCAACAAAACCATAGTCCTCAACTACAGTCCCAAATATAATTCAACTCAACCCTTGAATTCAAGGTTAGACTTGTACGCACAACACCCCCCCCCCCATAAGAATGATCTTGTATGCATGACACCCGCATAAGAATGATCCAAATGTTCATTAAACCAAGAATTTTAAAACGCATTAGCAATTCTGATTTGCAAATTATAACATATTATCTGCTCCATCAATAAATCCAGCCACCGCATTGCCCGCATCGGATGCATCAAATCACTCAAATCAATAAATCATCACAAATAACACCCCCTTCCTAATTCAAAATGGTCATATTCCGCATCAACTAACAAACCATTAAAATCTCCCTGAGAGAAGACACAACATAACAACTTGATAACTCTACATCCACTTATAAGGAACCACAATAAAGAAGAAAAAACATTAATTTCATCTAAAATTCAAATTTTCAAACAATCATAAGACATACAAAAAACACACCAAATCAACAACTAGAGAAACCCAAATGCATCTCCACACATCATAAAAACACTTCACATGACCAAAAACTTCTCTGCGGACCAAATAACCGGCCCCAAAACACGAATCTCCACCAAAACCACCGAAAAACCCGTTAAAATCACAGATCCAAAGAATCCGACCCCCAGATTCCATAAATATTCGAAAGAGATATTCATAATCACCAACCTGACACAATGTCGCAAGATCTGGAGTCCCAAAACCCTAGAATCGGCTCCTCTCTCTCTCTCTAAAAATGGGTGAGCGCGACGAGAGAGGAGGGAGCGTTAAAAATGGAGATTTTTCCGAAAATGGGTTTAAACAGGGTTCTCTGAGGAGTAATCCTTACCGTTGATCTTGAGGGAATCTTTCGTGATTCCAGCAGTGCCGCTTGTTTGGAATGAACGGTTTGCCAGCGAAGACCGGGAAGACTACGTCGACCGCTCGATCGAGATCTGACGGTGATGATTGTTCCATCTTGCCAGCTCATCAGGTATGGGTGGATCCGCATTGTTTCAGTGGGTTGGACTGGACTTAATGGGTAGTGATTGGGCCCACTGAAGTGGAAGTCTTTATAATGTGATGAAGTGATGGCATTGTACGGTGGAGATCTGTTTCATGTGTTTGGCAGTGCAGGGTCATGTGACATGTTGGTGGACTAAAATGAAGTGGGCCCCCACCAGGGTCAAAGATATTCGGTGGCAGTGTATGTCTGTTTGAGTAGCGGAACATGAGGAAAATACAAGGAAAATACGAGTGAATAGGGAGAGAATAAGTTTTGTTAAGGTACAATTTGGATAAGAGTTTTGCTACACAGGTATCAAATTATAAGCCCTATTCATAAGTCCCATTACGTGGTACAATATAATTGACAGACTGTTTGACTTTTAAAAAACCTTAGAAAATCAAATTACCTTAACACCCTTCGTTAAGAATCCTTGTTGATAAGGCTGTAGGACTCGCTGCAGGAGCGGCGGAGGCTGTGCATCTAGTCGAAGATGGAGAGGGAGGACTCGAGGTTGCCGACGGCGGAGAGCCAACGGAGGCGGTCCATCGGGGAGGCGGTGGAGCCGGCGATGAGGGAGTGGAGGTCGGGGAGGCGTTTGGATTTGAAGAGGACTTTAGCGAGAGAGTGGAGGACGGGATTTGGGGCGGGGGAGGGGAGGGAGAGGAAGAGGGCGGAGGAAGGGGAGGGGGCAGAGCAGAGGGCGGCACAGGCGACAAAGGGGTCGGTGGGAGGAGGTGGAGGGGGAGCGGAGGTGGCGGCGGAGGGAGTCGATGAGGCGGGCGCGGTGGAGGTAGAGGGCGACTCGGGTGGTGGGAGGAGGAGTGGAGAAGGGTGGAGAATATTGAAAGGATGGGTTTTGCGAGGGTTTTTGATTGGGTTGAGCAGATGGTGAAGAAGAGTTGTTTCATTTTTTTGTTTGGTTGGATTTTTATGAACTCTCAATGAATATATATATATATATATATATATATATATATATATATATATATATTTCAAATAATGTAGCTAAATATGGAACAATGTACAAATGTAAATGAGTTTTTGAATTGTATATACATCTGTATTTCATATAATGTAACTGGATCTGACATTATGTATTTGAATTTCAATGTAACTGAATTTGAAGGGGAAGCAATCATTTGGTTTCACTGCATTTCAAGTATCATTGACTTTTAAATGTAACTGAATTTTCATATTATATGTGTCTGCATTTCATAGAATGTAACTGAATCTATTGCCAATGCAACTAAGCAATATATAATAAAGTTATCACATTAGAAATTAATCAATCAATGAGTAAAAATAGATATAATAACATCACTATAGCATTGAAATTATTATTTGATTGCTGCAAATAAATGTAACTAGATTACTATTTAAGCAAATGTAACTAAATTGGAGGTCGGTTTCACTGCATTTCAAGTATCATTGAATTTTAAATATAACTGAATTTTCATATTATATGTGCCTGCATTTCATAGAATGTAACTGAATCTATCGCCAATGCAACTAAGCAATATATAACAAAGTTATCACATTAGAAATTAATAAATCAATGAGTAAAAATAGATATAATAACATCATTATAGCATTGAAATTATTATTTGATTGCTGCAAATAAATGTAACTAGATTACTATTTAAGCAAATGTAACTAAATTGAAGGTCGGAAGAGGTGGAATCCAGAGGAGGACTAAAAAAGTAATCAAACCACCTCTCATATGATAGAGGGCGGCGAGAGGAATCCAATGGTGGTGACGCTGGTCACCGGAGATGAATAGACTAGCTGGAATGAATTTTTGAAATGCCAAATTGCTTAGGAGGGCATAAAAGGAATTCTACGTATGCCATGTCATAGGGCCTATATGGGGCCTATGAAATTGGGGCTTGTCAATCATTTTCCTTTGGATAAAGACATAAATCATTATAAGATTTATGATTATTTCAAGAATAAATAACTATACCAGTTAAATAAGCAATATTATGTTTGATTATGCTTTTAGTTATTCTAGTTAGAAAATGTAATAATGAGTTTTTGTTGTTTGATTGACCTTAAATAAATTATGGATAAAATGTGAATAGAATGTGAATACAGATTTATAATTTTTAAATCTAATTTTACCCTCCACCACAAAGAACCACCACCACCACTACCTTTCATCATCACCACCAAGAACCACCACCATTGCAACACCGTTCACCACCACCACCAAAAACCACCATCAGCACCGCACCACAGTTCATCACCACCAACACCACATATCACCACATTCCTAAAAAAAACCACCACAAATCACTACTACTACTACCACCACCACCACCACCACCACCACCACCAACAACAAGGATGATATAGGACATATTTTAAAAGAAATAATTATAGAATATTTAATTTCAAATCAGTCCACAATAAATTTTTATGAGATTTTATTATTTATGAACAGATCTTATTATTTAAAGTCATATTAATTAGCTTTTATTGATTAATTATGAATTTAGAAATTTTTAGGATCTTATGTTTTATTTGATTAGATTTTAATAATTGTCATTGTAATTGTGTCTTTACTATTTTTAGTGGAGTCATAATTCACATTATGAATATATATTTAATATTTGGGTGGGGGGGAGCTGGTGGAGGTGGTCTCACATTTTCATTTGTTTAGGGGAGAAAGAGAAAGGTTGGGGGAGAAATGTCAAAACATATTGAGTTGGGGGTAAAAGAGGAAGGAAAGAAAATAGGTTGGATAGAAGTTGGATGGAAGGATTTAAACATAATACCACTACTAACTGAGGGACCTAAAGAAAATATGAAAAAGTCCAAGGATCTATTATTATTATAGAGATGTTCCCAGGGACCTCTAATTAATTTCTCCAAAAAAAAAATTGATGCTAAATGTCTCTTTTAAACCTATTCAGAAAAATAAGAAAAAAAATGTTATAATTTTCATTTGCATTTCAATAATATAGAAAAAAAAAGAAAGTTAAAAATAGACAATGCTATTTTATACCTAAATATTTATCCATGCATTAATCAAAAGTTACAAAAACTAAAGATGAAAGGGCGTTGTTACACACGGTCATTTTTACACTTACTAAAATTAGATTCATTCAACTCGAAGTGGAGTGATATACACTTTTTTATCAAAACATATACCTCATTATATGATTTTTACTATTTTTTTTAAATGTGTAACATTTTCCCAAATGAATTGATAATGTACTATAATCACATATATAAATATAAACAATTTAATTCATAATCAAACTACCTAATGCATACACATATCATAACTAATTACATTTTATTAATATTTTATCAAATTGCAGCACATAATAATCAATTTAAAAACACACATCCTATTTGATGCATTTCGATCTACTCCTCTCACCACCCATTTAGTCATTGTCATTATATTATACTTAACAACGAGAATGCCTACTTTTTCAGGAAAAAAAACCTATTTTTTCACAAAACCGCCCACTTGGCCTCACGTGGCTCTGCCACTGCCGATAACCCTTTATTCCATATTATCCTGGCATACTAATAACATGTTATTTCACTCATCCAAATACCTTTTTTGATTTTATCCCCCCTTATCCACTTGTATTCCATCTCTAATCCCCATATCCAAACATGGTCTAAAAGTTGTTTGTTTGCAAAGAATAGATCGGTATAGCTATGCTAGAATAGGTATGAATAAAATGATATTTGTATTCTAGGTTCCTCTGGAATTGTGTTGTTTCACCCAATCCTACTGGCATAAGGATTAGGGGGTCCACATATCAAATCAACTGTCATCACCTTTTATAAATCAAGCCGTGCACATATTAAATTATTTTTTAATCATTGTAATTCCTTATCCACATCTTATTTACATTTTTTTCACAACTTATCAATTGTTAACCAAATAACAAAAATTTCATTATTACATTTCACAATTAGAATAACTAAAAACACCACGAAACATACCATAACTTATTACACTAATATATGGTTATCTAATATTCCTAGAATAGTCATAACCTCAAAATAACTTATGTCTTTGTCCAAATGACACCTAAAGGATTAGATTATTATCTTTTGCACAAACTCTCTATGCACATTATAATAGTGCTCACTATACAATTGGAGGGGGGGGGGGGGAAGCGCTCTTTTTCACCCCTCTAGTTCTTTAACCCACCCAATTTATGTTTGGGGGTGGGTTGGAGAACTAATTAAAAAGAGAGGCAGAGAGAGGAAGGAAGAGAAAGAGAGAGAGAGAGTAGGGGCGGAGTCGGCGTTGGGTGGCAGGGGTGGCAGGGGAAGAAGGAGAGAGGCTGGAAGAGGCCGTAACTATGGTAGTGGTGGTGAAGGTGCATAGTTTATCTTGCCTGCATCTCCTCCGACTGAATCAAGCCTGCCACCATCCTCCTAAATAGCTCCTATCCTTTGTCCCTCGCGTCGCCCAACGCCGCCTCCACCCCGGCTCTTTCTGTCTCTCTTTCTCTCCCTTCACCTCTCTTTTTCACTTGTTTTTTGACCCATCTCAATTTTTTTGGGTGGGTTAGAGAACTAAAAGGTTGGAAAAAAAGAGCTCCCCTAGGGGATGTTATCCAGCTTGTTTTGGGCTTCCCTTCCTATAGCTCTTGGTTTGACTCTCAGTCCCTTCTATCAAACTTTTGATCAATTATGGGATAAAAATCTCATCATAGATTGGGGGTGACACGTAGCGAGTGCATGGGAGATCTAATTCCGAGATAGATACATGAGAATCACGGGATGAGTGGGCGGGCGAGGGGCTTGGTCGGTTAGAACTCTCTTCTAACCCGGGGCCTAGAGTCTCCTCTAGCCGTTCATGTGTTCTTGGTTTTCTTGTTAAGTTTTTTTTTCTATTCTTCGACATTTCAGATTTTGTAATTCGAGTTCAGTTATGAATCGGATAGCAAATATCTACCTTTCTTCAAAAAATTATGAGATAAAAATAAACATATATATTGAAAAATATTAAGCATTTTCCTTTTTATAGAGCCACCAGTATTCCCACCCATTTTTATTTTTATTTTTTAAATAGTATACCTCACCTAATGAGGTATATATTTTTATTAACTAGAAGTATGTATTTTAAGGTTTTAAGGAATTGCATGAATTCATTTATTAAATATATATAATTTTAAAAAAATATCTAATAAGATATATACATTTGAATAGTTTGAGTGTGAACTGCTAACAAGGTATATGAGTGTAAAGAGACTCTAACAATGGTTGGGTGTGTAATAGCTTATAGCGCCCATAAATATATACCCACAAAACAAAAAACCACAATGTACAATCAAAGCTCACGAGTTCATCATATAATTCTTCCTGTCCCTTGTCCCCACATAAAATGCTTGTTGTTAAATACACATAAGCACGTATCATCTTTCCCCATTAGACGACACCTCTTGGTTATTCCGGCCCACCAACCCTTACCCCCGTTTGGAACAGGAATAACCCCTTGGATAACCTGGTATAAAAGAAAATAATTATTTTTAGGTGTTTGGAAACACATAATAACCAGAGATAAAGTATGCCAGAATAAACTGGTATATGGATTTTAAGCAACTCCTGGAATTAAAGTTATTATAGGTTATTTCACTCAAAAAATATGTGGGTCCACTGTCAAATCAATCGTTATCACCTCTTATAAATCATATGTCAAATCGATTATCATTAATTTTTTTACTTTTTATAATCCTTATCCATACTTTATTCACATTTTACTCAAACAACAAAACATTTATTCTTACGTTTACCAATTAAAAATAATTTAAAACATAACCAAACACAAAATCAATTTACCCTCGCTTGTACCAGAATAAATGTACACTCAAGAATAAATCATATTCTTGTTCCAAACGGGGCTTAACGGCCAGGTGTCACATAACATCATTCACCCAAATATAAAAACATTGCAATTCAATATCACGGGGATGTGTTGATGTTCACAGCATTTATTTCATTTATTTGATAATGGATGACAATTTAATCCATGATTAACAAAAAAAAATCATATTGACCACAACAAATACAGGGGTTGTCCTTTCAGAACTAGGCCTGAATGCGATCCACAATGTTCTTATCCACTTGGAATGCCTTGGCCAAGCCATCCTCAGAGATAGGAGGGTTCGAGCCAAAGACGGCATTGACGATGGTGATAACACTGGGGTTTTGGCTGCTGCAATTGCCACTGCCTTGCCATAACCAGCATTGTGTTGGAAATGAATGAGACCTTGAGGGAAGACAGAGACCTTGAGGGAAGACAGACATCACCCTTTTAAATGACTTGTGGTGAGGCGATTCTTGGGGTTGGAAGTGACAAAGTGATGCATATATTATACAGATGGACGAGATCAGATGGACTAAGAAAGAAGAAGACATCTTCATTGTTTGAAAGCACTGTGACTTCAAATGACCATAACTTTTAAACAGTAGATTAGAACGCTATTATAATATGTCCATGCGTTCGATCCCTACAGGAGTAATGCTACACCACTACGCCAGATTTTGGAGCATTCTGATCTTGTGATCAAATCGACGGTTGAAAGTTAATTTTTCTATTTTTGACAGTTTTGAGTTTGTTAGGATTTCATTTCCTAAATCTATATTTAGATTTGAATTTCAAATCTCGATTTGAATTCGAATTTGAATATTAGTTAGGATTAAATAATGATTTATTTGTGATTTTGAAAATTTTGATAATCTCTTAGGGTCCTAGTTTACACATTTAGATAATCAGTTGAGATTCTAATAGATATATATAGACCTTTAAACCAAATGATTAATTAAGTTTTGCTTATTAGAGTTTATTATTTTATTTCATTTTGTTATTTACGTAGAATTCCATAATATGATCTTTCTTTAAAAATCAACAAATTGTTGAAGCTCACCATTTTGGCCCTGAAGAATCAACGTTGTTGGAGTTTGTAGATTTCACATATTTGATTGAATCCGTAAAAGAGCGTGATCCCACGCTGCATCACAAAGCCAACATAGAGAGTGCCTTCTAACACTGTCAGTATCTCCGTATGCCTGAAGTCTGCAGATATCACATATTTGATCGAATCCGCAGAAGAGCGTGATCCCACGTTACATCACAAAGCCAACATAGAGAGTGCCTTCCAACACTGTCAGTATCTCCGTGTGCATGTGGGGTGGGGTAATTCTGTATGGCGCATAGTCCACACGAGCCATAGAGATGCCAAGCGTGTTGAGTCCTGGTATTTGGGCGACGTTAACGGCGGTGACTTTGGAGCATCCGGGTTTGGATGTGTTTCCAGGCTTGTCAAGCCCCGTGAAGAATAAATCATCAGCTTGGGCTAGCTTTGGGTCTTTACAGGCTAAGCGGTTCACAAATACTACAAAAACAAAACATGGTGGTGAGCTGAAATTGATGGATAATAAGTTTATAAAAAAGTTTTAAGAGTATACTTATGAGCCAAATGCGATGCATGTATTTCTAATAAGATTTTATATACCTGGTCAGTGGGGTCTGCCACGCAGAAATCTTGCAAGTGACTTGGATCAGAAGCTAGTGCAAGGGAGCATGGAGAGCAAGAAAACCAATCAAGAGAAATCTTGATTGTGATCCGTTTGTAGAAGATGAAAATGCGTCATTATTTCATCATCACAGTTGAAATGGTCTTTGTGACAGACATAGCCTGCAATATTGGAACAAGAAATTAACAAAGGATATTTTTGACCCATTACGTATCTGACTATAATATATTAAGGTATATTGCAAGGACGGCTGTTGCTGTCTTAAAATAAATTTAATTAGATTAGCTTCAAAAGAAATCAGGAGTTTAATAATATATTGTATTGTACATCTGGGACAACCAGGCCAGCAATAATATATATATTATAACAATAAATATCATACCAATTGTGATGGATTGTGTCAAGGATGATTGAGCTGAGTAAAACCCGTGTTTCATTTCAAACCTCTCAAGATATGGGAGGTCAATATATGATTTTGTCTTCACGTGTCACTTTTGGGATAATTTGAGGTCAGGTTTGACCTGGTTCAATGGTGCTTAATCATTTGTTTGAAGTAAAATGAATTGATTTTATATAGAATTACTGAACCAAACCGCGTTTCATCAACATCATTTTTCTTTTTTGGGTACCTTTTTGAAATGGACCCAAATCACCCAATCAACAAATGCGTCTGACCTCTTCATTAATTGGCCATTTCAATGAATGAATTAACAAATGATGGACCAGGGATCATTCCGCCCTCTATATATATACCATGTATGCTGGTCAATAGTCATTCACAAAACAAGCTATTCGTCTTGTAAAAGCACCATCCAAGGAGGAGACTGTGATAAATAGATAGATAGAAATTGTGATCTGGAGAGATATCAGGGATGGCAAACATGTTATACTTTATGGGGTTCCTTGCCCTATTATGCTCTATTGCACTTGCTTCTGATCCAAGCCCGCTACAAGATTTCTGTGTGGCAGCTCCCAATGGACAGGGTATGTTCAGGCACAATGATTTCATCAGTTTTTATTCTTTAAATTTGCTTCAAGGAAAGATCATGATCTAAATTGTTTTGTAATTTTGTGCATACAGTCTTTGTGAATGGGCAATTCTGCAAGGACCCAAAGCACGTCACAGAAAATGATTTCTTCTTCAGTGGCCTCAACAAGCCCGGAAACACTGCCAACCCACTTGGTTCCAAGGTGACCCCTGTCAATGTGGCTCAGATACCAGGACTCAACACACTTGGCATCTCTGCCGCTCGCATAGACTTCGCCCCCTATGGACTAAACCCACCCCACATCCACCCCCGAGCGACTGAGATACTGACCGTGTTGGAAGGCACTCTTTTTGTCGGTTTCGTCACCTCCAACACTGAAAACCGCCTCGTCACAAAAGTCTTACAAAAGGGTGATGTGTTTGTCTTCCCACAAGGCCTGATTCACTTCCAACGTAACGCTGGCTATGGCAATGCCGTGGCCATTGCTGCCCTAAGCAGCCAAAACCCTGGCGTGATCACTGTTGCTAACTCTGTATTTGGGTCGAAGCCTCCGATTGCGGATGATGTGCTGGCCAAAGCCTTCCAAGTCGACAAGAGTGTGGTTGATCGCCTGCAATCGCAGTTCTGGATGGACAACTAAAAATGGGCACCTGCGTGGACTCTCTTAGATATCTCCATTGTTTAGTACAAATTACAATCGGATTTGTTGTGTACTGGATTTTGCATTCTTTTCTAAAGACTTCATCAAATAAATTATATATTTATGTATTCATGAAGGCAAAATGTTTGAATTAGATTTCGATTGGGGGCGTACTTTCTTCCAATTATGATCATAGATTTCCGTCCAAACACACATTACTAAGATTTTGTTAAAAATTTCATGATTGTGATTTTGATTTTGATTGTGATTAAGGATACATGATTGTGATTTTTGTCAAAATCTTTATTTTCTATTGTGATGAACTTTTTCTTCCCCGTATAATGCCATTCTACGGAGGCGGCCGTGGCTTTGCGCCCCATTGACAGCTTTCCGATCCTGAAGATTTACCAGCTCGTAGCAGGGAAATAGATGATTGCTCTTTCATAGACGTTTGAAAGATGGAATTACAATGGTCATTTACAAAGAAAACGTTTGAAAACATATTTGTTGGAATTTTATTTTTTTAGGAATCGATAAATTTCTCAAACGTGTTTCCAAACGCTTATGATTAATTAGAAAGTTAAACTCATTTTTCAATTATAATTGTTAATGATAAGGAAGACCTTTTCAAAGAGGAGATGTAAATTATGATAAGAAAGATAATCTTGCCACTCCAATCGGATCAGCCCGATCAAACGTAGAGGATAACATGACATTCACCACCTCCTACAGATTGTCGATCAACGAGAGAAGATAAGAGAAATTCTCACCACTTTCAACTTGCTCACAAGGTGTTCACAAGAAGAAAGATAAGTGAAGAAATAGGCACTAAAAAGTAGTCATTCTTAGGCTTACTTTGTAGAGACAATTTTTAATTTAACTTGACTTGCATAACCGTTCAAAACCTTGAGAGGACAAACCTCATAAGATCAATAATTTCCAAGTTGACTTATCCCATTCCCATGTGTGGGGAATAAAATCAGATTTTCCCCTCTTGGGCGGGACTAGCGTTCGACCCGGGCTTTCAATGTAGATTCGAGAATGGGCTTTGATGGGCCTCTCTCTACAATCCAAGGTGAGACTTCGTCCGCGAACCATCTATCTTTGTAGTCGGCTCCGTTCACCTGAAACTCACACTAGTGTGGTGTTGGATAATGCCTCTTCGACACTCAAGTCAGTGGTCTCGCTATAAAAGGAACTCTATTTGAGCTCTTTAGAATTCTTGTGCAAGGAGTGTGTGCATAACTTGAGAAGAGGGATATGTCCCTCTTTTATATTGGAGGGGCATGTGTTGAGTTTTAACTTTGGGGAGTGAGTATATCTTGAGATGGAATCTCCATGTGGCTCTTGGATCAGAGGACACGTGTAACCTTGGGATTGGCTCTTTGTAATTGATTATCTGATAGCTAGTCATTTTCTTGTGTCAGAGAATATTCCTTTGATCTTCCGTTATCTTGCTGATGTGGACGACCCATGCGCTAGCTCGGGCCTTATGGTTTAACTACTTCCACTTCTGGTCGGATTTTAGTACTCGGTCGCTCTAGCCTGGTCGGATAATATCATCTGTGGGTCCTATGTAGGTCGGGAATAAATTGAGTCCGTTAGTCACTTTGGCTTGTTCGGGAGTCCGAATAGACTGTTTATTAGTTCGACCTGACGGAAGATGCAGGCCTGCTTTAGGACACGTGGTAATTCGGATTGTTAGGCTTTTGCTATGGGCTTTCTTAGTCGGGCCTATCCCTTAATAGACATGCCCTTTTCAATCTCGCATTTAAGCTCAATTCCCTTCTGTTTATGCGACCCTATTCCTTATCCTGTTGTATGATAGATTTGGTCTTCTACACCATACATTGAGAACAAAAAGTGCATATTTTAAAACTTTGGAATGGCCCAAAATAAATTACAAAATTTTAACCACAAATTACAAGACTTTGTTCCAATTCCAAAATATGGGAATGTAACAACAATACAATTTACAAGAGACTAATTACTTTTGGAAACATAAAACACAATTAACAAGAGCTTGGAAATGCCAATATGAAAAATCAAAGTTGTCAAGTAAACAACCACTTTCTTCTAAACCAATTTGGTAGGATTGGAATGCAATGTGAGGTAGATGCTCCTGCATCAGTTTGAAATTTTTTTAGACATAAAAAGAATGTTTCTTAGCAAATAGAATATGATTGCTAAAATTAACTCGTGTTCCCAAACTGTATCGATGAAGGTCCCCCACAGGCTTATGCCAGTGGTGTAAGGACACCAGCGAGCTTAATTGAATCCATATTATAAGTGGAACTTGCAGTCCTGTGACAGATCATCTTTTTATCTGTAAAATTGAAGTTTATAATAGTTTTTTTTTTGATCTTTTGATAGGGGTAATCTTAAGATCTTGACAAATATCGGATTTTTTTATTGTTTTTCTGTTGTGTTAGTATTGAAGAACTTCAAAATGTGTGTGTAAGCTCGCTCATGCACTGAAATGAAAAAAAATTGCATTAAACATCACAATGTTAAAATCATTTATTTTATTTATTTGATATATAAGGAATGACATAATTTAATCCATGATTACCAAAAAATCATCCTTATTATTTTATAAAGAAAACAAAGAATCATATTGACCACAACAAATACAGGGGTTGTCCATTCAGAACTGGGCCTGAATGCGATCCACAATGTTCTTATCCACTTGGAATGCCTTGGCCAACACATCATCCGAGATAGGAGGGCTCGAGCCAAAGACTGCGTTGGCGATGGTGGTAACACCAGGGTTTTGGCTGCTCAAGGCTGCAATTGCCACTGCCTTCCCATAACCAGCATTGCGTTGGAAATGAATGAGGCCTTGAGGGAAGACAAAGACATCACCCTTTTGAAGGACTTTTGTGATGAGGCGATTTTTGGGGTTGGAAGTGACAAAGCCAACATAGAGAGTCCCTTCCAACACCGTCAGTATCTCTGTCGCTCGTGGGTGTGTGTGGGGTGGGTTAATTCCGTATGGCGCATAGTCCACACGAGCCATAGAGATGCCAAGCGTGTTGAGTCCTGGTATTTGAGCGACGCTAATGGCGGTGACTTTAGACCCATCCGGGTTGGATGTGTTTCCAGGCTTGTCAAGCCCCGTGAAGAGGAAATCATCAGCTTGGGCGAGCTTTGGGTCCTTGCAGACTAAGCCATTCACAAATACTGAAAAAACAGTTGTCGTTAAACTGAGTTTTGTTTATGAACAAGTTTAAGAGGAGATTTGTGTCACAAATGTGATGCATATATTGCTAATAGAGATTATAAATACCTTGGCCAGTGGGGGCTGCCACACAGAAATCTTGCAAGGGACTTGGATCAGAAGCTAGTGCAATGGAGCATGACAGAGCAAGAAAACCAATGAAGAGAAATCTTGTGCTGGCCATCTATTAGTCTTTCTTTGTTTTGTGATCTAAAGAATTTATAGGAAATAGATGAATATATGATGGGTTGCAACTTGTAAGGGAAGAAGAGCTTGCTTTGTGCTTTGGAAGAAACATTGGCCAGTATTTATAGAAGAAAACAGCGCGTCGTTGAAATGGTCTTTGTGACAAAGTGATAGCCTGAGATATTTTACAAGGACGGCTGTTCTGTCTTAACAAAAATATGATTGGCTTCACAAGTGGACGTTTTCTTCAGGAGTTTAATAGAGTATCATATCAAAAAGGCCAACAATATACATAACAAATAAATATCATATCAATTATGATAAGTTGTGTTGGTCAGCAAATGATTATTGATCCAAGTAAAATCTATGTTTTCGTTTCAACCCTCCCAAGACATGGGAAGTCAGTTGATGATTTCGTCTTCAAAAGCAATTTGAAATATTTTATATAGAAATACTCAACCAAACCGCGTGTAATCCACTTTAATTGTTTTGTGTTCCCATTTGAAGTGGACCCAATCAACAGAATTCTTATTCAATCAAAGAAAGAAATGGATGAGGACCATTTCAATGAATGAATAAACAAATCAATATTGGGGTCTACTTACTCTATATATACACCATGAATGCTTGGGTCTACTCATTCACAAATCAAGCTTATCCTTGAGAGAGAGAGAGAGAGATGGTAAACATGTTATACTTTATTGGGTTACTTGCACTTTCATGCTCTCTTGCAGTTGCTTCTGATCCAAGCCCCCTGCAAGATTTCTGTGTGGCAGCCCCCAACGAACAGAGTATTTTCAAACACACAGATTTCATCACATTTTAATCTCTATATTATTTCAATTTTCTTTAAGAAAGGACAATCCTCTAAACTGTTCATATTTTGTGAATACAGTCTTTGTGAACGGGCAATTCTGCAAGGATCCAAAGCTTGTCACAGAAAACGATTTCTTCTTCACTGGCCTCAACAAGCCCGGAAACACTGCCAACCCACTTGGTTCCAAGGTGACCCCTGTTAATGTGGCTCAGACACCAGGACTTAACACACTCGGCATCTCTGCTGCTCGCATAGACTTTGCACCATATGGAATCAACCCTCCCCACATCCACCCCCGAGGGACTGAAATACTGACAGTGTTGGAAGGCACTCTCTATGTCGGTTTCATCACATCCAACACTGAAAATCGCCTCGTCACAAAAGTCTTACATAAGGGTGATGTTTTTGTCTTCCCACAAGGCCTGATTCATTTCCAACGCAATGCTGGTTATGGTAATGCCGTGGCCATTGCTGCCTTAAGCAGCCAAAACCCTGGTGTGATCACTGTTGCCAATTCTGTGTTTGGGTCGAAGCCTCCTATTGCCGATGATGTGCTGGCCAAAGCCTTCCAGGTCGACAAGAGCGTGGTTGATCGCTTGCAGTCACAGTTCTGGATGGACAACTAGAAAGGGCACCTGAGTGATATCTCCATTGTCTAGTACAGATTACAAGTGAATTTATGGTGTACTGGATTTGTAATTTTATTCTAAAGATTTAATAAAATAAATTATTTGTTTTATGTATTCATAGGAAAGCACAAAGTTTGAATTAAATTTTGGTTGTCGGGATGGCACCTGGGGGCACATTCAAATTTAATTTCTTCAAAGATATGAAGTATGTTGGAAGGAAATCAAGTGTTCTTTCTTGCTTGGGGGTAGAACTAGAAACAATATCTAACCCAACAAGGCTTACTGGCTTGGATGCTATGCCAATATTGTCTTTTTTTGGAGGGTAGATAAATTGTATTGCTATAGACAAAATTCTTATACAAAGAGTGCATTTACAAAGTCACTCCCATCAAAGGAACAGAGAAAATAGCGAGAGGGAAACACAGTCCAAGCTGTGTTACATCCCCACCACCATCTTAGTTCATCTTTGAGGGAAGCACCCATTTGAAGTGAAACAAATCCCAAATTTTTCATCTACATCTTTCATATTCCACTCCCACGGCATCATTCGCTATGGCTTTTTGGAGCTCTGACCATGTCTTTGCTAGTTGGCCATGCTGTGATCAGGTCCGCGGGCCTATTTGCTTCTCACCATATGTTAGTTGCCTTCTAATCAGCCAAATAGCCTAGTTTGTGATGAATGTCCTTAAGAATTCGAATAGCAGTCCATGGAAGATTTCCTTTGCCCAGCACCCAGGAAACAGTAGTGCGAGATTCTCCCTCGATCCAAAGATTTTTTCTGCCTTGGATTGTAGAGCAAGAGAGATACCATCTTGAATGCCTTTACTGATCCACTATACCAACATTGTCCCCATGTCTGGATGCAATGAAATCGAAATATATGAATTCTACTGATCCACTACCATTTTCCTGCCAAACAAAGAATGATTCTAGCCATTATAAGATTTGAGACGAAATATATTAGACGTTGGCTCTTTTAATTTAAGCAAACTTAAATACTCAAAATTTCATAGACATAAAATTTAGAAAAATATAAAATGAACACTTTTCATTTTAGAGATGAGAAAAAGATTGAAATTACTTGGGTATTGTCCCTGAAGATATTTTTCATGGTCTTTTCAACATATATAAATTTTCCTCCTCCTCCCACCACCGCCGTCTCCCGTCCCCCCCTCTCTTCCTCTGTTTTTCATTTCATCTTCTCCCCATGCACCCCCAAAAAAATTGATTTATTTAATGGGGTAGGGTTCCAACTTAACCGGGTGGAAGTAACAACCCCAACCAAATTATCTCCTGCTAATATTACTCTGTGAAAGGCAGCAAACCTGTTTGTAAATTTAATTTTTATTCTGAAAACCAATATCTACTAAAGAAACTTTGATAACTTATTCAATTCCAATGGTAGTAATGAAAACACCAAAGTGGTAACATACCTGCGTTTGTCTCATTGGCATTTCCCAATGAATAGAAATGAGCAAACTTTTCTTCATTCAAGTCTTCAAATTCACCATCAAGGATCACAAAAGGGATGTGTTCTATTTTGGGCCAGTCTTGCCCTCCCTCCTTGCAGCACCGTTCCTTCAATTCTGGACATCCATTGACGGACAATCGATGAAGAGAAGCTGGGAGCTTCTCCTCTGGAAGGCATGTGATTTGAGGGCAATATTCGATATCGAATGTCTCAAGCGTGGAGAGGCCCCGTAGTCCAGTGGGCAGAGCTTCAAGATTAGCACAGTTGCTGATTGACAGTGTCTGGAGATGGATGAGATTCTTAACACCTTCCTTGGGGAAGGAAGTGAGCATGGGACAGTCTGACACACTGAAAAGCTGGAGGGAGACCAAGCTGTGCATCCCCGTGAAGAATGATCCACCAATGTGAGGAGATGAACTCAAGTTGAAGGACTCGAGTGAAGATGGAAGGCCTCCCAATGAAGACTCCATCGTTGAGAAACTGAGCTTTGGGCAATAATCTATCCCCAGAGTCTTCAGGGATGTGAGCAATTGGAATCCTTCATTCGGCAAGGATGCGAGCTCATCGTAGGAATTTATAAATAACACCTCGAGTGAAGACATACGTCGCAGTGTCTCGGCATAGTTGGATGCAAGTTTTGGCATTGATTCATACTCAAATGTAATAGTGGCAGATTCACACTTTCATCCCCCCACCAACTTGGGAGACCATCCAGTTCAGTTTAATACATCTCCAATTTCTTTAGCTGTGGAGGAAGTGGGGATACCTGAACAAGCTTCGGACAAACCTGGACTGAGAGTTCAAGAAGCATGGGAAATGGTTGTCCTCCATTCCCAATTGACAATGTTTCAAAGTCTGGCATGTTGTAGATCGATAGTTTCTTGAGCGCTGGGAACCATGTGATATGTTCGCTCTCTCCTCGGGATTCTGGACTAGAGTCTTTACTTCATGCACTGAATTTAGACTGAGGGAGTAAAGGGAGGGTAGCTGGCCAAGGGGTGTGAGGGAATTGCAGTGTTCTAGGCATATGAATTAGATGGTGTGCAGCTTTGAAAAAGAAGGATCTCCTAACCAGCTTGACAGTTTGGATCCCTTGTAACAAGATATCTTCAATACCTCCAAGTTGGTGAGGTCGGAGGCGCTCAAGAACATCCTTATCATTTCGTTGTTGCTCTCCTTCGAAGTTCCAGTTTAGATTCAATGAATAAATGTGCTGCTTTTCCTTCAATTCTGCCTCCTCTGCCTCCTTTGCACCGCCCACAAGATCGAGAGATGTGAGTTCCAAGTAATCTTGAATATTGTTCAAGTACTTCAGCTCTGAAATCCTGAATCCGATCTCCCTACGTACATCAAAGAGGTTCAGTGCTTGGAGGGAAGTTAGTCTTCCGATCCTGGCTATTTGGGAAATGAAGAAATCATCCATATCAAGATGGCGGAGGTTAATTATTGTTGGGAAGGCCATCGCGGAAGCCACCAACAAACCCGAGAACAAACACAAGAACGAAACATCACATAACATGAAGAACACAAGATATACGTGGTTCGGCCTAGGCTTACATCCACGGGGCAAAAAATAGAGAATCCACTTTGATAGTTGAGATACATTAAGAGACTTACAAACTCTCCCATGTAGTTACCCTCTCTTAGAACCTCTCAACCTTCCCTTAGGATCTCTACATTGTATACATTGCCTTGTCATGCCATGAAACCCTAGAAGATATTTATAGAGATAAATAACTTCTTCCTCACGTAATCTCTCAATTAACAAACAAATATTGTTTCCATTAATTAGGAGATATTCACTTTCCTAATTAACAAGCAAATATTGTTCCCATTAATTAGGAGATATTCACTCTCCTAATTAACAAACAAATATTGCTTCCTATTTTAGGAGATTCACTTTAAATATTAATTAAGATCAAATCTTAAATAATATTCTACTCATTAGGTGTCCAAACTAATATGATTTCATTATGGCCATCCGATGTGATACACCGGATCGAGACATAATCCCAACAAATCTCCACCTTGGCTCGTATCCGGTACGCTCGGACTTCCTCGAACCCCTTAGAAGATTTCCGTTGATGTCTCCACCTTGCTCCATGTCGTCCTTGAAGCACGACCACGCGAGCAACCATACACCTCCACCTGCAATCAAGTGGTCTTCGACTTCCTTGAGCTTCACCAGTCTTCAAGTCGCTATCACGAGTCTCTTTGTGCACTAGACCCGCTCCGCAGAACTCCACCTTGAATGGATTTTAGGAATTTCTTCCTCCGGACGTCTGCATCGTCCAATCTTGTTGGATCCATAAGCCTGCGCTCGCCTTATCATAGATCAACCCCTGAGTTAGACTCAGTAATCGCGCATCCTCAAGTCAATGCCATGACTTGATTTCACATGCACCACGCTCCTCATCGATTTTCGAAGAAGATCTTACCTCCACCTTGAACATGCCACACCGCGCTAGCGAGATAACTGGAGTCACTCTTTTAACCAAACCACATGGGACTGCTCCTCCCATACCCGGTTTAGAACGCCTTAAGTCGTGTTGCACTGTTCCATCTTCTTCTGTACGAACTCCGCACCCACGCTTCACGTGATTCGCCCACATGCCTCCGCGTGTCACTGCGAACTTTACACCCCGAGCGTCTCTGCACGTCTGCTTCTCGGTGGATCTTGGACCCGCAACAAATTGGTATCATCATCGCACACCTGAATAGATGTGCCGCTTCCACCACCGAGAGCTCCATACAACCTTGCATGATTTTTTTTCTCCTTCTTCGCATGAAACCATGTACGACACACCGTTGTTGGAATTTCCAACAATACATTCGTCGATGGTATGAATTCATCGACCCATGTCGTCATTGATCCTCGTTCTTCAATTCTCGTCCTCCTAGGTCAAAACCTGGAGCTCTGATACCACTGTTGGGAAGGCCATCGCGGAAGCCACCAACAAACCCGAGAACAAACACAAGAACGAAACATCACATCACACGAAGAACACAAGATATACGTGGTTCGGCCTAGGACTACATCCACGGGGCAAAAAACAGAGAATCCACTTTGATAGTTGAGATACATTAAGAGACTCACAAACTCTCCCATGGAGTTATCCTCTCTTAGAACCTCTCAACCTTCCCTTAGGATCTCTACATTGTATACATTGCCTTGTCATGCCATGAAACCTTAGAAGATATTTATAGAGATAAATAACTTCTTCCCCACGTAATCTCCCAATTAACAAACAAATATTGTTTCTATTAATTAGGAGATATTCACTTTCCTAATTAACAAGCAAATATTGTTCCCATTAATTAGGAGATATTCACTCTCCTAATTAACAAACAAATATTGCTTCCTATTTTAGGAGATTCACTTTAAATATTAATTAAGATCAAATCTTAAATAATATTCTACTCATTAGGTGTCCAACCTAATATGGTTTAATCATGACCATCCGATGTGATACACCGGATCGAGACATAATCCCAACAATTATGTCAGAAAGTTCTTCCGGTAAGCGATGAAGTGATGAGAAAGAAGTTAATTTCAATGTTTGTAGGTTGTATAGGTTGCATAGTGGCTCGGGCAATGTGTTTATATCAGTGGAGGTCAGATTTAGACATCGAAGATGTTTCAACTTGGAAATGGAACCTGGTAATGCATCTATGTGGTTGGAATTCAAGTCCAACACACGCAACAAGGATTCAAGATGAATGGGGTCAATGGTATCCTCATTTCCCTCACTGAACAGAAGAAGCGTGCGCAGGTTCTTCAGTTCACCGAGAGATTCGAATGTGGATGACATCAAAGGATAAGATAAAATTGATAAATGGTGAACATATTCAGGGACTTTGCAAGGTTTGTGGCCATCAATTATGAAACAATCTCCTAAGGATAAGGACTGAGCAAGGTCATGGATCATGTCGGGCATTGTGTATCCATAGGTGGAAAGAGAACACCGAAAGGAAGACCTCGAGAGTAATTTATCAAAATACTCAAACCCTACATCTTCCATTCTTTTCTCTGCTTGAGATGGTATAAAACCGAGTGCGATCTAAATCTGGACTAGATTGGACTATGTGAAGACGTAACCCTTGTGAAAAACCGAACAGACTGCAAAGCACTGCTTCAAGTGGGAGGGAAGGCTGCATAGTTTGAGAGTGGGAGAAATGCCATCCTCATCAGATGGTAAGTCCCAGAACTTGTTTTGCAGGATAGACTCCCACTCTCTATTATCTATTCTAGAGTGCGAGAGACTTCCTACCATCTTTGCCGCCAAAGGAGACCCATTTAGTTTCTTTAAAATTTCCCCTCCGATCTTTTCCATTTCCGGGATTCCATCAGAATTCTCCTCCCACAAAAGCAATTTCTTTCACCAACAACCAACAGTCAGAATTTGATAGCCCCTCCAGACGATAACAAGCTGCACCGACAACATCAGACACACATTCATTTGAAGTTGTAATAACTATTTTGCTTCCTTTATCTCCAACCATAAAAAAAGGCCCCAAATTCTTCCAATCAATTTGGCTCTCATCAAATACCCCATCAATCACAAGTAAATATCGTGTTCCCCTCAACCTCTGCTTCAGATTATTCAAATACGTGGCTAAAATTATCAGTCCAAGTTCATCAACTATCCTTGAATCCCTGACCTCTCTTGCTAGATCAAACGCATCACGACATTCGGATGCGTTCACCCAGATCTTAAGCTCAAAATGGTTCTGAACCCTCTCATCATTATAGGCGAGCTTCACAAGAGTGGTCTTCCCTATCCCACCCATCCCAACCATACACAAGGCAGATACACCCATGCGACTCGATTCCTCAGAGACCAACATTTCAATTATCCTATCTTTGTCCCCATCTCTCCCAAACACATCTTTTGCTACTAAAAGACTAGTATTTGAACTCTCTTTAGCCTTAAATGGGCTTCCTTCACACCTCCCCACTAGACCCAGTAGATAAGATTTCCTGTAGAATCTCATCAAGCCTCTGTTGGACCTTCTTCAACACAAATCGAATATGATCCAATTCAGAAGCAGAGGGGATGTGATCACATACCTCGAGGCTCTTGAGCACGTCATCAGCATCGTAAGCCACATCTTTGAGCATCGCGAGCCAGAGTTTGACGGGCCCCTCCCTTGTCTGCTTCTCCTCCGCTTCTATGATCACGGGCTGTATTTTGTTTAGCAAGCTTGAGATCCACACAAGCTTGTCTTCGATGCCCGACGCAGACTCTCGTGTGGAAGCGGTGATTGCCTTTTTGAGCACTGATTGAAAGAAGGCAGACACAACAATTGTGGACTCCATTTTAGTCAGTGAATGAAAGATGTTTGCCTGAGCAAGTGATTGAATGATTGAGCATCTCAACCTCTATATATACTCAGAACATGAGAATTTATTAATGTGGGAGCCTTGACTTTGCTTGTGCTAAACAATAGATTAAGGGCCTCTAAAATCAATGAAACCAAGGAACAAAATATGGCGGCAAAGGACCAAGTTTGGTTCGAAATACATCTGCGTTTTATTTATGATATAAAAAGATGTCTTATATTTTATAAGGGTGAATGCATTTTGACTCAAATTTGACAAATCTACAAAGATAGCCCCCTGCATTTTGACTCTCTCAAATTTGACAAATCTACAAAGATAGCCCCCTGTATTTTGAAATACAAACTTAGGGGGTGTTTGGCAAAGGCAGAAAGCGGATTTTAAGTGCTGATTGTTAAGTGCAGAAAGAGGAAGGATGATAATATTTAAGAGTTTAAGAAAAAAAAGCGTTTGGTTCAATAAAAAATATTAAGCAGTATTTTAAATAAGTGTGTTTGGTTAACCAGTTGACTTATGTGATTATTGGAAGGGTATTTTGGTCCATTTTATAAGTGCTGAATGTTATTTTGATGTTTGGTTGAAAACATGAAAACATGCTTGGCTATTTTAAAGATTATTGCTTTTTTTAAATAAATACATCAACCACTAATGCCATATGTAGAACAATGAAATATTTTCATAGATGCTACACGTTAAAAAACAATAATTTGTGTTAAATATGTGGAAAACTCTCATAATTATAAATTTTCATCTATATGTAGAGATTGCAAAGAATAATATGGAGAACAAAAAATTTCAAATGCCATTGTTGAATAACAGGGAGAGCAAAAAAATGATTTACATGACTTTTTCTAAGCATAGATCAATAAACATTTTTTTCATTTTCGGACTCCATGAAGCCCTCCCACACTTGGCATCCATTATCCACCTACAAAAATAAAAAAATGTGGTATGAGTTTCAATCCAATATGGGTATTTGAGCAACTTTTGTTTGTCATAAGGCAGTAACTCAAAGTGAAACTTCCTACACCGTACCCCTAGTAGAACTATACATTTCATATGAAGACCACATTATACACATATACAAACAATGCCCTATCTTCTTCCACATTGGAATCAAGGAATGCCAATGCACAAGGGATGGGCCAATATTTTACAACAAAATACACATGAATATATGTACCAATCATGATCATAAATGTCTAATGCTTGTTTTGTCTGTTTTAGTATTGATGTTTGCTACATCAACCATTGAAAAAAAAATCATTTTTACTTGCTAACCTCAAATTCTTATTATTCTACATTAATAGATCAGATCACAATCAAAGAATAGATAAACACACAGGTTTCACATTAACACATCCCAAAAAGATGGAGAAGAATTTTGAAGTTTTTACACTGGTCTTTCATAGATGCAGAATCAAATATCAAAGTGAACTGTTCTCTTAAGCAACAGAAGGCTATCCAACTGAAACCTTATTTGAAGTAACATTCTACTATGGACATGACAGTTGAACCATGTAATCCTAATAAGAAAACGGACTGAATAATTGAACTTTCACGGGTAACCAAGTTGTTCATGAATTTAATAAGAGTTTACTGTCTTGAAATATTAAATTTCTCTAGTTGCAGACTCAAGCATTTTTAAACAGAGAAACAAAAAATTATCTAACTCACATTACAAAACAGAATTTATAAGGTATGAATCTCATACTTGTAAACTCTACATCCTATTATTGTCCTTATTGGATGTTATTATTTTGATTTTGGATCCATGTCTGTTGAAAAGAACTTGTTCCTCTAAATCATGTAATGGACCAATTAACCCACATCATCCAATTTCAACATGTTTATTTTTTATAAGCCTATACAAGCAAACATAGAAGAAATCACCCCTATTCATTTTTAGCCTAGAAAAGCAATAGTAAACTTGATTGGGTCATGTGATGTCATCTACATGAGGTCCCAGAATTTCACATTGCAAGGTTTGGGGCAGAGAGACCTATCTAAGCATTTATTAATCATCTTATTAAAGCATACAATATACAATTCACACTATATATTGGGTAAGATAAAAGCAATACATTCATCCACCTGGGAATTGGAAACATAGATATAGTACAAGTCCATGCATCACCAACCAATGCAATCATAATCTACACAGCATATCACTTCTTAAAATCAAGTTTTGCATTAAAAAAACAATCAATCATCACACTCCAAAATCTGATCTACATAGAACAGAGAAAAAAAGCACACACACACACACACACACACACACTCCTGTTATTAAAGATGATGGGTGATGCCTCCCTTTCTGGAAGCCAAATTTTTTTCACTGATACTCTATTTTTTCAAACTATTTGATCATAGTTAAAACCTTTGTTGCAATTCCATGCCTGTAGGAGTCTAGAAATCCTATGGATTTTTTTCATAATTCCTACTATATGTAGGTTGTTTTGGCTTGTAAAGCTGTTCTTTTTTTTTCTTATATGAATTCCTTTTCTTATATCAAATCCTGTGTATTTGTACCCAAGTGTAATAGCAAATGCATCACTTTGATTACAAATCAAATAAAATACAAGAAACATCCCCAAAACAGCTAATCCAAACCCCTTATTTAGACGTCATCTTTTTTTGGATAAGGTCGGTGTCGATGATCAGAATTCTAGACAAGAAAACCCACAAGAGTTCACATATCACATATAAAACCAACCAATGAAGGAGAGATCACATTCTATTACATTATACATGAAGTCCTATGTAAGGTAACATAGACATGATCCACATCTGTATTACTGAAAAACAAAGCATCACAACACATCAGGAATGATAGGCATCCATATACAACAACATAAACCCTATTTTTTGTTACTACACCACTGTGAAAATGAGGTTTAACATTCAAAAATAATGAAATCCTAGCATACAAACAGTATGCATTACCTTGATAGTTGGATCTTTAGGAAATCCAAAGAGGAGACACGAGCTCGGACTGTCAGGGGACGAAGACGGAGATGGAGATGTTGGTCCACACGAAAGGTGGACGTCCGGCGATCAACAATGGTGAGAACAGAGAGGATCCGGTGCAATCACGTCGCGGCGTAGAGAGGGGTTAACGATCTTCTCCTAGAGTTTGCATTTTGGGGTTGTTTGGCGCTAAGAGATGGACGATCCCTTCTGTTCAATCCGATTAGGGTTTCATTTAGCCGATCCCCCTTTTGGTTTCTCTATAGTAGTCGACGCAGAGGGGTGAGGAGAGAGAGAGCTGGTTGAAGAATGCCTTAAATACCTATTGTAATTTGGGGTTAGTAGCAGGGGCACACAAGTCATTTCACATCGTCTTACATTATCCGATTGGTGACTGCGGATTAATAAGTGCCGAGCCTTTAGCTTATAAAAAGGGGGTATAATATCTGAACGAGGATTGGTAAGCTCTTATATTGGGGTGTCAACCAAACATGATTAATACTTAATAAGCTCTGATTTTCCTCTTTCAGATGAATAAGCTCTGATATTTGGATGCACCAAAGACCCCCCTTACACTCTCTACCATTAAGTTGCATGATAAGATGGAGAAAATAAATAACATGAAAAATATCGTTATTTGAAATGAATGGATGGTTTATAATAATTAAGATATATGTATAGTTAATTTGAAAAGTACGAATATTTTATATTACTTGAAATATATGGATGATAAGTATGAAATATTATGTGAAGTGATAAAATGATACATTCATGTTATCATTTTTACTATTTTAAGGAGTATATAATAGGGGGTGTGAGTGCATATATTTTAATCACTGTAGAAGATGTAAGTGCATATTTTCAAATTGTACGTTTCACAAATTTGGGGGTGGGGGGGGGGGGGGGGGTAGTTGGAAGAGTTTGAAAACCATTTGTCCTTGAAATTTTAACTCTCCTTTAACAATCAACTTGTATTTGTTGGGTTTGGATGGAAAGATTTCATTTGCGGTTCAAAATTTCAAGTACCCTTTGATGTTGGTAATTAAAATGTCTACCATGAACGGCTAGTTGAAATTAAAAAACCATATTCAGCGTACACAAGAAATGGAGGTGGGCAACTAGATTTTGGGTCCGTTTTGGATCTGCGGTGGGGACGCCCGCGTTTTGAAAATACAAGGATACACAATCTGTGGTGGAAAGACATCATTTTGTAGATAATTGAAAATGATAGGAAACTTGACATGATGCAGTGTTATTCGTTGGTGTGGGGTGGTGTGAATGTAAAAGCCTTAACCTGTTTGGATCTGCGGTGAAGTTTTTTTAGGTTTAATTGCTACTGCCAAATGCGTCTAACTGCTGATCCAAATAGACCCTTAGCTAATGATGAATTCGAACTATTTGTTCCTTTTTACACACTTGGCTTTGTTGTGTTTGAATGCAAAGAATTCACTTATCGCTCTTTTTAGATACTCAACATAGACAAATTGAGTATAGATCTTTTTTTATAATGATTGTATAATTTTAGATTTTCATTGTGTGGCTATCACATCACCATGATTAATCTGACATGCGAATGAATCTATTGAATGAGTTTCACACATGCCCCATTTAGTATTTTTTAAGGTTTTACATGGAATCCTTTTTTTTTACCACCTATGTGATGAATTGAGATGTGACATTTATAACCATTTGATTTATGGTTTTGTGGCAGCCCATAATGGAAGCCAAAAAAACAAATAGAGGATATAATTTAGATCAATTTGATGACCAAGTTGATCTTGGATGAAAAACAAGAGGACATGTCATCATATGACCACTTTTGGATATATAGAAGTTCTATTATTTTGCAATTGGTCCACTTAAACTTGGGTCAACAATTTGATTAAACATTGATAATTAGATCATTTTCCGATTTAAAAAAATTACCTAACGAAATCTAGTTTTGTTCGAAGTTGGTAATTAAAATGTCTAGTGTCCCTGTAAGCCCAATTTTAGACATCGTGTTTTGTGTTTTGCTCATTTTCACCATCTCCCTGTAACCTCAATTTCAGACATCGTTTGTTTCTTGAAATAAATATGTTTACATTTGACTCAAAAAAAAAAAAAAAAAAAATTCTAGTGCCTATGAGTTGTTTCTCACTTGGTAATGGACACTCTCCCCCTTGGGGGAGGTGCATGATCAAACAATGCCAAGGGAAAGAAAAAGAAACAAAAAGTGGAAAATTGGCTTGGTTCTCATCATGGGTTGTGTTTCAATTAATATATATTTTATTTTGTATAATGAGAGGGAGGTGGACACCTAGATTTAGCTGTTGTCGCGTAATATTTGATCTTAAAATACTCCACTTGGCTTTGTTGAAATCAGTGAATTCTTTATATATATATATATATAGTCGAGCGATTAGGTGCAACGGAACGACCGTGCGACAGCGACGTGGGCCGTTCGATCGCGGGTCCATCGCATCCAATGGTCGACGTGAATGGCACCCGACCGTCCGATGCGATGGACCCGTGATCGACGGCCCACGTCGCTGCCGCACCCGCCGTTCCATCGCACACAATCACCCCTCTATATATATATATTCGATAATATGCGGTCGTGATATATATATATATAGGGAAATGATACGGTGCGGGACGTGCGGTCGTGCGCGAACGACCACGGGCCGTCGATCACGGGTCCATCGCGGGTCCAT
Organism: Acorus calamus; assembly: GCA_030737845.1. Taxonomy (NCBI): domain Eukaryota; kingdom Viridiplantae; phylum Streptophyta; class Magnoliopsida; order Acorales; family Acoraceae; genus Acorus; species Acorus calamus. Next base: position 25,294,854 of record CM060868.1, on the reverse strand, counting down.
CGCATCGGACGGTCGGGGGCGATTCATCTCGACCGTTGGATGCGATGGACCCGCGATCGGACGAACGACGTCGTTCCCGCACGACCGCACGTCCCGCATATTATCATCGACCTATATATATATATATATATATATATATATATATATATATATATATATATATATATATATATATAGGGATCCGATTACGTGCGGTGTGCGGTCGGTGCGGTGCGCGATCACGGGCCGTCGATCACGGGTCCATCGCATCGGACGGTCGGGTGCGATTCACGTCGACCGTTGGATGCGATGGACCCGCGATCGAACGGCCCACGTCGTAAACCGCACCGACCGCACACCGCACGTAATCACGACCATATATATATATATATATATATATATAGTCGTGATATTATACGGTCGTGCGGTCGGTGCGGTCGCGATCACGGGTCCATCGCATCGGACGGTCGGGTGCGATTCACGTCGACCGTTGGATGCGATGGACCCACGATCAGACGGCCCGCGATCGCGATCGCATATTATCGAATATATATATATATATATATATATATATATATATATATATATATATATATATACGCGAGTAATAATATGCGGGACGTGCGGTCGTGCGGGAACGACGTCGTTCGTCCGATCGCGGGTCCATCGCATCCAACGGTCGAGATGAATCGCCCCCGACCGTCCGATGCGATGGACCCGCGATGGACCCGTGATCGACGGCCCGTGGTCGTTCGCGCACGACCGCACGTCCCGCACCGTATCATTTCCCTATATATATATATATATATATATATATATATATATATATATGGGATCCGATTACGTGCGGTGTGCGGTCGGTGCGGTGCGCGATCACGGGCCGTCGATCACGGGTCCATCGCATCGGACGGTCGGGTGCGATTCACGTCGACCGTTGGATGCGATGGACCCGCGATCGAACGGCCCACGTCGTAAACCGCACCGACCGCACACCGCACGTAATCACGACCAATATATATATATATATATATATATATATATAGAGGGGTGATTGTGTGCGACGGAACGGCGGGTGCGGCAGCGACGTGGGCCGTCGATCACGGGTCCATCGCATCGGACGGTCGGGTGCGATTCACGTCGACCGTTGGATGCGATAGACCCGCGATCGAACGGCCCACGTCGCTGTTGCACGGTCGTTCCGTCGCATATAATCGCTCGACTATATATATATAGTCGAGTGATTCAGTGCGGGAATGCGGTCGTGCGGGAAGCGGCGTCGGTCGTTCGATCGCGGGTCCATCGCATCCAACGGTCGATTTGAATCGCACCCGACCGTCCGATGCGATGGACCCGTGATCGACGGCCCGTGATCGCTTCCCGCACGACCACATTCCCGCACCGAATCGCTTCCCTATATATATATATATATATATATATATATATATATATATATATACAGAGGAATGATTAGGTGCGGGTCGTGCGGTCGTGCGGCGTCGACCACGGGCCGTCGATCACGGGTCCATCGCGGGTCCATCGCATCAGACGGTCGGGGGCGATTCATCTCGACCGTTGGATGCGATGGACCCGCGATCGGACGACTCACGTCGGATCTGCACGACCGCACGACCCGCACGCTATCACTCGCGTATATATATATATATATATATATATATATATATATATATATATATATATATATATATATATATATATATATATATATATATAGTCGAGTGATAGCGTGCGGTCAGTGCGGTCGTGCGGATCCGACGTGCGTCGTCTGATCGCGGGTCCATCGCATCCAACGATCGATGTGAATCGCACCTGACCGTCCTGATGCGATAGACCCGCGATGGACCCGTGATCGACGGCCCGTGGTCGACGCTGCACGACCGCACCAACCGCATAATATCATTCCTCTATATATATATATATTCAAAGAATTCACTGATGTCTCAATATTTTAAATAATTAGCCCTGTGAAGCTCTGTTTGGTGAAGCTGCTTGTCCTAAATAGGTTTTATAATCGAACCACCGTTTTATATAAGGCTTCAGCAGTATTGGAAATACCACGTATCAAACTGCTGTCTCCACTGTTCTATGCCCCACGTGAATATAATATATGTTGTTTGAAAAATGATATGTCCAACTTGTGCAGCCCCATTTACGGTCTATACCATTTTTAAATTTTTTTATATGCTATCAAAATATATACTGTTATATGAAATAAAGTATATATTATAATATAATGGCAAATATTTTTTTACTCTATACACTATGACAGAACCCCATACACTATGATAGTATATGAGACTGTAAAATGAACTGAGTGTATGCGCTCCTATTGTTATAGATTGCCCAGTAGTCAAACCTTTTGTCATATGTACCATGATAATCCAATGCTATGGATTAAAATGAAGTCAAACAAAGTGGTTTTTTTCTTTTTTGGTAAAGAAATGTATTGCACTTACTTTCCAAAATGTATAATACAGGCAACAATATCCAAAAAGAACAAAAAGAAACAATGGGCTGAGAAAAAGGGGGTTCTCAGCGACATTGCTTTGCAGAGTATTAGAGACAGAGGAGATGGGTCAAAGTAGCAGCATATTAAAGATATTCTAAGCTGGATATGACCATCTTTATCCTCCTGAAGGATTTGCAAAAATTCATTCCAGAAAAGAGGCGGATCATTGATGGTGGTACCCATATAAGATTGGTGCTTAGCAAGTTGATCTCTTATATGAGTTCACCCACACCCCCCCCCCTGGTTTGGATGGGAGAATATATAACTGAGAATTAGACCAGAAAGCTGTTTGTTTGCAAATAATAAAAGAGGTATAGTGCCAGAATATGTGAGATTAAATTGATATTTGTATTCCAAGTCTTCCATTGGAATTGTGTTTTTCCACCAAATTTATTCCATTAGTGTAAAGGGGCACATAGGTCAAATTCTCTGTCATCACCTCTATTAAATAAGGGGATTCACATGTCAAATCAAATTTTACCTTTTATTAATCTTTATTTACATTTCATTCTTCATTATCAACCAAACAACAAAACTTTATTATTATATTTCTCAATGATAATAACTAAAAATACAATCAAACATAACTTATGTAACTATCCAAATGGGGGCTAAAGTATCTTAACTGTAAATGCAGTCCATAGAATTGTGCCCCCTCCATTAACCCAGGCTACAACCATGGTGGAGTCCGTTTCATGCCAAAAAAATTTGAATGGAAATTGGAGCACAACCAAAACACCGTGATCAGCCCTTTTAGCTCTAAGATGTTGATGGAAGACACACACACTTGCACTGTTAGAGCTTTGTAACAGTCCCCTGTTGTTGTCCCTAATGAAGAGCTCCAAAAACATATCGATCTTTAGCCTTGGACCCATTCGAGTTTACTTTTAACCAGCCTTCAAGAGGAGGGGACCGATCTACCTCCTCAGTTTAGAGGAGTGCTAGTCAACAAAAGTATGCCCCCCCTGAAAGCACATTTAATAGCAAACCAGAATTTTGTGAACCAGAATTGATGATTTGTGGAGCGAGAGTGCGCGAACAACCACATATCATTCCAGCCAAAGGGACCACATCATTTGGATAAGGAGGAAGTGGATAATCTTCTTTCCCATGGTTGATGATCTAATAGAAGAGAATCATATACAGTGATCAATTAAAGAATTTTGCCTCACCAGAGTAACGCGCATCACTTTAATTATAGAGGCCGGCCCACACATAGGCTGAGTAGCCACAGTGTAAGAAAAAGTGGTCCACTTCTTCTATCCCTGTCAAACAAAGGACAACATCCGACTGTACCAAGTGGCATCCTTTTAGTTTGTGGAAAGTGGGTAGTCTGTTAAGGCCAGCTTGTCAACAGAGGAAACTTCGTCGCAAAGGCTTACTGTGTGCCAAAGTTCCTTTGCCTAGGGAAGAATAATGTTGCAGGCACAATTCTTGGGGAGAACTTGTCAAGTAGGACCTGCTGACGTGAGGCATCATCTGCTCTTTTAGATATCTTTTTCTGAGTGTTACATTGCAATGGTTGACCATTCTGCTATGGAACGGATGAATATGTACGATCTGGAGTGGAGGACGATGCAAGTTCCATGTTTCCTACAAGATTGGGTTTGGTAATTCAAACATGAAAGGGGAGGGAAACCTCTTCCAAATCCATCTTCAAACCAAGCTTGGAGGATTGCTGAGGATTCTTCATCAGCCTAGCATCTGATACTCCATTTTTGTTGCCCACCACCATGGACATGGAGATGATGAATGATATTCATTACCTACTCCATCCGCAACAATAGGGAACAAGGAGGCGACATCCATAACCGGTGGGTTGCCAACATTTTCTTCTTGAAAGAGCTTCTAGGTTTCTGAAAATGCTGCCCCAACTGAGCAGAAGCCTCCATTGCATCTGATAGCATCTTCTTTTAGGTAGTCCTTCTTGGAGAGAGAAATTTGTCTCCTAAATTACCAGATTTTCCCATTTTTCCTTTTCCTTTGTGAGGAACTGATTGTCATTGATGCATGGCTAGCAAGGTTTATACTTTTGTCTAAGAAGGCAGATGTTGTTCCATTTCCATTTTTAATATTAGATTGCTCGAATGAGATGTTGTTTCCTGTTTGGTTGGGCATTGCTTTATACTTCTGACAGCATGACGCCTCGTCTTGACCAAATGACTGAGAGAGCTGACATGCCAATGGTTCAAACTTCTCTCTTCGGCCTGGCGAGATCTCCACAATGACTAAATCTGGTAACAACTTGGTGGCTTCAAATTCAACACACAGTCTCACATATGTTGCCCGACTACACTTCAAGGTAGCGGAGTCCATGAATAGAGGAATTCAAAGGAGATAGTATAGAAGGGAGGTCTGAATGGGCATGAGACAAAAGGGACGGGAAGGGATGAGACAAATGGGGGGGGGGGGGGGGGACAGGCAGGGGAGAAGGGAAAGAGGAGAAGAGAAGAGGCCCTCCCGATGCGGCCTAGCCTGGACTAGGTTTCCCTCCTTCCCTCAATGTTTGAATAGCTTAATTCTTACAGGATCAATCTCATCTTCTGCATATGCTTGAATGCTTTTGTATATCCATTCTTGGTATTGAATACAAGGAACTTATAAAAGAAAATATTAGTAAAGATTCTTTGGGTGAATATTTGTTGAGACATTTGGCAAACAAATTCTATCATAGGCATTGGGAGAAGGTACGCGATGGCCTTCTCAAGAAGAAATTAAAGTTGAATGTGCTTTCTTCCTTTTCTTTTTGAATACATAAACAAATAATTTATATTATTAAATCTTTAGAATAGAATGCCAAATCCAGTACACTATAAATTCTCTTGTAATTTGTACTAAACAACAGAGATATGTAAGAGTAAGTCCACACAAGTTCCCCTTTCTAGTTGTCCATCCAGAACTGTGACTGCAGGTGATCAACCACACTCTTATCGACCTGGAATGCTTTGGCCAACACATCATCGGCAATAGGAGGTTTCGACCCAAAGACAGAATTTGCAACAGTGATAAGACCAGGGTTTTGGCTGCTTAGGGCAGCAATGGCCACGGCATTGCCATAGCCAGCGTTACGTTGGAAGTGAATCAGGCCTTGTGGGAAGACAAATACATCACCCTTTTGTAAGACTTTTGTGACGAGGCGGTTTTCAGTGTTGGAGGTGACGAAACCGACAAAGAGAGTGCCTTCCAACACGGTCAGTATCTCAGTCCCTCGGGGGTGGATGTGGGGAGGGTTTAGTCCATAGGGGGCGAAGTCTATGCGAGCGGCAGAGATGCCAAGTGTGTTGAGTCCTGGTATCTGAGCCACATTGACAGGGGTCACCTTGGAACCAAGTGGGTTGGCAGTGTTTCCGGGCTTGTTGAGGCCACTGAAGAAGAAATCATTTTCTGTGACGTGCTTTGGGTCCTTGCAGAATTGCCCATTCACAAAGACTGTATGCACAAAATTACAAAACAATTTAGAGATCTTTCCTTGAAGCAAATTTAAAGAATAAAAACTGATGAAATCATTGTGCCTGAACATACCCTGTCCATTGGGAGCTGCCACACAGAAATCTTGTAGCGGGCTTGGATCAGAAGCAAGTGCAAGAGAGCATGAAAGGGCAAGGAACCCCATTATGTATAACATGTTTGCCATCTCTGATATCCAAATCACACTTTCTATCTATCAATTTATCACTGTCTCCTCTTTGGATGGTGCTTTTGCAAGACGAATGAGCTTGTTTTGTGAATTACTAATGACCAGCATACATGGTATATATATAGAGTGTGGAATGATCCCTGGTCCATCATTTGTTAATTCACTCATTGAAACGGCCGGTCCTCATTCTTTTATTTTATTTTTGCATGTACTGTACCAATTTTTGAAGGGGTGAGACACTTTTGTTGATTGGGTCCATTTCATTAAACGCGGTATGAATCGGTAGTTTTATATAAAATATTTCATTTTGATTTGAACAAGGGATTAACTAGTGAGCCAAGTCAAACCTCAGCTCATATTATCACAAAAGTGAAACCTGAAGACGAAATCATACGTTAACCTGCCATATCTTATGAAGTTGAAATGATTTATTCCTCTCAATAATAATTTACTCAACACTACAACATATCATAATTGACATTAATATTTATTTGTTCTATATATTGTTGGCCTGCTTGTGCCAGAACATAATATTCAATTAAACACCTGATCTCGGTTGACAGTAACAGCCGTCTTTGTACTATATATATCTTATAAATTGTTGTTAAACAGGTACGTAATGGGTCAAAACTATCCTTCGATAATTTCCTATTCCAATATTGCAGGCTATCACTTTGTCATAATGACCATTTCTACAGCAATGTTGAAAGATTGACTTGATGTCTTCTACTATAATTTTCAAATACCTAATCATAGATCACAAAAACAGACAAGGTGACAAAGACTCATAAAGCCCTTTATATAATAGTACAAAACAGTGTTGTACGTGTAACACAATAATAGATTACATATGTAATCTGACACCCCATCCAAACTCAAGTGGATCAAACAATGTGAGTATGCGAATAAGAGATGAAATCGAGGGATGGGATGAGATTTCATAAAAAAGCCAGCAAACTGCTCAACAAAAAAAATGTGCAGAAGCGTAAGTGTCTGAGCAAGAAAGTGTTGATGCATGAGATAACAGTAAATCTCAATATGTTTGATCCTCTTATGAAAAACTAGATCGCTAGCAATCTAAATAGCACTCCGATTATCGCAATGAAGTGGAGTATGACTAGAAATATCAACTCCAAGATCGATCAAGGGACATCTAAGATGAATGTCTCATTGGTTGTGATGGTCATAGCTCGATACATGGCTTTTGTGCTGGAAAGAGAAACTACATCTGTTAGGAAATGAGAGAAACCCCAAGGAAAATGCAGAAACCGGTGGAAGAGCACGACAAGTAGTCGGATCTCCCACCCAGTTAACGTCAGTGTAAGCTAAAGAACAAGTAATGAGGATGATGTCAGATAGAGCGATCTAATGATAGTCCCACGCAAATATTTTTAGGATTCTCATGGGATCCCCTCACAGAACTGAACGAGGAGCAAAGATGAATTGACTAACAATGATGGTGACATGAGCAATTAATATCATGTCTAGTGATGCAGAGATATACGAGCTAACCCACGATCTGTCTGTATCTTGTAGGGTGTGGAAGAAGCTCTCCATCAATAAGTTGGAACTTTATATGAAGTTAAGAGGAGTATAAGCACTGCAAATTTCAAATATAGCAGCACGATAAAGAATATCTACGTTGTACTTTTGCAGAGAGTGATGAATCTCCCGCTTACTCTTAGCAATCTTTAGTCCAAGAAAGTAATGAAGATCCATATACAACTCATAGGCTCAATATCAGTAGGGAGAGGAACAACATCCCATGTATTAGTCTCTTGAAACACATAGAACTCCTCATCCATATACAACTGCCTCTTGATAGGACCAGGGCTCCTAAGGAGAATGAATAGCTGCAAGATAAGCCTTAAATTATGGAGAATAGATGCTCAGTAAAGCAAAGCCAAATCGATCCCAGGTCCAACATTGAAGCTGAAGCAGGTAGGTGGACGATGGTCGAGCTTAAGGTAGTGAGCGACACAACTCAGATCCACAGTCGGAGAGGGGCGTTAGGCACGGGAGAAAGAGCATCAAGAGAAGTATTTGCAGGAGGACTGGGAGACGCGGGGTTGATAGATTTCAAAGAGGTTCTGATACCGTGTTAGAATTAGAAAGAGGGAATAATGAGACCCAAATTCTATTAGAGAGAGACTAAAACACTTTATATAATAGTACAAGATAATTTTACATGTATAACACCATAATTCAAGTACATATGCAATATAACAGAATAAAATATTAATGGTTTTTCCTTCATAGATCAAAATACCTAACCTTTGGAACAATCCATTCTTTTGCTTAAAAAATGGTTAGCCGTGATGAAGAACTGCTAGTACGAGCCTTTGCAATCAACAAGTTTTCCTTTTTGAGATACCTCACTCTCAACCATTGACCCACATGGATTTTTATATTCTTTCAAACCCCTACAGCTCCTACAGATAGTCCTTATTGAACTTTATGCCTAGTCCTCCCCTAGCATAAGGCCTGGATATAATTTCCCAACTCACTTGGTGTGCCTTGAGAGCTTGAGAGGGACCATACCAAAGAAAGTCTTAATTTGAGCATTTTTTCAATATCCTTTTGAGTTCTACGAGGGATTCTAAAGGCCGAGGTCCAGAATATTTGAAAAGAGGATAAGACCGATCTAATCAATTCAATCCTCCCTGCTTTCGAATGGGAGTGCCCTGTCCAGGAGAAAAGTATCTTCCAAATCTTGTCCAGAGTAGGTAAGCATGTGATTTGATGAGTTTTTGAGGAGTGGGAGACCTAAGTAGCGAACAAGCAAAGAGGATAGCCCAATATTCCGAATCTGAGAAAACTGCAATGGAGTATTTGATTTTTTGCCATCCTTTACGAACTAATCTATAACAACTGTGACTTTTAGACCATAATTAATATGCTTCTACGGTGTGTTTAGCATTCCAAATTTTTATAATTTCACATGGTTAAGTTCTTTGCTTCGTTGGCCTTCCAACACTTCTTACGAATTGTAAATCGGATACATGTAGAGCAAGTTATGGACCAAACCATAACTGAGTGACAGACTGTGTCATTGATGGCTCGGGGAAGAGCCGTCATTATGTGACGGCTCTAGGAGGTGCCGTCGGTATGTTGGGCGACGAGCTCAATAAGAGCCGTCAATCTGGGCAAAATTCAAATTTGAATTTCAGTTTATTTTTGGAAAGAACAAAGGCATTGATTTCGATTATTCTGATTTGTTGGTGTCATATTTTGTCCCCATGTGAGTGTGAGGTTTATAAAATCTATCTCTCTCTCTTTGCATTGAAACCCTAACACCCTAAAAGTTTTCTTCTTCTTCTTCTTCTCTTCGACCATGATGTTGGGAGCTCCGGAAGGAGAGTTCAATGGAGTTTTGGTGAGTTTCTAAAGAGTTTTTGATTTATAGTAATTCCTTTTAGAAGTCCTTGTTCTATAAGTTCTAAAGAGTTTTTTTAAGTTTCTTTCAAACAAAAGAATATGTTTTCTTCTTGGTTTTCGAAATATCTTATATGATCTTGGATCTTGTATCATGCCAATGATATGGTGATGTTTTTGTGATGTCTATACGAGTTTTGATAATGATATTTTTGAAGTTATGATTTCTTGGATTTCTTGTTAGATTTTTTCATGATCTGAATGGGATTTAAATGATTTCAAAATTTATATTATAACATTAATGCTTTAAGGATTTTAAGTTATTTTGAGTCTTTCATGTAAGAATGGGTAGGTTATATATATATATAGGGACATGATTAGGTGCGGCCATGCGGCAGATGCGAATCACGTATATACATTATTTATTGTGGTATATGCATGGATAAAGAAGTATATACCTTGATATGATTTAATGATCTGATATACTATCTTTATTGACGCATATATCTCGATAATACCATGATAAGTGATGTATATACGTAGTTCGCACCTGATCATCTCATTGAAGCTTATCAAGGTATATACTTTCTTTATCCACGCATATGCCACGGTAAGTGATGTATATACGCAGTTTGTTTGTTAAAGGTAGAAATTGTGTTTTATTATCGGTTAAGCCTTGTTTTAACCCTCATAGGCATAGATCTGAACCTATATGTATTTTATTATTTTCTGAGTTTTAAACGTAGATTCATAGTAGTTATTATGCCTACGATAGATCTAGGGCTTTCAAAGATGTTTTAAATGAGTCCTTGTTTTGTTTTAAGTCAATTTCTCGAACGCATGATTTGATTTCAATACAAGTTCCTTACTGTCTTACATAGTTTTAAGTGACTCAAGTTTTGTTTAAATGATAGAATGCTTTAAGATTTTTTTTAAAACAAAAAGAAATTGGGTTTCATGCTTTTTACCTCGGGATGGCTCGATTAAGAGCCGTCGGGCACCTTTCTAGACGGCTCCCAGAGGAGCCGTCAGATTTGTCATAGATGGCCCTTGTGGGAGCCGTCGGGTTCATCGACGGCTCTTAGGAGAGCCATCAGGTTTTTCTGTGAGTATGGTGATTGAATATTTTAAGTTATTATTAATTACCGCAAGTGCACGGATCGTTACAGTAGTATAGATCTAGCAAATACGGGTCGAACCCACAGAGAATTGTTCAAATCAGATTATTAATTGATTTAACTAATCGAACTAGAAAGAAAGATTGATGAAGTTTTTTTTTTATTATGTTTTTTTTTAAAAGCTAATATGAATATAAGAAGATAACTAGGGTTTTAGAATCCACCATGCAATACCAATGTAGGGATTATATTCAAATATGAAACTCCATCATATAACTCAATCAATATTGACGTTAATCAAATATCAATCGGAAAATAAATATTTAAAATCATATTATTTCATAAAATCAGATTTAAAATCAAAACAATCATCTCAACATTCACACATTAGGAAGAGAATAAGATATCAAAATAGTTAATCAAGCATACCCTATCAAACCCTAAACAAGAGATCCTTGAAGATGATTCTACGATTAAAAACCTTAATATAATGATCTATCTCCCTTCCCTTTATAAAATGTACCAACTCAATATTCAACTTGTTAAGAAGAGCATAAAATATCAGAGAACTCAATCAAAGCATATTTTATCAAATCAAATACAAGAGATTTTTGAAGAAAGTAATAAGAAATTCACATAAAAGGTTTCAAAAGAGAATTGAAGGAGAGATTGATACTCAATAAAGCAAACAATATGAAGAATTCAGATCTAAATATAAAATCATAAACTAGCATTGCATGGTTTCATCTTCAACCCTAGTTGAAGATTTAGCTAGTCATGATCAAACGAAATAAAAGAAAAATAAAAGAAACCATATTATATGAAAAAATATTCTGAAAACAAAAAAAACCTAATATAAAAATTCAGATCTAAATGACTACAAGCATATGAAAAGAAAAACAAAAAGAAAACTCTTGAATCTTTCTCTTTGGTTGTCTCTTTTCCTCCTTGTTTTTAATTCCTCCTTCTTGGCTTCATATGTGTTCCTTTTATAGCCTTCAGCCTTGAATTTCAACCGTTGATTTGCAATAAATTGGATGGTCAAGATTAACCATTAACCTTCCTAATATGCATCTTTGACAGATTTAGCAGGTAAAAGCTTTCATTCCCGTCATTGATTTTCTGCAGAATCTTCGGATGAATTTTTGACCCCTAATATGGTGGAATTTCAAAATATTCATGAAACATTGATTTGTAGATCTTGAAAATATCTTTCCAAAGCCATATTTTGGGCCAAAATAAGATATTTGAGGCAAAAGTTATGATCAAAACAGTAGGACGGTTTCAACATTGTTTGAAGAATATTTGATTGGAATTTGATTTTTGATTCTCTCTTCACCAAATCTTTTTCTTGCATAATTTCGGATCTTCTAGAGTCCTCTTGATTCTCATTCATATCTTTAAATGCTTCATAGAGTATCTTGCATTGATAATCATCATTTATCTCAATTACCTGTAATAACATATAAATTTGGAATATTAGTCATTATTACACATAAAATTAGGAATAGAAAACTAAATTAAAGGGTTTAAATGTGAAAATAATATGCTTATCATATGGGTACATCGGGTTGTGGTGCTTTGTTGCGCATGTTGTGATTGATTCGTATCGTTTTCAGGTTAGGTTAGATTGCTTTAGGCCTTCTAGAGTTGTTTCAGATTGTTGGACCTAAGTTGAATGGGTCTAGTCTTGTATGCAGTTTTTGAAGGATTTTATGAATGATTTAAATTGCTATTTTGTGTATAACCTTGAGCATGGCATATTATATAGGCTGATGCTTTATTACATAGTGTTGGAAAATATGACTATGTTGAAACTGCCGCATGCATATATAATGGAATAGTTAAAATGTAAAACACGTGGTTGATCATGCATGCATTGCATCGCTTAGGTGGCGTAGCCCAAGTGGCTCAGTCTAGGTAATTATGTTTCAGAATGGACCCAAATCTAGGTGACTTCGTGTAACGCCCCACATTTACCTAACCGCTTATCGGACGGTAAACGGATCGCTACTAAACTTAATCCAAATAGAAGACAAAAATTTGAACTCATTTTTTTTCTTATATGATACCCATATAATATAAATATAATAAAACCGATAATAATAAAATATAATAATATCAAATGGTTTTAAACACCAATGACTTTACAAAATATCAGAGTTTTTACGGAGACAAGATACTGAAAAAGAAATATATAACAAACCACCCCTGTGGGAGCCATCTAAACTAAACAAACCTAAATAGTTGATCGCAACTATAATTTATCCTCGAACCGCTACGTCGAAGAAATTTCTGAAAGATGTGAAAGTCCAAACTTCATCTCAATCCTCAGAATACGCAATACCTGGTTATGTAACAACCAGCCCATATCGAATAAGGTGATTAATTAACTAAGTGAATAAGCCCACTGACAAATTACCTCATATGACAGTTACATATAAAAATAAGGTTTTATGAAAATCAATTTCATTTATAAATTCTTTATTTTATTAAATCAATTTAGAATCATGAACTTTTAAAAAATATATTTTAATGTACACGTGGCCCAATCCTTGCCCCACATCAGAGAAATCATAAGAGTTAAATGATAAAATCACATATATATATATATATATATATATATTAAAAACAAGAATTTTTTTTAATAAATCAATTTAAATTCATGAGCTTAATAAAAAATATATTTTAATGCAATCACGTGGCCCAACCCTTTGTCCACGTCATATAAATCATGCAGCTTAAATGATATGACCGGGTAGGGTTCTCAATCGGAAGAACCATTTTCCAAAACAGGTGTGCCAAGCCCCAAGCAACTAAATCGCTCAAAAAGCTCCCTCGAGGAGACGTCGGATCTAGAAGACGCTGATGGGTCGCCGCTGCCATCACTACGAGAACACCAGCACATGATGCCCCGGTTGCTACAGACTTCAAACAAAGGAATCCGCCGCTGTAAGGAATGCTTTACCACACCCCTCACCGATCTTGGGACTCTTCGAGTCCTAGACCTTCCTCTCCAAAGGCGAAATACTACTGAGGGATTTATTCCAGAAAATATGTCATGATATGCATTTTGATAAAATCTCCTAGGACTAGGTTGTCTCCAATAGTCCTAAATTTTTTCAAAAGTCTCGAAATGAAAATCTTTAATCCAAATGTTATTTCGAAAACATAAGCATAAAAAATGTATTATGTTAATTCTTGAAACATGAATAGCATAATTTATGCTATTTTAAATGACAAGACGAATAAATTAAATCATGCAACTTTATTCAGTAAGAAATGCAATTTGATCAATATGTAAAATATCAAAATCATGCAAAATAATCATAATATAAATGCATGTATATCACCTAATATCGTACAAATATAATGAACACGTGAAATTCAACGATGTAAAGAAAAACTCGCATAAAATAAATCAATAGGCCTACTCACCTCAAATAGACCATAGGTCCGGAGAATGAAGCCCATGACAAAATTTATAACCTAGATAAACCAAATAAATTATTAATTAAAACCTATAATTTAAGCCTAAGCCCAAGACCTAATTACCTATCCATAATTATTAGGTATAAATTTTTATACCCAACAATCAAAAACCCATCTATATATACCACAACCTAAGAAGAAGATTAAAAACTTATTTACAATAAAATCAGACACTAAAAGACGAAACCAGAAAAGATAAAACAGAAAAGACAAAAATCCAGAAATTCAAAATAATAATAAAATAACGAAAATTCATAAAATAATATAAAATATCCTTTTTAAAAATAAAATAAACTATTAATTAGTAAAATTTGAAAATAATAAATCTGATTAAGTATACGCATAAATCATAACCCTAGTATTATTAAAAACTTATATTTTAGAAATATGAGCATAGATCTAATCTTTAAAATAAATAATAAATCGAAACCCTAAGTTTATGAAGACTCAAAAATCTAAATATCTAATATAATCTAATAAAAAAAATAATAGATCAAAACCCTTGTTTTTATAAAATCATAAGAATCTAACAACATAAACCTATACATATTAGAACTCTAACTTGATCAAAAACTAAAATTCTCATAACATAACAATATATTTAATCCTTAAAATAAATAATAAATCAAAACTCCATTTTTTATTAAAAATCTTAAAAATCAAAACACCTAAACATTGATCTAGTAAATAATAGTAAAATCAAAGAATAAAAAGAAAAAGATTAAATACCTCTTTTTTTCTCTCTCTCTAACCCCTCTCTCTGTCTCTGCCGAATAGACAAGGCCGTTAAGCCTGTCAATTATCCGAAAAAATATCCGCATCCGATCCGAATCCGTATCCGAAAATGCAGAAAATATCCGATATCCGAAAAATCCGTATCCGTATCCGAAAAAATAATCCGTATCCGAAAATTTTCGGATCGGATACGAATATACCCCTATCCGATCCGAAAAATATCCGTATCCGATGGCATTAAAAAAATATTAATATTAGTATTTAATATCTACCATTGGATTTTGATCAAGTGGCTCACATTCTTTCTAATAGTTGTAAAATTAGGACTTGTGTTTGTGAATTTTTAATTTTAAGTCAATTTTTGAACTTTAAATGAAAATTTGTTATGTTTAATTATTTATTTATTCTTTCTAATAGTTGTAAAGTTAGGACTTGTGTTTGTGAATTTTTAATTTTAAGTCAATTTTTAAACTTTAAATAAAAATTTGTTATATTTAATTATTTATTTATTTATTTCGGATATTTTGGATAATTATCCGAATCCGTCGGATACGGATCGGACACGGATACGCTTTTTAAATATCCATCGGATATAGATACGGATACGGATATAAAATTTTTTTTGGATACGGATACGGATATGACCATATCCGCTCCGTATCCAGTCCGTTGACAGGCTTAAAGGCCGTCCAGATGAAATACACGGCCACCCATATATTTAGTTATCTAGACCTAACAAAATTACAAAACGACCCCCATATTGTTTTATATTTGCAAATAGGTCCCTATCCGAATTACAGATAGGTCCCTACAACATATTACAAGAAATTCACAATTCAAAACTGGGTAACTCAAAATCAATAACAATGAAATATCAAAACTTAATCTTTTGAGCTTCAAATGTTAATGAGATTGTAACCATTTAAGATCTTAAAAATATATATAAAAATTTCAACATAACAATTAATATTTAAAATTGTAAACTGAAATGGGTCCATAAGGATACACTAAATGGGTCAAAACTTAAAAACACACAAAATACACTAATTTTAATTCAAATATATATATAAGTGAAAAATGCACAGGTGTTACACTTCGTCTAGGTGACATGTGTCTAGGTGACACGATTTCCTGAGTGAAATCCTTGCGGCTAAGTGCCGTAGATGACTAGGTGTTATGGAATACAGGCATGCATGTCCGTTGCATTCATATGCATCACATGGTTTGAGAAAGTTCCTTTGAAATTATGCATCTAAAATGTTATTCTTATTTAGGTTATGATTATTGAAGTATCACTATTATATTTGCAACTGTTTCTGCGACATTTTATTAAGGTTATTATTTTGGAATATATTATATTATTAGGATGTAAATGTTCATTCACTGAGCGTGTGGTCTCTCACCCCTCGTTTTTCAATCTTAGAGTAACCGTTGGTGATCGTCGATCTCAGTGGTGACAATCGTAGTTCGTGCTTTTGTCTTCCGTTGCATCTAGGTGGTTGAATAAGCATTTCCTTTACATGTAGTTTCCTTAGTCCCTTTCAGCAAAAACAGTTGGATGCTAAGTTAAAGCCAAATTGTGTTCACTAAAGACTTATTTGTTACGACAAACAAGTCAAAAAACAATAAAGAAATAAACATTCGCATTTAGGATGAGTTATGTTTAGATCCTGGTTATGGTTTATCATTTGGTATGATTAAATAAATCTCTTATGTTTTCAAATATATGACCCACGCTTTTTATCGAGAAATTTGGGTAACAAACCGTATTCAAGCTTCAAAATTGAGTCTTGGTTACGGGGGCATTACATAATCATTTCAAAATCTAGAAAATCAATTTATTTTGTCTGAACGAACAAATGCTTATTCCAAATACCATATACATGAAAACCATCGTTCAGATCATTATTAATTCATTATCGTCTGGATGATGTAATGCGCAGGCACTATTTTGCATATTATCCAAGTCTTTCCAAAAAAATATTTTCCAAAATCACTTCAAACCTTGACCAATGAATCTAAGGTCCCATTTAGATATGAGTTTAGGTAGATTTTGCGTTTGAAAAGCTAAAAATTCTCAAATTTAGATCCAAACACATTTTCAATATTTAGATTTTCAAACTACCATGTTCCTATTTTAGGCAAAAAATTCTTGTGATTGAAAATATAATAAAACTAATGCTTTTCAAAGCTGAGTATAAAACACAAGATTCTAATAATTTTAGCGTTTCAACCTCACATCCAAACACAGCTTAAATCTATATGATTCCCTTTTTAAAACATGATTAAAATTAACATATAGTAATTCACTATGTATAGTTCTGATCAAAATTTTATCATTGTGGTGCTTTCTTTTCCATTCGGTGAATCAATGTATTCATGAGTATCAGAAGTTGATTGAATGAATATTACATTGACACATTAGATTATTTTGTGACAGACTTAGAAATAAACATAAATTTTGTTAATAGCATAATATGCTTTCACAAAAAATGAAATACATACATGCACTAAGTAATTGAATACATATACTTTTGTGTTTTCTAAAATAATATATGCCAAAATAACAAAGCATATATATTCCACTAGAGATTTCGTATATTTCAATAGCTGACATGTCATCAACTGAATTGACTAGAAAATCATCGACATTCATTTAATTTTACAAATCACATACCTATCAAATTCACCTTAATTGAAGAACTATCAAAAGTGCATGTATATTTCACTCACTAAAAAAATGGCATTAAACAGCATAATGTTTACATCATTTATTTCATTTATTTGATAAAGAATGACATGATTTAATTCAAGATTAACAAAGAATCATATTGACCACAACAAATACAGGGGTTGTCCATTCAGAACTGGGCCTGAATGCGATCTACAATGTTCTTATCCACTTGGAATGCCTTGGCCAAGACATCATCAGAGATGGGAGGGTTCGAGCCAAAGACGGCGTTGGCGATTGTGATAACACCGGGGTTTTGGCTGCTCAAGGCTGCAATTGCCACTGCCTTGCCATAACCAGCATTGCGTTGGAAATGAATAAGGCCTTGAGGGAAGACAAAGACATCACCCTTCTGAAGGACTTTTGTGATGAGGCGATTTTCGGGGTTGGAAGTGACAAAGCCTACATAGAGAGTGCCTTCCAACACTGTCAGTATCTCCGTCGCTCGTGGGTGCGTGTGGGGTGGGTTAATTCCGTATGGCGCATAGTCCACACGAGCCATAGAGATGCCAAGCGTGTTGAGTCCTGGTATTTGAGCGACATTAACGGGGGTGACTTTGGACGCAACCGGGTTTGATGTGTTTCCAGGTTTGTCAAGACCCGTGAAGAAGAAATCGTCAGCTTGGGCGAGCTTTGGGTCCTTGCAGACTAAGCCATTCACAAATACTGCAAAAAAACAGTTATTGGTGAGAAGTTGGCGTTTGTCAAGTAAGTAAGTTCATAGACAAGTTTAAGAGTATATTTATGTACCTTGTCCAGTTGGGGCTGCCACACAAAAATCTTGCAAGGGACTTGGATCAGAAGCTAGTGCAAGGGAGCATGAGAGAGCAAGAAACCCAATGAAGAGAAATCTTGTGTTGGCCATCTCTAAGTCTTTGTCACGATGTCTGTTTTTGTGATCTATGATTAGGTATTTGAAAATATGATGGGTTGCAATTTGTAAGGGAACAAGAGCTTTCTTTGTGTTTGGAATGACACATTGGCCAGTATTTATAGAGGAAGACATCAAGTCAATGTTTCATCATTGCTGTTGAAATGGTCTTTATGACAAAGTGATAGCCTGCAATATTGGAATAGGAAATTATCAAAGGATATATAGTATTGACCAATTACGTACGTACCTATTTAAAAAAATTTATTAAGGTATATATTGCAAGGACGGCTGTTACTGTCATAACAAAAATTCAGATAAGCTTCAGCAGAGATCGGGTGTTTAATTGAATATTATGTTCTGGCACAAGCAGGGCAACAATATATAGAACAAATAAATATAATGTCAATTATGATATGTTGTAGTGTTGAGAAAATTAATTATTATTGAGAGGAATAAATCATTCCAAACATCATAAGATATGGCAGGTTAACATATGATTTCGTCTTCAGGTTTCACTTTTGTGATAATATGAGCTGAGGTTTGACTTGGCTCACTAGTTAATCCCTTGTTCAAATCAAAATGAAATATTTTATATAAAACTACCGATTCATACCGCGTTTAATGAAATGGACCCAATCAACAAAAGTGTCTGACCCTTTCATAAATTGGAACAGTACACCCAAAAAAAGAAGAAAAGAATGAGGACCATTTCAATGAATGAATTAACAAATGATGGATCAGGGAACATTCCGCCCTCTTTATATATACCATGTATGCTGGTCATTAGTCATTCACAAAACAAGCTCATTCGTCTTGCAAAAGCACCATCCAAAAAGGAGACTGTGATAAATAGATAGATAGAAAGTGTGATTTGGATATCAGAGATGACAAACATGTTATACTTTATGGGGTTCCTTGCCCTTTCATGCTCTCTTGCACTTGCTTCTGATCCAAGCCCCCTACAAGATTTCTGCGTGGCAGCCCCCAATGGACAGGGTACGTTCAGGCACAATGATGTCATCATTTTTTATTCTTTAAATTTGCTTCAAGGAAAGATCATCATCTAAATTGTTTTGTAATTTTGTCATACAGTCTTTGTGAATGGGCAATTCTGCAAGGACCCAAAGCACGTCACAGAAAATGATTTCTTCTTCAGTGGCCTCAACAATCCCGGAAACACTGCCAACCCACTTGGTTCCAAGGTGACCCCTGTTAATGTGGCTCAGATACCAGGACTCAACACACTTGGCATTTCTGCCGCTCGCATAGACTTCGCCCCCTATGGACTAAACCCTCCCCACATCCACCCCCGAGGGACTGAGATACTGACCGTGTTGGAAGGCACTCTCTTTGTCGGTTTCATCACCTCCAACACTGAAAACCGCCTTGTCACAAAAGTCTTACAAAAGGGTGATGTGTTCGTCTTCCCACAAGGCCTGATTCACTTCCAACGCAACGCTGGCTATGGCAATGCTGTGGCCATCGCTGCCTTAAGCAGCCAAAACCCTGGTGTGATCACTGTTGCCAATTCTGTATTTGGGTCGAAGCCTCCGATTGCTGATGATGTGCTGGCCAAAGCATTCCAGGTCGATAAGAGCGTGGTTGATCACCTGCAGTCACAGTTCTGGATGGACAACTAGAAAGGGGAACTTGTGTGGACTTACTCTTACATATCTCTGTTGTTAAGTACAGATTACAATTGAATTTATAGTGTACTGGATTTGGCATTCTATAATAAAAAGATTTAATAAAATAAATTAGTTGTTTATGTATTAAAAAAAAGCACATTCAACCTAAATTTCTTCTTGGGAAGGTCGTCGCGTACTTTCTCCCAATGCCTATGCTAGATTTTTTTGCCAAATGTCTCAACAAATATTCACCCAAAGAATCTTTACTAATGTTTTCTTTTATAAGTTCTTTGTATTCATTACCAGAAAGAAATATACAAAAGCATTCTAGCATATGCAGAGGATGAGATTGATCCTGTAAATATTCAAACATGCATTAAGGGAGGGAAACATAGTCCCGTGATCCCGTCCCTTTTGTCTCATGCCCCTTCAGACCCTCCCTTCCGTACTATCTCCTTGGAATTCCTCTATTCATGGACTCCACTAGGTTGAAGTGTAGTCGGGCAACACATGTGAGACTGTGTGTTGAAACTGAAGCCACCAAGATGTTACCACTGTTAGAAAAATGTCTCAGGTCAGGTGAACCAGGTCGCTGCACCTACCCTCAGAGTTCAGAAGAAGCAAGCACGGCAGAAGAGGAGCTTTAGTGAGACCGACCGATGCATAGCGACCAAAGGGGCGCAGCTGAGGCAACTGGGGGCGTTAGGGAACTGAGTTTAAGAGCTATAATAATAAAGTAGATGACGAATGGGGTACCCTAAATTGCCCACGATGGAAGGCTTTGGGACAGAAATAGAGCAGCTACTTCAAAGTAGCCACCCCTACTTGGGCGGCTAGTTTGTACTAGCCCCCCCCCTCCCTCCCAATCACTTTCAAAATATGGGACATAAAATTAGCATTTAATGCTGATTATTGCGGTGATTTCTCATATTTAGCCGCCCCTTCTCTCACGGTTTATTCCTAGTAACTGCTCCAAGCCACCGCTTGTGAGAAATCGGACGTTTGGTAGAGGGATGGCTTCTCAGAAGTAGCCGCCCCTCACTCGGACAATTGTCAGTAACACCAAGATCTAATGATGGTCAAATCAAACACCCTATTATGCAATTTGATCTATTGTCTAGTGATATTCTCCTGCCCCCTTTTACGAAAAATAGGGGGTCTCCAAACCTTCTTCAACTCATCCATAATTATCACCAATCAACTAAAATAACTTGCAATCACATTCCCACCAATTCCATACATGCACCCTTGAGAGAGAAGGAGAAAGATTCTTATTTTGAGAGAAGGAAACTCATTTCCCACCAAGTTTCACTCTCCAAAAACCCTCTCCAAAACCCTAGTCAAACCTGATTTAATCTCAGCCAAAGCCTAAACCAATTCCCACCTAGGTTATGCCCAAATAGAGCTAGGTCCCAGGCGGCTAACACACAGTAGTCATCCCCCTTCAGGCGGCTAAACCCTACTAGCCGACCCCACTTCCACCCTACCTTTTAAACTCCCTTTGTCAAGTCCCCAAAGCAAAAAATGATTCCCCATTTTCACCTCTGTGTACGGCTGGCCGTGTCTAAGAGCGGAGAATCCACAATCTACCCCCCGCGAAGGCGATCAATAGTTTCTTGCTTTTTAAGAAAGCAGGTGGCGATCGCAACAACCCCTTAATCGTCTTGAGGAGCTGTTGAACGACTCAGTAAGGAACCAACTCCACACACCCCCTTTTCTGAGTGGCGATCTGATCAAAAGCCCGCAAGGCGGATCAAAACCAATGCCAACTCACCGAAACACATACCAACAGTATGCCCAGTCCCCCTCCCCCCATGTCTTTGTTGAAATACACAATGTCCCAACATACAAGGAGAGGAGTACACACCCACCAAAGCCCCCTTCCAAAAGAAGCGCTGACAAATGGCTTTCAACCCGTTGATGGCGCACGTGGGGGCGTGAAAAACTAAATAGAAAAACAGTGACATCACGGACACCACAGCCTGGAGGAGCACCACCTTGCCACCCCACGACAACAATTTGCCCTGCCAACCATCCAACCGTCCAAACGATCGATCACTGCCTGCCAATCGCGCCTCGTAGGCTTCTTCCGAATGAGAGGAAGTTATTAGCGAGATATTTAAAATAGGCTAAGAGTGTAATTCACAATTATATGTTTTTTGAATTCCTCCTCACACTTTTTATCCCAGCACTTAAAACTACAATTGTATGTTATCATGAATTCAGAAGTCATTTATGCAACTACACACTTTTTCTCGATATACTTTATTTGGGGTTTATATACCCACCCCAACAATAGGGAAACCCAGCCCATTTAAAAAAATTAAAAGGGCGTCGTTACAATCAGTAATTTTTATAGTTTAAAATATAGTCTTATGCATCATTAGAAATCCAGTAAAGCATAAACATCGTTAGATGAAGTATATGCGTCGTTAAACTTCTTTTTACATACTAAAAATCGGTTCATTTAATTTGAAATTAAGTGATATATACACTTTTTATTAAAGTATATGTATTACTATTTTTTAAAGCGTTTTGAACTGTAAAATGGGATGTGTCTAATTTTTTTCAAGTAAAAAAAATGTGTTTTTATGTATTTTTTAAATAAGCACTTCCCACCTGCAAAATCAAAGTCTCTCTCTCTCAGCTCTTCCCTTCTCTTCCCGTCACGGCGACTTCTCGGACGACTTCGCCATCCCCCCTTCCTCATCCACCGTAACCAACAAAAAAAACCCATTAACAAAAAACATAAAAAAAACCTAACTCCCAAACAAAAAAAGAACAGAAAAAAGGGACATGGAGTGAAGCCAAACAAAAACCTACTTTCTTGCTCACCTCCCCTAGTTCTGGAAGAGAAGCTTCACTCTCTGGTTTGGCACCTTCACAATCCTAATGACAGTGCCCGCGGCCCCGCCATCACGAATTCTGCACCATCCTCTTCAACGACCTCATCACCACCTCCATATCTAGAAGGAGAGGTGGATGAGCGGGTCACATCTAATTGGGTTTCTTAGAGATAGAGAGATAGAGAGAGAGACACCTATAGATGGAGAGTGGGAAGGAGAAGAAGAATGGATGGGTTTAGGGTGTAGTGTAGTGTGGGTTAGCTTGTGTATCTCTACATCATCAGACTTGACATTGCTCATGTTGTTAGCATTGTTAGTCAGTTTGTCTCGGCCCCTCGATCAGTGCATTATGGTGCTCTTATGCGTATTCTCAAATATTTACGTGGTACTATTACTAGATCACTTTATCTATCGTCCTCTTCGACTCTAGTTCTCAAAGTTTACATTGATGTTGATTGGACTAGAGATCCAACCACTAGAGGCTCGACCATTGTGTTCTGCATTTTTTTTTGGAGATTCTATCATCTCTTGGCGTAGCAAGAAACATGAAATTGTTTCCCTGTCCAGCACTTAGGCTGAGTATCGCGTTATGGCTATTACCACCAAGGAGATTGTTCATCTTAGACGTCTCTTGGTAGACTTAGGAGTCACTATGACTGGTCCTATTCCTCTTCATTATGATAACTGGTCTGTTATTCACATAACTAGTAATATGGTCTTTCACGAAAGAACCAAACATATTGAGATCAACTGTCATTTCTTTTGTCAGCACTTCCTTGCAGAGACAATATCTCTTCCACATATTTCCTCTACAGAGCAGCTTGCTGATTTCTTTACGAAATCACATCCAGTTCCATGATTTCAGGTTCTCTTTCGCAAACTCACCTTGTATGATCCACCATGAGTTTGAAGGGAGCTGTTAGATTATATGTTTTATGTCATAGTGTATTACACGTGTAATCCAATGTGTATTTGTATATAAAGGGGTTAAGCCTTAAATGCAATACAAGGATTCCCATTATTTTATTATCTGATTCTAACAATTTTTATAAAAGAATTCTCTTGGTGTTTCGGTGATGGATCGTCGTTTCATTTTTGGGACGTTCGTTGGTGTGTGGAGCGTCCACTACAGAGCTTGTTTCCTCGTCTGGCTGATAAGGCAGTGAGATCGGAGGGTGTTGGTCTAGATCCAGGAAGATATTGGTTTTGCTTGGGATATGCGTATGCATAGGAGTTTGTGCGGTTCGGAGTTTGATCACTTCCCCTTCTCCTCCTTCAATTGCGGTTTGGGAGGTGAATCACATTCTGGGTTATTCGGTAAATCGGGGTTACGCATGGTGGACACGGGATCAAATGGGGAACTCTCAAAAGGTGACGTGGGCGAAATTGATCTGGGTGTCTGAAGGTAAAATGTTTCTTGTGGTTGATGCTTCACGACAGCCTAGTAACCAAGTATTATCCTGTGGACTGTCCGTTTTTCCTTATGGAGGTGGAAATGCTAGACTACTTGTTCTGCCCTTGCACTGCGATGAAACAAATTTGGTGTTTTATGGAACGATTCATGGGAAAGAGGTTACATATGCAAGTGATGCAAGACCTTTGGGAGGCGTTCATGCGAATGAAGAAGAAAATGGATAAAAGAAAGTCAGGGGTGGTCATGCTTTCCATCATACCAGCTTGTGAGTGGGCAATTTGGTGTGTGTGAAATGCGGTGGTTTTCCAAGGCGCTCGTTTTTATTTTGAAAATCTTTGGGAGATATCGCGCCAAAGCATCAAAGATTGAAGTACTAATCTTGGGGGTGCTACGCGTTTACAGTTAAAAGAAGATAATGTCAGTTTCAGCATGACTCGACAGTGAGAATCATTTTTGGAATGGTAGAAACCCTTTTTATACTTGTTTCGCGATTGCACCCACTATCTTATATCTCCCACGCTGCTTGTATTTTATTTTCTTTCATTTCCTTTGTTTCTTCCCATCCTCCATTTAAACATGTCCGTTTTGTTTTTTTATTGAAATTAAGATGCCCTCATTTTCCAAAAAAAAACAAGAAAAAAGGGTAGTTAAATCAGGCACACGTCTGCTGACTAGGCCCATATTCTATTTTGCTTCTTTCATGGTTTTTTTTTTCTTCTTTAGCCTCCCGGGCCTTTATAGCAGTCGATTGATAGTTGATTCGAAATGCATGCAAACAAATGTGGCAATACACAATCACAATCTTCATCGATAGAGTTTGGGAACACGAGTTAATTTTTAGGAATCACATTCTATTTGCTAAGAAACATACTTTTTTTTTTTTTTTTAATTTCAAAGTAACAATTATAACTGAAAAGGGAGTTCAACTTTCTAATTAATCATATGCATTTGAAAACACGTTTGAGAATTTTATCGATTTGTGCAAAAATAAAATTACCACAAACATGTTTTCAAATGTCTTCTTTGTAAATGACCATTGTAATTCCAACTTTCAGACATCTATGAAAGAGCAATAATCTAGTTCCCTACTACGAACTGGTCATTCTTCCCGATCGGGAAGCAGTCGGGGACGAAAAAGTCCATCACAATGGAAAACCAAGATTTTGACAAAAATTACAATCATGTATCCATAATATCATTATTTCATTTAAATTTTTTTTTAAAATATTAGTAATTTGTGTTTGGGCGGACATTTGTGATCATAATTGGAAGAAAGTATGCCCAACAATCGAAATGTAATTCAAACATTGTGCCTTCGTATGAATACATAAACATATAATTTATTTTATCAAGTCCATAGAAGAGAATGCAAAAGCAAGTACACAACAACAAATCCAATTATAATTTGAACTAAACAATGGAGATATCTAAGAGGGTCCACCAAGGTGTCTATTTCTAGTTGTCCATCCAGAACTGCGATTGCAGGTGGTCAACCACGCTCTTGTCGACCTGGATGGCTTTGGCCAGCACATCATCTGCAATCGGAGGCTTCGACCCAAATACAGAGTTGGCAACAGTGATCACACCAGGGTTCTGGCTGCTTAGGGCAGCAATGGCCACGGCATTGCCATAGCCTGCGTTACGTTGGAAGTGAATCAGGCCTTGTGGGAAAACAAAAACATCACCCTTTTGTAAGACTTTTGTGACGAGGCGGTTTTCAGTGTTGGAGGTGACGAAACCGACATAGAGAGTGCCTTCCAACACGGTCAGTATCTCAGTCCCTCGGGGGTGGATGTGGGGAGGGTTTAGTCCAAAGGGGGCGAAGTCTATGCGAGCGGCAGAGATGCCAAGTGTGTTGAGTCCTGGTATCTGAGCCACATTAACAGGGGCCACCTTGGAACCAAGTGGGTTGGCAATGTTTCCGGGCTTGTTGAGGCCACTGAAGAAGAAATCATTTTCTGTGACGTGCTTTGGGTCCTTGCAGAATTGCCCATTCACAAAGACTGTATGCACAAAATTACAAAACATTTTAGATGATGATCTTTCCTTGAAGCAAATTTAAGAATAAAAAGTGATGAAATGATTGTGCCTGAACGTACCCTGTCCATTGGGGGCTGCCACACAGAAATCTTGGAGGGGGTTTGGATCAGAAGCAAGTGCAAGAGAGAATGTGATGCAGACATCATAGCCGTACAATACATGGACGACTGAGATCAAGTGGAGCATAAGAAGAAGGGACATCTTGATTAATCGGGAGCACCGTGACTTCAAACAGCCATAACTTTTGAACCGTAGATCAGAATCGCTATTATAATATGTCCACGTGTTCGTATCGACGAGTCCTACAGGAGTAGTTGCTATGCCACTACGCCATTTTTCGGAGCGTTCTGAGATCGTCTTGGGTGTCAAATCGACGGTTCAAAGTTATTTTTACTATTTTTGGGTTGTTTTGAGGTTGTTAGGATTTTATTTCTTTGTTAGGATTTACTATATTTAGATTTGAATTTCAAATCATTATTTGAATTCAAATTTAAATTTTAGTTAGGATTAGATAAAGATTTATTAGATTTGTTTGTTAGATTTAGATAATTAGTTGAGATCCTAGTTTGTTGGGATTTCTTTCTATAAATAAGTTTGTGAACCCATTTGATTATTTAGATTATTGATATTTAAAATTTAGTTTATTTATATCTTGTATTTTGTTAGGAGTACTAACAATTGCAAAGACCTCCCTATTATCTAGTATTTCATCCGAAGTAGTAGATTATTGAAGCCCAACCTCCTGGCATTCTTTTGAAGAATCAACAGCGCGCCGTTGGAGCATACCGATTTCGTTCTTTTGAACGGATCCGTAGAAGAACGTGGTTACACGCTGCATCAGAATGCGAGGGCAAGGAACCCCATAAAGTATAACATGTTTGCCATCTCTGATGTCCAAATTACACTTTCTGTCTATCTATTTATCACTGTCTCCTCTTTGGATGGTGCTTTTGCACGACGAATGAGCTTGTTTTGTGAATTTCTAATGACCAGCATATATGGTATATATATAGAAGGTGGAATGATCCATGTTCCATCATTTGTTAATTCATTCATTGAAACGGCCGGTCCTCTTTTTTTCTTCTCTTTTTTGTGTGTACTGTACCAATTTATGAAGGGGTCAGACACTTTAGTTGATTGGGTCCATTTCATTAAACGCGGTATGAATCAATAGTTTTGTACTATAGCAATTTATGAAGGTGTCAGACACTTTTGTTGATTGGGTCCATTTCATCAAAACGCGGTATGAATCAATAGTTTTATATAAAATATTTCACTTCGCTTTAAACGAAGGATTGACTAGTGAACCAAGTCAAACCTCACCTCATATTATCACAAAAGTGAAACCTGATCAAGACGAAATCATACGTTAACCTGCCATATCTTATGAAGTTTGGAATAATTCATCCCTCTCAATTATAATTTACGTAACACTACAACATATCATAATTGACATTATATTTATTTGTTTTATATATTGTTGGCCTGCTTGTGCCCGAACATAATATTCAATTAAACACCTGATCTCTGCTGAAGCTTATCTAAATTTTTGTTATGACAGTAACAGCCGTCCTTGCAATATATATCTTAATAAATTGTTGTTAAATAGGTACGTGCGCAATGGGTCAAAACTATCCTTTGATAATTTCCTATTCCAATATTGCAGGTTATCACTTTGTCATAATGATCATTTCAACAGCGATGCTGAAACATTGACTTGATGTCTTCTACTATAATTAATTTTCAAATACGTAATCATAGATCACAAAAACAAAAAAAGCAACGAAGACTCATAGAACCCTTTATATAATAATAGTACAAACAGTGTTACACGTGTAATACAATAATACATCACATATGTAATCTAACACCCCGCTCAAACTCAGGTGGATCAAACAGTATGAGTATGCGAATAAGAGATTGAAATCGAGGAATGGGATGAGATTTCATAGAAAAAGTCAGCAAGCTGCTCAACAAAGGAAATGTGCGGAAGCATAAGTGTTTGAGCAAGAAAGTGTTGGTGGATAAGATAATAGTCAACCTCAATATATTTGGTCTTCCCATGAAAAACCGGATCGCTAGCAATCTAAATAGCACTCTGATTATCGCATAAAGTGGAGTAGGACCATAAATATCAACTCCAAGATCGACCTAAAGACATCTAAGATGAATGATCCCATTGGTCGAGGTGGCCATAGCTCGATACTCGGCTTATGTGCTGGAGAGAGAAACTAGCTACATCTACTAGGAAATGAGAGAAACCCCAAGAAAAATGCAGAAACCGGTAGTAGAGCACGACGAGTAGTCGGATCTCCCATCCAATCAATATTAATGTAAACCCGAAGAACTAGAAATGAGGATGACAGATTGAGCGAGTAATAGTCTCACGCAAATATTTGAGGATGCTCATGAGATCCCCTTAGAGAACTAAGCGAGGAGCAAAGACAAATTGATTACAATGATGACAACATGAGCAATTAATATCAGATCTAGTGATGCAGAGATATATGAACTAACCCACGATCTATCTGTATCATGTAGGGTCTGGAAGAAGCTCTCCATCAATAGGTTGAAACTTTATATGAAGCTCAAAAGGAGTATAAGCACTGCAAATTTCAAATATAGTAGCATGATCAAGAATGCCTACAGTGTACTTTTGCTAAGAAAGAAGAATCTCCTGCTTACTCTTAGAAATCTCTAGTCCAAGAAAGTAATGAAGATCCATTTACAACTCATATTCTCAACACCAGCATGGAGAGGAACAACATCCCATGTATTGGTCTCCCGAAATGCCTAGAACTCCTCATCCATGACCTGTGCCGCTGAAGTTGCTAAACTGCCTCTTGATAGGACCAGGGCTCCTAAGGAGCATGAATAGTTGCAAGATAAGCCTAGAATTATGGAGAATAGATGCTCACTGAAGCAAAACCAAATCGATCCGGAGGTCCAACATCGAAGCTAAAGCGGGTAGGTGGACGATGGTTGAGCTTAAGGTAGTGAGCGACACAACTCAGATCCACAGTCTAGAGAGGGGCATTAGGCACGGGAGACAGAGCATCAAGGAAGTATATTTGTAGGAGGACCAGGAGGCGCGGGGGTGTTAGATTTTAAATTGGCTCTGATACCATGTTGGAATTAGAGAAGAATAATGAGACCTAAATTCTATTAGAGAGAGATTAAAGTCCTTTATATAAAACTAAAAGATAATGTTACATGTGTAACACTATAATACAATACATATGTAATCTAATAGAACCAAAGATTGCTGGTTTTTCCTTCATATGGAATCATTTTTTGATATTTAGTGGGCCGCCTTTCCAAACAATGCTTGATGTGCCTTGAGACCTTGAGAGTGACCATGCCAAAGAAAGTCTTTGAGCATTTTTTCAATAACCTTTTGAGCTCTATGTGGGATTTTGAAGGCCGAGGTCCATAATATTTGATAAGACGATAAGACCGATCTAATCAATTCAAACCTCCCCGCTTTTGAATGAGAGTGCCCTATCCAGGAGGAAAGTTTCTTCCTAATCTTGTCTAGAATAGATAAGCATAACTGTGATTTGATGAGCTGTTGAAGGGTGGGAGACCTAAGTAGCGAACAGGCAAAGAGGATAGCCCAATATTTTGAATTTGAGAAAATTGCAATGAAGTATTTGAATTTTTGCCATCCTTTACGAACTAATGATTTCAAATCTAGAAATTCAATTTATTTTGTCTGAACGAACAAATGTTTATTCCAAATACCATATACACGAAAACCATCGTTCAAATGATTATTAATTCATTATCATCTGGATGATGTAATGACTAATGCGACGGAACTGTTTTGCATATTATCCAAGACTTTCCAAAATTTTTCCAAAAGGAAAATGTTAGACTCAGTCACATTCACCAACTAAAACTCAGACATTACATGTTTTCATTTTTTTTAAAATAGTAAACAACATCTAAAGAGGTATATGCTTGATAAAAAGTGTATATTGTTCCATTTCAAGTTGAATGAATCCATTTTTAGTAAGTATAAGAAAATATTTAATGTAACATATATAACGTCTAATGAGATATATGCTTTACTGGATTTCTAATGTAGTATATAGGACTGTGCTTTAGACTGAGAAAAAATTGAGTGTAACAACACTCTTTCCAAAATCCTTTCAAACCTTGACCAATGAATCTAAGGGTCCGTTTGGATATGAGTTTAGGTAGATTCCGCGTTTGAAAAGCTAAAAATTCTCAAACTCAGCTCCAAACACATTTTCAGCGTTTAGATTTTCAATCCACCATCTTCCTATATTAAGCAAAAAAATCTTGTGCTTGAAAATCTAATAAAAAAAATGCTTTTCAAAAGCTGAGTTTGAAACACAAAATTCTCATAATTTTAGTGTTTGAACCTCACATCTAAATGCAACCTAAATCTATATTAAAAATCTTCTAAAAAAATTAACAAAAACCCTAAAATATTAGTTTAAATATATTAAATTCCCATCTTAAAACATGATTAGAATTAACATATGTTAATTCAACTATGTACAGTTTTCGATCAAAATGTTACCATTGTGGTGCTCCCTTTTCCATTGGATGATTCAATGTATTCATGAGCTGATCAGAAGTTGACTGAATGAATATTACATTGACACATTAGATTATTTTGGTATAGAAGTTCCTTACAAATAAACATAAATTTTGTTAATAGCATAATACTTTCATAAAAAAATGAAATTCATGCACTAATGAATTATTTTTTTTTGCTGGATAATTGATTTGTATTAAAAAAAAGGAAGAAAATGTACAAAGAAGGGGGGATTACAGAGAATTTGAAAGGAGAAGTAGGCTTTTCAATGCCTATACCAAAATACAAAATAAAGACGAGAGACCTCCATTACAAACTTGATGTGTTGCTGATTAACTTCTTCTCAACTGGACTTTACCCACTTAATTATCCGATAATTGCTCGAGAAATCCATCATTGAATTGGTCCAGGTGAAACCGTGTGACACCAATTTCAGATTGTGCTGCTACAATACATGTGAGATTTTCCAGATTTACAATTGAACCACAAGATTTTGGAGTTCCCGTAGATCTTTGAAGGAATGCCTTGGGATTGATCCCCTCCCTTGTGACCATGCAATAGTTGTTATAGAGTCACTATCGCTCCAGACCTTAGAGGCCCCATGCACAATGCTTAGCTTTATACCAGCAACCACCCCTTTAAGCTCAAGCAAATTGATTGAGGAGGCTCTTGTTCTTGCTGATAAAACCTCAAAACAGTCCCCGTGTTGGTCTCGAATCAATGCCCCATAACCAAAATGATCATTGGAGACAGACCTATCTGAATTTGCTTTCAACCAGCCAGGAGAGGGGAGTAGCCATCGAACCTCTTGAATGGAAGTGCTCTTCTCTATGGAAATCCATACAAAAGATGGTCGACATTTTGACTGTTAAAGGAGTAATTGGAGCCTCTAGAGTTATTTCTGAACAAGAAACGACCTTCCTCAAACACCTTACGGACTAACCACTGTTTGTGGGTTGATTGAGAACGAAACACCCGGAATTCCTCTCAATCTAGATGGCCCACATGGTCTTTGCAATGATAAAACCAAGGACCTTCCTTTCAACTTCAGAAATACCCTGCTTTGAAATCTACATCATATGTTCTTGGAGATTACTTGATCTAACAAATCTGAAACCCAAGGCCTTGCAAATGGCATTCCAAACAAAAGCAAAGTAAGAACAGTGAATAAAGAGGTGGGAGATGGTTTCTTGTTCTGCTCGACAGAGAGAGCAGCGAGACTCTGAAACTAGCCCTTTGCTAAACAAAGCCTACATAGGGAGTGCCTTCCAACACTGTCAGTATCTCCGTCGCTCGTGGGTGCGTGTGGGGTGGGTTAATTCCGTATGGCGCATAGTCCACACGAGCCATAGAGATTCCAAGCGTGTTGAGTCCTGGTATTTGAGCGACGTTAACGGCGGTGACTTTGAACCCAACCGGGTTGGATGTGTTTCCAGGCTTGTCAAGACCCGTGAAGAAGAAATCATCAGCTTGGGCGAGCTTTGGGTCCTTGCAGACTAAGCCATTCACAAATACTGCACAAAAACAGTTATTGGTAAGAAGTTGGCGTTTGTCAAGTAAGTTCATAGTTAAGAGTAGATTTATAAACCTTGTCCAGTTGGGGCTGCCACACAGAAATCTTGCAAGGGACTTGGATCAGAAGCTAGTGCAAGGGAGCATGAGAGAGCAAGAAACCCAATGAAGGGAAATCTTGTGCTGGCCATCTCTCTGTCTTTGTCTCTGTTTTTGTGATCTATGATTAGCCAGATTTATTTGAAAATATGATATATATCGCTGAATTTCGAATTGAATGAAACAATTTATAGTATATGTAAAAAAACGTTTAACGAGCATATACTTTGTTTAACGTTACATATGCTTTACTGGATTTCTAATGATCCATATAAAACATGTATTTTAGACTATAAAACTGATTGAGTGTAACATCGCTCATTTTATTTTATAAATGGGCTGGGTTTACAAAACGAAAAATGAAAATTATGACCCATTTTTTAAAGGCCTGGGCTGGGTTTCTAACCCCCAAATAAATTATATCCAGAAAAAGTGTGTAGTGGCATAAATGACACATGAATTCATAATAACACAGTTGTAGATTTAAGTGCTGGGAAAAAGGCGAGGAGGAACTCATAAAACATACAATTGTAGATTACACGCTTAGCCTATTTTACAGATCCATTTACAATCTCATATACTTTGCTATTTACTTAAACTAACTGTAAAGAAGGTTTTTTCCTTGTTAGAAATTTTTTACACATTTAATAAATGAGTTAATACAATTAATTTGAGTATATACTTTATTTTTATAAAAATGCATACCTTATTACATGAAATATACCATATATAAGAAATTAAAACGGTCAAGTATGGACTGCATTTGGAGTTGAAAACGGGGCTGAGTCTAACTTTTCTAAAATTTTAGGAACATGTTACACTCAGTCATTTTTACAGTTTAACACGCAAACCACATATGTTTTCATTTTCTAAAAATAGTAAACATCGTATATGAAATATATGCTTTTATAAAAAGTGTATATCTCTTTATTTCGAGAATGAATTAATTTTTAGTAAGTATAAGAAAAAATTTAACAGAGTATATATATCACTAGACTTTTATATAATAAGGTATATAGGACTATATTTTAAATTATAAAAAGAACTGAGTGTAACAATGCTCAAAATTTTATGATTGAAATTAGTTAAAGCAAAGTGGAGCTTCTTTGCCGCCATTTGGGGCTTCCGCTCATACAGAAGAAACTTACGAGGTGCGATTGGCAGTCGGCGATTGATCGTTTGGACGATTGAGAGGGCAAATTGTTGTTGTGGGGTGGCAAGGTGGTGCTCCTTCAGGCTGTGTTGTCCGTGATGTTATTGTTTTTCTTTTTAGTTTTTCACGGCCCCAAGGGTGCCATCAACAGGTTGGAAGCCATTTGTTAACGTTTCTTTTGGAAGGGGGCTTTGGTGGCTGCATACTACTCTCCTTGTATGTTGGGACATTGTGTATTTGAGCAAAGACAGGGGGGGGGGGGGGGGGGGGGACTGGGCTTATGCAGGCAGGAGGAAATTGACCGAGCCTTTTTGTCCAAGTGGTGCTGGTCCTGGGTTAGTAAACCCAAACCAAATTGGATTCATGTGTATGAAAAAATACGATCTCGCGGAGAATGCAAGGGGGTTGATCCCAACCAACCTGTCCAGCTGTTCTCAATTTGCTCGGGTTTTTTCGATGATTGGGATGTTTTTGTAGAAGAATTGTCTTGGCATCTCGGTGATGGATAGTCCTTCCGGTTTTGGGATGATTATTGGTGCACGGAGCATCCACTCCGGAGTTTGTTTCCTCATCTGGCTGATAAGGCAGTGAGATCGGAGGGTGCATGAAGAGGCCGGTTTTGCGTGGGATATGCGTATATATGCATAGAAGTTTGTGCGGTCCAAGGTTTGATCACTTCCTTCTCCTTCTTCAATTGCTCTGTCAGACCGACTGAGACCATTTCGGTTTAGGAGGTGAATCCCATAATGGGTTACTCGCAGTGGCGGAGCCACCATATAGGACCTTTTAATTTTTTGTGGTAAGTTAATTTTAATTATGATCCATAGATCATAGGCCCCACCTACATATGAAATTTCCTAAACAGCAACCATTCACAACTAAATAAAATAAAATTAAAACAACCACTAACATAATTTTTAACTCTCCTTTTTCATTTTATCCATATCCCACAAACAGTTATAGAAGCATAGATTCAACTTCTCAGCGTCTTCACCTAGGTGTCCATCTTGAAAAAAATAAAATTTGAATATCTTTTTTTCTTTTATATCTCAACTGTTTCTAATATCAATCTTCATCTCTAAATAATTTTTACTTTTTGTTCCATTAAATGTCTCGTAATTGAGAATCTATAATCTGTAATCCTCTCATTCCATCAATACTTTGAAAGTATATAATTTTTTCTTTTTACCTTATTATCATTGTTACTAATTTATTTAACTATTAAAACATTTGTATAAATATCTAAAATAATCAAATCATTCAACATTTTCAGAATATGAAACATCATCGAAGTTAAATTTAAATGTATGTATTGCTTATTAGATTTATGTTTTGACATTTTTTTATATGAATTATCAATATGAAATATGACACATCATTTTAAAATATAATAATAATTTTTTATAATTATTCAGTGATATGTTTTATATGAATGCTTTTAATCTATGCTATTGAAATAAAAAAATATAATGATATAATTTTAAAAAATATTTATATAAGTTAAATTAGGCCCCCCTTTATAAAAATTCTGGCTCCGCCACTGGTTACTCGTTAAAGCAGAGTTACACATTATGAACGAGGGACCAAATGGGGAACTTTCAGAAGGTGATGTGGGCAAAACCAATTTGGGTGGCTAAAATTCCATTGAAAGTAAAATGTTTCTTGTGGTAACATATTGGTGGTTTCAATTTCAACACACAATCTCGCATATGTTGCCTGACTACACTTCAAGGTAGCAGAGTCCATGAACAGATGAATTCCAAGGAGATAGTACAAAAGGGAGGGTCTGAAGGGGCATGAGACAAAAGGGGCAGAAGAAGGGATGAGACAATTGGGGGGGGGGGGGGTGGAATGGGGGGGATGGAGGGAGAGGAAAGAGGAGAAGAGCCCCCCCCCCCCCCCCCCCAAATCAGCCTAGCCTGGACTAGGTTTCCCTCCCTTAATGTTTGAATAGCTCAATTTTTACAGGATCAATCTCATCCTCTGCATATGGTAGAATGCTTTTGTATACCCCTTTGTGGTAATGAAGAATGAATACAAGGAACTTATCAAAGAAAATATTAGTAAAGATTCTTTGGGTGAATATTTGTTGAGACATTTGGCAAAGAAAGTCTAGCATAGGCATTGGGAGAAAGTACGCGACAGCCTTCTCATGAAGAAATTAAAGTTGAATGTGCTTTGTTTTTTTTAATACATAAACAAATAATTTATTTTATTAAATCTTTAAAATTGAATGCCAAATCCAGTACACTATAAATTCAATTGTAATCTGTACTTAACAACAGAGATATGTAAGAGTAAGTCCACACAAGTTCCCCTTTCTAGTTGCCCATCCAGAACTGTGACCGCAGGTCATCAACCACGCTCTTATCGACCTGGAATGCTTTGGCCAACACATCATTGGCAATAGGAGGCTTCGACCCAAAGACAGAATTTGCAACAATGATCAAACCAGGGTTATGGCTGCTTAGGGCAGCAATGGCCACAGCATTGCCATAACCCGCATTACGTTGGAAGTGAATCAGGCCTTGTGGGAAGACAAACACATCACCCTTTTGTAAGACTTTTGTGACGAGGCGGTTTTCAGTGTTGGAGGTGACGAAACCGACATAGAGAGTGCCTTCCAACACAGTCAGTATCTCAGTCCCTCGGGGGTGGATGTGGGGAGGGTTTAGTCCATAGGGGGCGAAGTCTATGCGAGCGGCAGAGATGCCAAGTGTGTTGAGTCCTGGTATCTGCGCCACATTAACAGGGGTCACCTTGGAACCAAGTGGGTTGGCACTGTTTCCGGGCTTGTTGAGGCCACTGAAGAAGAAATCATTTTCTGTGACGTGCTTTGGGTCCTTGCAGAATTGCCCGTTTACAAAGACTGTATGCACAAAATTACAAAACAGTTTAGATGATGATCTTTCCTTGAAGCAAATTTAAAGAATAAAAAGTGATGAAATCATTGTGCCTGAACGTACCCTGTCCATTGGGGGCTGCCACACAGAAATCTTGTAGGGGGCTTGGATCAGAAGCAAGTGCAAGAGAGCATGAAAGGGCAAGGAACACCATAAAGTATAACATGTTTGCCATCTCTGATATCTCTCCAGATCACAATTTCTATCTATCTATTTATCACTGTCTCCTCTTTGGATGGTGCTTTTGGAAGACGAATGAGCTTGTTTTGTGAATGACTAATGATCAGCATACATGGTATATATATAGAGGGTGGAATGATCCCTGGTCCATCATTTGTTAATTCATTCATTGAAACGGCCGGTCCTCAATTCTTTTCTTTTATTTTTTGGTGTACTGTACCAATTTATGAAGGGGTTAGATACTTTTGTTGATTGGGTCCATTTCATTAAACGCGGTATGAATCGATAATTTTATATAAAATATTTCACTTTGCTTTGAACAAAGGATTAACTAGTGAGCCAAGTCAAACCTCACCTCATATTATCACAAAAGTGAAACCTGAAGACGAAATCATACGTTAACCTGCCATATCTTATGAAGTTTGGAATGATTTATTCCTCTCAATAATAATTAATTTTCTCAACACTACAACATATCACATATCATAATTGACATTATATTTATTTGTTCTATATATTGTTGCCCTGCTTGTGCCAAATGAGTCAAAACTATCCATTGATAATTTCCTATTCCAATATTGCAGGCTAAGACTTTGTCATAAAGATCATTTCAACAGCGATGTTGAAACATTGACTTGATGTCTTCCACTATAAATATGGGCCAATATATCATTCCAAACACAAAGCAAGCACGTGTAAACATATGCGTTATTATTTTTAAAAAAATAAAAACACATGTGGTCTGCGTTTTGAACTGTAAAAAAGGCTCTAGCAAATCTTTTTCAAATAAAAAAAAGTGTTTTTATGTATTTTTTAAATAAGCACAGGCCCGGCCCTGGGTGTAGGCCCAGTAGGCGGGTTGCCTAGGGCCCCACCCAGGGAAGGGCCCCCAAGCCCAAATGCAAAAGTAATATGTATGTTTTGTGGGCCTCATTCTGTCCTGGCTCACTAGCTATTTAAACTCATTCAAGGCCCCAAATGAAAAGAAAAAAAAACTAAAATCAATCCCACCTAAAAAATTTTAAAATATTTTTTAGGAAGGTGAATAGTCACCTTCTTCATTTACTTTTTTTCTCCCTCTCTCTCTCTCTCTCTCTCTATCTCCCTCATAATCTAAAAGTCAAAGAAGCAAAATAACAAGATTTTACAACAAATCAATCTTCATTATAAGGTATGTAGTCCATTTTTGAATCTTAGTTTTATTTATTTATTTATTTTTCTTGGATATATGTTTTTTTAAAATTATATTCACATATTCTTGTTAATAGAGATGATATTAAAAAGTTGAAAATCTCAATTTTTGAGATGATTGAAAATCAGTAATTAGAAGAAAACAAATTACTCAATCATGTTCTTTTATAAAAAAAAAAGGGATGAACAAAATAAACATGGTGCTTGAGGTGTAACCTAATTTTTAATATTTTTCTATGACTTCTAATTAAAATATTATTCTTGGTGTAAATTTGATTTATATGTATAAGCTTGTAATTTTTCTAATATAATTGTTGCAAGATAGATTTTTAAATAATCATATGTTAATTGAGTTATTAAATGAAACCGATGAGAACATATATTTATTTTTTACACTCTTCTAGTTCATCAATGAAAAATGATAATTTATTGGGTCATTTTTAAATAAGATGATTTTTTTATAGGGCCCCATTTTGACAAATGGCCTAGGGCTCCACTTAAAATTTCAATTCTCAAGGCCGGCCCTGAATAAGCACATTTCACCCCTAAAATCAAAGTTTTATCTCTCAGCAACCCCATTAACAAAAAAAACCTAACTCCCAAACCGAAAAAGAACAGAAAAAAAAGGGACATGGAGTGATGCCAAACAAAAATCCAACTTTCTAGCTCACCTCCCCCTAGTTCTGGCTGAAAAGTTTCACCCTCTTGATTGGCACTGTCACGGTCCAAACAAAAATATGAATTAAATACATATCTTTTTACCCTTTTTAAGCCATATGTACACTAACCAAATCTAGTATATACTGGACCAGGGGAAAAGTGGAGCATGCAAAAAATGGAGCATGCAAAAAATGGACAGTAACATTGACTATGTAATTTTAATAAAAAAAAAACATTATGTAACAACATGCATATTTTTATTTTTGTCAAAATGAGAATTGATAGGCTTACTATATCCTTGTATTAGATAGAAAAGGAGTATATGCTCAAAAGATAGAAAGCAAGAAGAAAAACAGAACAAAAGTTTGATGATACATATTTGATCATTTATAATTGGTTTATGCCTCAAGCCCATTTTAACTAATATGTTGCCTAGTATGAAGGATATGCTGATACACTAAGCGTTTTAATTTGTAGCATTGTCTGTAATTCAGAGATAGTCTTAGTCATCTATGGATTTCACTAGTAGAGTGTATATAATCATTATGCAGTATATATTCTATTAGTGTAGTGTGTGAAAATTTATTTTATATTTTTGAAAAATTATTTTTAAATTTTTATAAAAAAAATTAAAATTTTTTTTTTTTGAAAAAATAAATAATCATGATTTATCTACGTATATATGTCACTTTCAAAATAGTATATACTTTGTTATGCAAGTATATACTCAAAGAAAAAATCAAAACAATAGTGAGTGCTCCAACCCTTGCTTGGTGAAATGGGTCAAGGGAGGTTTTAGACAATTAATAAAATGCCGCTAGCGAAGTGGCCATGGAAATAGGTTTCAAATTCCTTGCGCTCACCTGCATTGTAGAGAACCCAGTTTTTTTTTTTTTTTTTTTTTTTTTTTTTTTTTTTTTTTTTTTTTTACACAGTCGACTTTTATATTTCACTTTTTCGGTTTTTTTTATGTTACATATTGGCTGATGTCACTTTTTTTAAATTTTTATTTCATTCAAACTCACAAAGCCTTTGGAGAATTTTTTTTCTTTTCTACCGTCCAAGTCGATCAATCTTCTTTTCCTTGGTTCAAGGCACTATTAATCTTTTATCTCCAAATCTATAAATCTTAGAATCTCAAAAAATAAAATATTTTTGATCTATTTGTTTCTAATGTATTTTTTAATATCAAATGTGATTGTAATTTTTTATTTCAGATGAAATAGTTTTATTTTTGTTTTGTATTTACTCATTTTTTAATATCAAATGTGATTGTAATTTTTTATTTGAGATAAAATAGTTTTTTCTTATTTATTTATTCAATTTTATTCATAGTAAAAGAGGTTTACATTTTAAACTTGTTTTTTGATACATTTCATTATAAGAAGTACTAAAAAGATATAGACAGGAATGGTTTTTATTCAATAATTTTAAACAAAAAATTCATATGTACATATCAACCCCTTCTCCCATCCCAATTTTAGTATGGATGGTTAGTGTTATATATTGAAATAAAAATAATCAAGAAAATAAAAACATGTATGGATTAAAATTGAGACTAAAAACATGTGTACTACAATAAAAATACCGGTTACCTAACAAAAACCCAATAAAATTATTAACTGAAATCAATATTGACTGAAATAAACATAATGAAGTAAAAATTAAGAAAAAAATACCGATTGAAATAAAAATTAAAAAGTAAAAAGAAAAATGATGTCAGCCAAGAACCCAAAAAAAGTCATTCAAGAAAATCGGTTGTGTAACAAAAAAGAAAAAGAAAAAACTATTTGGACCCCGCCATAGTTTTTATTTTTAACCATCCGATATAGAAAAGGACAAGTGGCCCTTTTGTACAAAGAGTCTAGCAGATCCCAACAAATATTGAGGCAAGCAGAGCATCCGAACCTAAGAACCCACAATGCCTGGTGTGGGATGCTTGGCATGAACATGGGGATAGGATGGAGTGGCGCATGAACCTCCGCCGGGTCGCTTGAATCTTAAGTGGACATCGCACACTACTACAAAAAAAATCAAAGATCACGATTAAAAACCATGATCAAAAGTAATAGATCACGGTTCACATATCATGATCTATCGATCTTTTGTTGGTGACCGTGATCTTTTAATTGATGATTTTATCACGGTGGATAACCGTGATTGTTTGTTGGTAAAGATCACGGTTTAACTGGCGACCGTGATATTTTTTTAGGCAACTATTACATTTTTAGATTACCCCGTGATTGTTAGTTGGTTAACTATCACAGTATTTATGTAAACCGTGATTGTATCCGTAGTAATGGTCACGGTTTATTATTCGACTGTGATCATTTAGCATACAAACCGTGATCTATAAGTATGAATAAATTACATTTTATACTTAACCGTGATTTTTTGTTGGGCAACAATTACAGTTTTAGGTTACACCGTGATTGTTAGTTGTTTAACTATCATGGTGGTTATGAGAACCATGATTGTTTCCTTAGTAAGGATCACGGTTTATTCGGTGACAGTGATAATTTACAATATGAAAGATTACATTTACATTTGAACCGTGATATTTTTTTCGAAACTGCATATATATTTAATATTATTCATGAATAAAACCACCTCATCATACCCAAAAAACAATTTCCACACAATTGTTCCAATGCATCAACCAGTTTTATTGCAAATACAAGCTGAAAATATCCAAAATAAATCTTGCATTTGAATCAAACATATCAAAATATCATGTTGATCCTCAACTACTAAATAGTGGCACTGATTTCAAAATAAAAACTACAATATAATAAAAAAACTGCAATTGTACTCACAATATTCAACTATATAAAATTTTAAATTATGTTGCACCACTCATTTCTCAATGTAGTTATTTCATCTTCTGTGTAAGAGACCAATGGACCTGTAAGAGACTATTCCTTCGAACTGCATATACAACATAATTATGATATTAATTAACCAATGGATTTAATTAAATATATTAACCCAAACAAAAAATAAAGATCTTATCTTTTGAAGAATGTGAATTTCTGGGTTTTCAATGATATCTTTCATATACTTTATTATAAAATAATCATATTCGATATTTCCTCTTTGCTTTATGCACTATAAATATAAGTAAATCATAAATTCAAGGACAAAAATTCAAATAGCATCAAAGATATAATATAGTTCAAAATGACTTGCAAATATTTGAGAGCAAACATAATGCATTGCTACAAGAAACAAAAAGCTCCGATCCAATGACTAAAGGGATACATGCATCCAATACACATGTGATTCCAAGTATCATACTTCATAAGAAACAACTTTGAATCCATGTTTTATGATTTCATGATTTCAAAAGAAATTGAAAGATATAATAGTCATACCGAGACTTGAATCCAAGAGGTAAATTTTTTTACTTGCTTCCAATACTCATGTGGTATGTTTTTAATGCCCTACAAAGAGATAATTTTGAGATTAAGAGTAATGTTATAATAAATATGAGGATACATGGACATTAAAATACTTACATGTTTATCATCGTTGATTTCTTTACGAATTAAATTCCTCAATGGATCCAAATAGTAAATTATGTGTTCCTTGGGGCTCATGGTCAACAAGATCCAATGTTGGCTAAATATTTGAAAAGTACCCTTTTGGAACTTTGATATCCATTAATGTTTTGCAAAATCTTTTTTCTCTTCCCTGGACAATGTATAACAAGCTGGGGGAATATATATTTTTCTGCCATCAAGCTTCGGTGCCAATTCATTCCTTAAACCCATATCTACGAGGTCTTTGCGAGAATTTAAATTATCCTTTGTCTTCCCAAGAATATTGAGCAGAGTACCTATGATGTTTTAACAAACATTCTTTTCAATGTGCATAACATCTAGGTTGTGTCAAACATGCAAATGCTTCCGGTATTCGAGATAAAAAAATATTGACTTCTTCTTCCAACAATTAACCCCTTCAGCAGCCCTGGTTCTAGGATTTCTACCTTTTCCTCACGATGCTTCAATCCCTTCAATCTTTTTAAAGATTTCCTCTCCACTTAAAGGTTTTGGAGCGATGCTGAACTTTTGAGAATTATCAAAAGCTTTTCTTTGATTCCAATATGGATGATGACGTGGAAGAAATCTATGATGGCCAGTATATGCATTCTTTCGGCTATACTTCAGTCTAATAGAATATGTCTCTTCGCTACATATTGGACAAACATAATAACCTTTCACAGTACAACCACACATGTTACCGTATGCAGGAAAATCATTTATTGTCCATAGAAGTATAGCTTTCAAAGTAAAGTATTATTGTCAGTAAGCATCATAAGTTTTAATGCCAACCTTTCAAAGAATTTTTAAATCATAAATTAATGGTGTTAAATACACATCAATATCATTACCAGGTTGACAAGGTCCCGATATCAGCAATGATAGCATCATAAATTTTTTCTTCATACATAACCATGGAGGAAGGCTATAAATAATCATTATAACTGGCCAACAACTATATCTACTGCTGAGTGAACTATGTGGATTTATGCCATCTGCTGAAATCGCCAATCATAGATTTTTTAATTTTGATGCAAAATCTGGCCACATATAATCAATCAATTTCCATGATGGGGAATCTACTAGATGACGCAATTGACCATCAAGATCTGTTTGACGAGCATGCCATGTTAAATCTTTAGCTATTTTTGTAGACTGGAACATTCTTTTAAACCTTGGAATAGGTGAAAAGTACCATATAACTTTTGCAGGCACACCTTTATTTTTTTCATTTGGTTTTTTATTTTCTTTCCATCTGGATACCCCACAAGTGGGACAAGAATTTAAGTCCTTAAACTCCTTTATGTGTAGTATGGAATCATTAGAGCAAGCGTGTTTTTTTCATAGTCCATTCCCAACACATTCAACGTCTTCTTAGCTTCATACATGGATTTGAAGTAATTCAAAACCCTAATTTTTAAAAATAAGTGGGATGGAGATCTGGCGGTGGAGATCAGCCCATGGACGGCGGGATGACCGGTACGACGCAGGTGGTGTCGGTGGGGATGGCATTGGTGGAGTCTCGTGTACGGTGGTGCCAATGGTGCCGGTGGAGTCTCGTGTGCGATGGCGTCGGTGGATTCTCGTTCGATTTGGTGGGGACGGTGAGGTCGATCTAACAGTGGTTTTAGTTTTTTCTTTAGTGGTGGGGATGTGTATTAGTTGTGGGGACGATTGTATTAAGGCTTTAAACCGTGATCTTTAGTTGTGGGGATGGGTATTAGTGTTTTGATATTGTGTTTTGGTGAATATTAATGATTAACTCAAAATCATTTGATCTCAGTATATTTTAAACCGTGATCTTATGATGACTTTTTATCACAGATCATAGAAACGTGATCAATTATTAATGTAAAAAAATAAATTATGAATATGAAATCCAAAAAACCGGGATCAAATGTCCTAATTTAATCATTTTAAAGATTTTAAAAATAATTATTCGATCACAAATTATATAAACTGTAATCTTTTATTTCTTCAGAATTATTAACATAATTTTTAATCACGTTTTGAATATCATCAAGATTATAGGTTATACAAACCGTGATCAAATATGATTATTTTGATCACGGTCAACTAAAACCGTGATAATAGATTAGATTTAATTACGCTTTTTGTTGTAAGAGTGATCAAATGTATTTTTAAAAAATTTAAAATTGGCTTTAGGTAGGAAAAGATCACGGTTTAACGCGAACCGTGATCTTTAATAGCTATTAT
The DNA here is from genome assembly GCA_030737845.1 of Acorus calamus. Classification (NCBI taxonomy): domain Eukaryota; kingdom Viridiplantae; phylum Streptophyta; class Magnoliopsida; order Acorales; family Acoraceae; genus Acorus; species Acorus calamus. The sequence continues at coordinate 25,250,431 of CM060868.1, read as the reverse complement.
CATGGTTTAACGTGAACCGTGATCATTAATAGCTATTATCACGGTTTAACGCGAACCGTGATTATTAATAGCTATTATCACGGTTTAAGACAAACCGTGATCTTTAGTACTGTGGACTATATATTACAGTTTTTGTAGTAGTGGCATCACTCCAATAAGTTGTGATCATGCAGGGAGGTTGTTTGCATCACTTGGGGAACTCGTATGGGAGCATGTTATTCGTTAGACAATTAGAGGTCGTGGAAGCAGGGCTCCCCAGAGATCCTGGTCATGGCGTCGGAGACTAAGAAGATCTGAAAATGGTGGATCCTGCTGAAGGTTAAATTTTTTTCTTGGGCTTACGTTCCTATAACATCTCCTTATGAAGGTTTTACCGAAGTAAATGGGGACTAGAGGGTGAGACTCTTTGTGTTCTTTGCAATACCGATCTTGAGACAGTTGAGCATCTCCTGTGCCAGTGTTTGGTCACACTGTAGTTATGTAGTATACTCAGTCAGACTGCACAAGTTCAAACTAGCTTCTCGAATTTAGGGGAACTATGGAACAAAATTATCACTAGCGTGCAGCAAGGGAGAATGGATGTGAATGCTAGAATGTGGCATAAATTATGGGCATTGTGGCTCGCCCGAAACGGTATACTTTTCAGAGGCCATCGTCGCTACATTGAAATTATTTGGGACTCCACTCCGTACTTTATCAAAGGTTGGGGATGTGCCTTGACGGGTGCAAAACATATTGGGGTAATCTAGGGGGGAGCTTTGCATTTTGGGGTAATCTACGGGGGAGTATTTCTCCTGGACTCTATTTGGTGTTTGTCACATCGGGAGTCTACTTCCCACCTCCCCTCCTTTTCTCTTTTCTTCTCTTTATTTTGGGAGGGTTGCAGATCTCTTTTAACCAATCCCTTCTACGCATCATCACCGCATCACTTTCAGACTTACTGTAACTCTTTTTATTAGTTATAAAAAGTCTTATCATTTCTCAAAAGAAATAAAAAAATTCATCCTTATTGATTATATATCGAGGCATTAGTAATAGCCTTCTCTTCCGCCTGTTCACAACATGATCATTTTGGTTATTGGACCCCTCCAGGATAGTACTCCTTTTCTTTTGTCTGCAAAACTGAGGTCATGAACTCAAAATCCTCTTTAATTAATTAAGCCATCCCCACATTTGATTAGTTTGTTTGCTTGGAGTGGAATCTAAATTTCTCCCACCTCAAAAAAATCCAACAATGTGCCTTGGGACATCAGACCCACCACCAAACACAACCATGTGATCTTGTAAACACACTCAATCTGTCCAAAATAAAGTAAGACTAAAGCACGCTATGCCTTCCTCTGTCCCAAATTGAAAGCCTACCATCTAAAGGTGGTTGAGGGGCTGGTTCAGAGGTTGTTAACAAATGCCAAAGGCTTGTGATATGAGATTGTGAACCTTGTGATTTGGTTGCACAGTGGGAGTGTTTTTGTGGCTCAGGACCAAGTGCAGCAACTGGGTTTAGGATAAGGTCACTACATTTGTTTTTTTTTGGTGTACATCTATCTATAAGTGGATAATTTAAGATACAATAACATTGTGGGACTTAGATAAATATCATTTGGTCCGCATATGTTTAATGGTTGGTGCCAATACACTCAGTTCATTTTGCAGTCTTATTTGTCACTAATACAATATATCAAATTACCTAATTAATGTGATTCATTGTCTTTGTATACAGTATTATGAAAATAGTATATTTCATCAAATAAGTATATACATAAAAAAAAGTAGCGAGTTGTACATGGGGATGTAAATAGGGTTGAACCTATCATTTACATGTATTGTTCCCTTGTGTTTGGACTTTAGAGAGGTTTGTACACAGTACGAATTGAAGAAGAATTCATTGAGATGAGATAGTTTGAGGATTTGGTTTTAGTTTTATGTTATTTGTTTAAGAGGGGACATGCCTACCAAAGTTCATCCACTGTATCCCATGGGAATCCACTGTTGAATCAGGTATAAAACTGCATATTGGAAGAATTGCAACTATCATCATCAGTATTCATTATCATAATCATTAAAAAAAAGGATGATAACATGCTAAATTTGAAATTAGGGTCAATTTGACATTCATAATTATCATTTTCCTTCTACAGGAATACTTAAGAAACTTGCTTTGGAATCCACTTTGTCTAGGTTCATCACTGGACATTCTAAACAAAATATATATTTATATGAAATCTATTTATTAAAAGAATAATTTTTTGGTCTAATAAGATTTACCAAACTAACCCTTAGATTGTGAAGATTCAAGAAGATTTTATATTTACTATTACATCTGAAATTCAAGTTAATAGTATAAATAGTAGTGAAGATGGAATACTCATGTTGCTGGTTTTAAATATGTTATGTATATTGATTAATCTAGATGTGGACCGTTTAACTGAAAATAAGAAGTATTTAGACTTTAGATATGTAATGCCGTGATTTGCACATATTGGTTATAATATATAGTTGGTACAAGAAATATAAAATTTTGAAATAATTGGATCATAAATTTTCTTATTGGTAATTGGATTATAAATTGCATAACTAGAAAAAGCAATATCTTTAACAATCAAATTATAATGACTTCAACGAGAAAGACAAAATTTTCAATTGAAATCAGTGTTCCTGAATCCTGAGTGTGTCACACTAGCTTGGGAATTTGGATTTGTAGAAATCAAAAGTAAAGTACAATGGTCTTTGAAAAATAAATTCAAAAACTCAAAGTAAAGGAAACTATTTATATGGATTATTTATGACATGGCTCTATTCATTCAAATGTCTTAAAATTTTGGTTTTGTCGGTATTTTATTTGTTTGACAAAAAAACTGCAAATAAATAAATAAATAAAATAATCAGATTGAATAATTGTGTAAAGAAATACAAAATGACCATTTTTGACCCATTGTGTGCCAATTCAATTTAATACACTCAAATCCTAATCTCTGCATAAACCACCTTTTTTTTTGCTAAATAAGTTGTGTAAACCCGCATCACTACCATTTTTTTTACTTTGGTTATAGATTTCCAAATATTTTTTTCTTTTTAAATCAATATGAACAAAATTCATGCGCAACGGTGACTATGGTAATTGGTCACACTATAAATATATCCATTATTTTTTTTTTTTTTATGTTTTATTATGTATGAAAAATATTATCTACACATTCAATTAAAGAACAATAATAGTTAAAACATAATATTAATTCTTATTTGCTATACAAAAAAAGTATGAAAAAGAAGGATACACCCATTAAAACTGGAGCATAGATGTAATGATGTAGAAGTGGTAAAAATATGACTATGAGAATATAAGTAAATAATCGGATATTTATTTATTTATTATGCAAATGGCAGGCCGTAGCCTTTATATATTTGTTATCTTACATGTGTATTGTATTATTATTGTGCTACACGTGTATTAAGTCTTGTATTATTATATAAATGACTTTGTCCCTTTTTAAAAATATTAGGTCTCATTATTATTTTGTTTTATCTGATTCTAACATGGTATTAGAGCTTCTTTGAGATCTCAATTTTTTTTAACAATTTTTTCTTCCTTTCATCCGATCTTCCTTGAGATTCAACATTTGTTACATCGTCATCCTCATCGCATTATCATTCGCTATCCTCAACGAGTTGCCATTCGCTATTCGCCACCGTTCGCCTCATGCCTCAGCAATCCGATTTTTTATGAGAAGACCGAACATATTGATCAGATTGATTGTTACTTCATCAGTTGGCACTTCCTTGCTCAAACACTTAAGCTTCAACACATTTCCTCTGCTGAGTAGATCGCTGATTTTTTTACGAAGTCTCATCCAGTTTCTAGATTTCAGCCTCTCATTCACAAACTCACATTATTTAATCCACCATAAATTTGAGCTGGAATGTTAAAATACATGTCTATTGTATTATCATTGTGTTACACATGTATTACGTATTAGATGTGTATTAAGTCTTACACTATTTTATAAAGTGCTTTAATTTGTCTCTCTCTAAAAGAATTATGTCTTATTATTATTTTGTTTCACTTATTCTAACAACGAAACCCCCCCCCCCCCCCCCCCCCCCCCCCCTATATTCCCAAGCATGTGAGATCAATCATAGGTGTATAAAAGAATAAAATCTCATAAAGTGAGATGCTTTTATTTTATGCAAGAGAGTGAGATGCTTGTCTTTTACTCATTGTCTTGCTTGTTATTGATCTCTAGATCTCACTGTTGAAGCTAATCTCATTTGACTTATTAGGTTATGGTAGTTGAGAAAATTTCAAATTAGTGAAATATATTTAAAATCACAAAATTATTTTAGAAAAAAAATTTAATAAAAAATCTTCTAAATATCATAAATGCCCAGTTAAAAAACTTCATGAAAACATATAAAAAATAATCATTTTACAATTTTATGTTCAACATGATCAATATCATTCCATGCAACCCGACAAAAGCTTAGAGGCTAAGTTGAGTCGGGTGATTATTCTTGCTAGGGTGTGGGCCATCTAGGTATCAAAGGATACTGTAGTTTTTATGGGCCAAAGATTTTACATCGAAAACTTGTAGGAGATGACAGTACGTTTCATCAAAGATTGGGGCCAATTTTTTGTGGGGGCGTGCAACATCAAGATGGAGGTAAGGGGCTTACGCATTACGGGGTAATCAACATGCTCATGGTGGGAGGGGGGAGTTTTAATGTGTAGAAACCTTTTCTACATTATGATGACCCTCTCAGAGGTTTTTTGGGTTTTTAATTTTTTCTTGCTTTGTATTTCTTTGTTCTTTTGGACTTGTTTATGTAAATACATAGTTTACCATTATCTCAAAAAAATATATGACAAATATCATTTGTAAATATTTAAAGATATAATATTAGCTACATAAACTTTCTGTCTATGATATCATTGCATTGGAATGCATCAACTTTCATATGCACACTCCCTAAAAAAAAAACTTTCATATGCACACGCTCTTATTCTTGCCTCTCTAACTCTTCTATTATTTTAAAAGTTAGAAGAAAAAAATTATAGAAATTAAACATGAATGACGTAAAATCTAATATGAGACAGGTGAAAAATAAACTTGATAAAATCATAATTGAACTAATTGATCCATCATTGAGAGATATATAATCAATGCATTTATTTTTTAAGAATTAAGGTTAAAACCATGAAATTGTACATTATAAAGAGGTGAAACAACAAATTTTCAGGAACATCAAGAATATTTTAAAACTTTCTTTTCTTCTCAATTTTTCTAATTTTGAAAGAGAAAAAAAAAATCTTATTATCCCCATATTTCTCCTTCCATTTCCATTTTTAGTCTTCTTTTAAACCAACAAAACCAAAGGTTCCACACAAAGCAAACCACATTCCTTAGCTGTCCGACCACAGAGCAAAAACCCCACACCTCCGGTAATACTAACGAGGCTTCACCTCCCACCAAAACACAATCAACCCCGTCCACTCCCAACCAAACAACGCAATCACCATCACCCGCGAAACACCACACCCAACGAACCCCACTCTCTATATAAAACCCCAAAATCCATCACCACCACCACCCAAACCCGCCCTCTCTTCCTCCGCCGTACGTCACACCCACTTTACACCTTCTCCACCACCATCACCGACGATGAGGGAGATCCTTCACATCCAAGGCGGCCAATGCGGGAACCAGATTGGCGCGAAGTTCTGGGAGGTGATCTGCGACGAGCACGGCATCGATCACACCGGGAAATACAGCGGCGACTCCGATCTCCAGCTAGAGCGGATCAACGTCTACTACAATGAAGCCAGCGGCGGCCGATACGTCCCTCGGGCGGTCCTCATGGACCTCGAACCGGGGACCATGGACTCCGTCCGGTCGGGCCCGTTCGGTCAGATCTTCAGGCCTGATAACTTCGTCTTCGGACAGTCCGGCGCCGGGAACAACTGGGCGAAGGGGCATTACACGGAGGGGGCGGAGCTCATCGATTCGGTTCTTGACGTCGTGAGGAAGGAGGCCGAGAATTGCGATTGCTTGCAAGGTGAGTTCTTTTTTGTTGATCCGTTCGATCCGATGAGTATATGATTTGGGAGTGGATCTGGGTTTGTTTGTTTTTTTTTTTGGTGGATTGTATGTGTTTGGATTTTGTGCTTTTTATTTCGGAGAAATGTTGATGAATTTGAGGGTGTTTTTTGGGCGGGATGAGGGTTTTGTGAGTGGATCTGTTATTTTGAGTTAATTGTTTGATTTCTCTGGATTTTTTTTTAAAAAAAAGCTTTTGGTGGTGGTATTTATTTATGTATTGGGATTTATGGAAAAATGCGTTCTTGGGGGTGATTTATGTTTATTTGGTGATTGTGTTGCGGAATTTGTGATTTCTGACAATACTTTTTTAAGTTTAACAATGTCTGTCAGTCTATAGATGAGAAGTGTTTCATAGGTGACTGTAGCATGTATTTGCATCCATGAAAGGTAAAATGCGATTGTTTCTCAGCCATTTTGGGTTTGATTTGTGATTGTTGTACTTTGACAATGTAACAAACTGGAAGATTAAACATCAGGACTTCTTCTAGTAGGGTAGTAGATTGGCATGTGTGATGCTTGTGCAGCACAAGGTTATCTACTGTTGTATTAATAATTACAAATTTTATTAGTCCAGACCACTGAAATCCAGCGGCACGTTGTTTTAACTAATAAAAAGACCTCACAACAAAAATTCATTCACTTTCTATAAATATATGGATTTTTCTTTGTTAAAAATGGTTTGCTGTGATTATTGTTGTGGGCCATCTTATATGAATTTTCAGGATTAGGATTAAGAGTATGATGATTTTCCAAACTTCTGCTAGGTCATTTAAATGTACTATTTTTGAGCCACAGATCTCTACCTTTAGCAGCTTATTAGATGTTTGCCTAGACCTTGAGTTAACAGGTTAGATTTTTGGTACTTCATTTATGAGTTGAATGTATTATTGCACTTAAAGAATAACATTGTGTTATCTCAGTTTTATCGGAGTTTTCACTTAATTTTGTACATCTTTCTATAAGGGCTTCTTAAAAAAATCATAAAGGAGACAAATTGTTTGTGATATGTATGGAGAGTGGATCGTATTTGTGGATTATGGGACTTGACCGAGGCAATTACCATTGAGGAGAAATAATCTTAAACAAACACATTGTAGATGCACTTGCTTGCTTAGAGGTTGTCAGGTAATCCCTTCAATAATTTCCTTCTTCACTGCCATTGGTTTTTCAAGAGATGTCTTTGAATTTTATGGGTGGAGGCATTGGTGCTCAACTTTATTTTATCTTTTCCTTCCGCGAATATAGATTCCGAAGTGTAATTACTTCCAGAATTCTATAATGAAGAATGATGAATCCCTATATGAATATGTTCTTCGTATTTGGTTATACATTAATAATTTACATTGGAGGTTTTGTGCAGTAAATTTTGTTTCCAGAAGAGTTGGATATTAGCAAGTGTGCTGGTGTTTACTTGAGATTTAGAATTGAATTCTGGTGGTCAAATTAGTGTTTTTCTGAAATGGTTTATATTTCAGATGTTTCCAGTGGATGATCATTGATGTTTGAAGTTTTTATTCCTTGGTGTGTTGTAAGTTTTAGTTAGAATTTTGAATTGGAATTTACAAGTATGGGTTCTGAACTTCCATGGTTTCTAGTTAAATTCCACATCTAGTGTGACCCTTGGGTATAATATACTTTCTGCATTTCAACTAGCATATCTGTTCATCATAGCAAGTGGACATTGAAGAGTGCTTTCGAAATTTACATACAACGGATTGCATCGTTGTTATACTTATATCGTTTTTTATTGCCACACATGTTGATGAGTTCTGAAAAGATTATATGCTTCTTCTTCTCCAATGATTTATCTTTTTGTATTTCCTAGTGATTTCTATTTCTCCAATGAGTTCTGAAATGAGTTTTATTTTAATGTCACACATGTTCATGAGTTCTGACAAGATTATATATTCATATGCTTCTATTTCTCCAATATTTTCTTTTGTTATAACATTTAAAAACATACTTATTTTGCCATTCAACAGGTTTTCAAGTTTGTCATTCTTTAGGTGGAGGCACTGGATCTGGCATGGGTACTCTTCTTATATCAAAGATCAGAGAGGAGTATCCAGATCGCATGATGCTTACGTTCTCTGTTTTCCCATCACCTAAGGTCTCTGACACTGTTGTTGAGCCATACAATGCCACACTCTCTGTTCATCAGCTTGTTGAGAATGCTGATGAATGTATGGTGCTTGACAACGAGGCTCTTTATGATATTTGCTTCCGCACTCTTAAGCTTGCCACTCCTACGTGTAAGTTCTACTTGTGTGTTATTGATTCATTAATGTTTGTTTTAAGTTATTGGTTAACACTGAGAGACAGTTGAGCTTTGTTTTTTTTTTCTTTCATAAAAACAGCAAGTTGTACAAAATTCTTTCAAAATAAGGCTGTGTTTGATTTTCTGGGGACTAAAATTAGGAGCCACAGAGTTTGCATATGTGTTTGCTCTGCCATGTTTTTTTTTTTCCATGACTGGCATCTTCTTTCTGTCCAAGTCTTGCACTAATCCATGTGATCACACTCAAATTTTTACTTCCTCAAATGCGGTGATTCCATCCTCTTTTCCTTGTACCATTTTATCCCTGGACGCGATGCTGAATTTTTATTAATAATGAGAATGCCAAGGAGGTCATAGAGCAATCATTTTTTCTCTCACTGATTTAAGCTGGATTACTTTTTTCATGGAACTTGAGTTCATAATTCCTTCCACTTTGAACAGATTACTTGTTATTAGTTTTTCATACAGTTTGAAGACATGGGATTTTTATTAGCTAGTTATATAAGGTTGCAACCTGTTTTTTTTCCAACTTCAGAATCTTAAATCTATTAATTCTCTTCATTGCTTCAGTTGGTGATCTCAATCACCTCATCTCCGCAACCATGAGTGGTGTGACATGCTGCCTCCGCTTCCCCGGTCAGCTGAACTCTGACCTCCGCAAACTAGCAGTGAACCTTATCCCCTTTCCCCGCCTCCATTTCTTCATGGTTGGCTTTGCCCCACTCACATCTCGTGGCTCCCAGCAGTACCGGGCTCTCACTGTCCCCGAGCTGACCCAGCAAATGTGGGACTCCAAGAACATGATGTGTGCCGCTGACCCCCGCCATGGCCGATACCTCACTGCGTCCGCAATGTTCCGTGGGAAGATGAGCACCAAAGAAGTTGATGAGCAAATGATCAATGTCCAAAACAAGAACTCTTCTTATTTTGTTGAGTGGATCCCAAACAACGTTAAGTCCAGCGTCTGTGATATCCCACCCAAGGGATTGAAGATGGCTTCCACTTTCATTGGCAACTCGACTTCAATTCAGGAGATGTTCCGGAGGGTGTCGGAGCAGTTCACGGCCATGTTCAGGAGGAAGGCTTTCTTGCACTGGTACACCGGGGAGGGCATGGATGAGATGGAGTTCACTGAAGCTGAGAGCAACATGAACGATTTGGTGGCCGAGTATCAGCAATACCAGGATGCCACCGCAGATGACGAAGAGTACGAGGAGGAGGAAGAAGAGGAGGAGGCAGAGGCATGAAGTAGGTGAGTTTTAATTAGTAATGGTGATTCCTTTTTTATTTGATTTCATGCTTTGTTGGTTGTTCATTAGATTCTGATATCATCTGTTGTATGGGATATATGCCCTGTTTGCTTGTTTGTATTGGTTGCGATGCCTGACTTTTGTATGGATGTATGTGAATTTGTGATGTCCATCTTAGATTTGGGGTTTGTGGTTGTGATTGTTTTTACTAAAAAGGTGTCTAAACTGTTCCCGGTTTTGTTTAATGGAAGTGCATCCAATTGTTGTTTAATGGGTGATGACAAGGACTTCTTCTCTTGGTATATGTAATCAACATCTGCTCATCTGTTGCATAGGTACACACTTGGTATTTGTGATATCCATACAGATGATAGTTTAGAAGTCATTGTACTTTATTGTTGTAATAGTTTCAATTAAAATTGATAATATCATATTAGTTATTATATTATCCATCATCATTTAGATCATTGTTTCATAGGTCATTGAATATTTACAGGTTGGTGACTTTTAATTTGAGTAAACAGGGTTTGTTACAAAGGAATGGACACTGGAAAATTGTTGGCACTTATATGCATACAAATGCTATGCATATTGAATCCCAGGGGAGTATTGGTACTATGAACATGGCAGGGAGCCATTTGTGTCCAATACTTCAATTTCCAGATAGGAAAATGGTATCTGCGTCCCCGCTCGCACAAGTTTTTTTTTAAATTATATACTCTCATTGAAGTATATATAATGTTTATACTTCAATTTATTTTTTTAAAATAAATTAATCTTTTTATTTAATTTGTATACTAAGATAAAACCCCATAGCCCTCAAAATGTTAATAGGCCTAAGACAATAATTTTAAATATAATTTTTTATATTTAATTATTAAATATTTATTTTCATTTTGAAATTATGAATTTTCTAATAAAAAATCATTATTCTCACTTTTTGGAATGCAAAATTATTAATTAAGTTTTTATATTCAAGTTTTTAGTTTTTATATTCAAGTTATTATTTGACTCAAATAAAAAACATCTTGTTCCTTTTTATTGTTCACACTACAAAGTTTTTTTTTTTGTATAGGAAGTACATAAAGGTTTTTTATATAAAGAAAAAAAATAGAATGATAAGATGTTTTTTTTAAATAAATAAAAAATAGAATGAAAAGAATAAAAGAAGAGCACGAAGAAGCACCTTTTCGGGGATTGCCGTTTCACATTTCCATTTTTTTGGGAGTTAAAAAAAAACTTTTAAATCTTGTTGGTTATGTATATTTTTTTGGTTATTTTTTAAGTATCATGAAATATTGTCAAATTTTTATTGGTTATTTTTAAGCATATCAAAATTACTATTAATTTTTTTTAAAATTAAATATTTATTATAATGTATTGAGCTATTATCGATCAATATTTAGACTTACTTATAAAAAAAATAATTTAGGGGTCTCTGTACATTTAATGCATTTATGTAATTGCCTAACTCGCAGATATACTATGCTATTATAGTATACAGGGCTGGAGAAAAGATTGCAAAACAGATTGATTGTATCAGTGCTCATCCAAACAGATTGATTGCAACAGGATTTTTGTCACACCCCACTTGTAGTTGTTATTCTTATGCATGAATTACATGTTATTAATAACAATCTTGCTACATGGGCCCCAAAGTTTAGGCCCCATTGAGAAATTTTAATAGATGTCATTAACTCATTTGTTTTTTTTATATACTTTTAAAAAAGGTATAAACCAGAAAGACAATACTACATTTTCTTTAAATTTGAAATTTTCATTCTCAAGGAAGCAATCATCGATAAGGTATAACCACCTCTCAATACAACACTCCATCTTTTAAAAAAAATCATTTTTTACCCTCCTATGTCATCCGCCATTTCAAAAATCTATTTCGGCTGGCCTCGTCATCTCCAACCTCTACCTCCATATTTTTTCAGATACAACTACAAATACAGATAAATATATTAGAATTTCAGATACAAATGAATATATTAGTTTTTTCAGATACAGATACAGATTTGGATACAGTCCTATATTAGTTTTTTCAGATATAGATGTATCTAAAAACTTTCAGATAGAGATACATATACATATGTATATATTAGTTTTTTCAGATACAAATATATATGAGTATATTAGTTTTTTCAAATACAAATACAGATACAAATTTAGATACAGTCATATACTAGTTTTTTCATATACAAATACAAATACATATATAGATTTAGATACAGTCCTTATTCACACAAATATGCATGTATTATTCAGATACACCTTACATGTATCTAGATTTAAAATAAAAAATATGTTTGAACGAATGTAAATGAGTTGAAAAATAAATGTAAAAGATTAAACATGCTCATTGTTTCAATATACATAAAAATGCATATAGAAAACATCGTAAACGGTTACACACATAAAAAATAAACACAATATACATGTATTATTCAGATATACCTTACATGTATCTAGATTCAAAACAAAAAATTCTGTTCGCACAAATGTAAATGAGTTAAAAAATGAGATCCATCACAGAATTAACATATGTATAAAAAAAATCGAAAAGATCAAATCGGCCAAATCTAAAACAATCGCCATTGTGAATTGATTGTCACAGACAATTCACTCGATGAAAAAAAGTGAAATTCCTCACAAAAACTGAAATCAGATTTCTGTTTTGTGTTTAATTACACACATGATCAATCGATGATTGTGAATCCATCTGCAATTTCATATAAGCGATTGGATTGTATTAAATTGAATTGGTTTTTTTATTTTAAAAAAGAAAAAACAATCAAATTGGATGATATCGTAACTGTCTCCAACAATTAAGGTATCGATTATTGAATTAAATACAAATGTGATACTTATGGGTAAAAAGATAATTTCAACAACCATACCACCTCATAGGGTCTGCAATGAGACCTAAGTTTGGGCTAAAACATCATTATTTATTTTTAATGAGTCCTGAACCGAGGCTGCATTGCTGCAACTATTATTTATGTGATTAATCTATATCATTTTTTATCACCAAATATTTTGGTTATTAGATCATTTTTATGCTTAATTTCTTCACTGTAGATAGAAGTAAATTGAAAAAATTGAATATGGTTGAACGGATTTGGCCTTCATCATCATTTCCAAGGCACTAGAACCCTCCTATGGGGACCTCCAAGTTCAGCTACTGGTAGCGTTTTGATTTCCAATGATCACTGGTGCAAACCGGTGCGTTGGCCTCACAACTTTGATCACATTTGGGACCTTGTTCAAGATCTTGAGGTTGGTGGTGTTGGTTCAAATCTACTCATTTGGAAGGGCCACAAAACTGGTTCTGTTTCAATCCCTTTAGCATGGAACATACTCAAACTGTTGCTCCCACTACTCCCTTGGGTGAATCACTTGTGGCGTCCCATTCAAATCCCGAGGCATTCTTTTCTTTCCTGGTAGGCGGCCCTAAACAAGTTACCCACTAGAGACCGCTTACTTTCCCATGGCCTCTCCTCCATCGGGTCTTGTGGCCTCTGTCATGTTCTAGAGAAAACTGTAGAAAACCTCTTTCTCCACTGCCCATCCTCTGCATATGTGTGGATTGCCATACTCAAATCTCTGGGGCTTCGAAGATGCAGAATTCCAAAGCTCCCTAGACACTTCATATGGTTCATTGGGCTTGCCAAATCTGAAACAAAACGTAAGGTGCATCATTTTCTCCTCTCACAAGTTATATGGTCGATATGGAATGAAAGAAATGATAGAATATTTTGGATCCACTTCGCGACACAAAACTATCATTGTTAAATAGGTTATTCTTACTGTTAAAGAATAATTATTAGGAGAATATTATGTCTTTATTATCATTATTGTGATATTATTAGTTTCCTAATTTTCCTAAAAAAAAAAAAAAAAAAAAAAAAAAATGAATACCAAAAGTCCTGAAGAAGGAAATTTTTTTTTTTTTTTTAGGAAACTAATAATATCATAATAATTATAATAAAGACATAATATTCTCCGAATAATTATTCTTTAACACCCTCTCCCAAACTCTGAAGGGTAGTACTCTTAGAGTTTGCACAAAAATGAGAAGGTGACAGAGGCGCAACACGGTGCATGGCAGGACGCTGCGAACACGGCAGGGGAGATCCAGACATGGCTGGGCAGGGATGCGCGACGCGGCAATGGAGATTCAAGCACGGCTGGGCAGAGCTGCGTGACGCAGCAGGGAGATCCAGGCACGGCTGGGCAGGGCTGCACGATGCGGCAGTGGAGATCCATCTTTTCTGATATTTTAGGTTTTCCTCTATGTATCTATAAATAGAGTCTTTGACTCTTCTAATACATAACAAGAATTCTCTTTTCCTTTATTCTAACATGGTATCAGAGCTACCTAAAAAACCCTAGATCTACAAAAAAAAAAAAAATTTCCTTCTTCCCCGCTCTTATTGGGGAATCTTCAATCGGAGCGGGGGAGGACTTTTGGTATTCATTTTTTTTTTTTCTTCTTATTTTCTTCATCGGACCTCTTCCTTGAGATCCGATGATCGTGCCACCGTCGCCGTGCGCAGTTTCCGCTCTTCTTCATCCTCTTCTTCTTCTCGTCACGCAGCCCTGCCCAGCCGTGTCTGGATCTCCCTGCTGCGTCACGCAGCTCTGCCCAGCCGTGCCTGGATCTCCCTGCCGCGTCGCGCAGCCCTGCCCAGCCGTGCCTGGATCTCCACTGCCGCGTCGTGCAGCCCTGCCCAGCCGTGCCTGGATCTCCCTGCCGCATCGCGCTGCCCTGCCCAGCCGTGCCTGGATCTCCACTGCCGCGTCGCGCAGCCCTGCCCAGCCGTGCTTGGATCTCTATTGCCGCGTCGCGCATCCCTGCCCAGCCATGCCTGGATCTCCCCTGCCGTGTTCGCAGCGTCCTGCCATGCACCGTGTTGCGCCTCTGTCACCTTCTCATTTTTGTGCAAACTCTAAGAGTACTACCCTTCAGAGTTTGGGAGAGGGTGTTAAAGAATAATTATTAGGAGAATATTACGTCTTTATTATCATTATTGTGATATTAGTTTCCTAGTTTTCCTAGTTTCCTTTTCTGATATTTTAGGTTTTCCTCTATGTATCTATAAATAGAGTCTTTGACTCTTCTAATACATAACAAGAATTCTCTTTTCCTTTATTCTAACACTTACTATCTGGCCTCCCAAAGATTCAAGAACTTCTTTTCTGAGGATCCAACCTCCCCTCTTGCACCTAAACTCCAAAGCATCTTCAACATTTCTTATTCTGTCAAGTAAAGTATACCCAGATGGGTTAGATGGTTTCCACCAAATAGGGGATGGTTCAAAGTGAATTCGGATGGGTCACTCTTCGAAGATAGATATGGATTTGGAGCTCTCATAAGGGATTCCAATGGAGATTGCTTATTGCAATGTCGGCTAGGATAAGGATCTGCTCCATCTACATCCTTGAGCTAAAAGGAGTGGATGCAGGGTTACAGCTAGCTATCCAAATTGGCGTCTCTCATGTGTGGAGCGAGACGGATTAGATCATTGTCGTGGCATGGTCCAAGGGTCGGGGGATGATTCCGTGGAGTGCCTTCCGCGACCTTCGCGCCCTTAAGCAACTTGCACAACACTTTTCTTCTTGGCACATCACTCATGTCTACCGGGAGGGCAATCACAACGCCACGGATATCTTAGCATCCCATCAGCCTTCCATGGGATAGACATTTTTCACCCCTCCTTTCTTTTGGGAAGATTTTGGTACTCTCCTCCAGGAAGACAAAGCAGGGCAGCCGCTGCTCTGACAAAGATAATAGACAGGCTTCTATCCTTTCACTTCATTCTCTGGGGTCATAGGTTTCCACTGTAATCCTTCCTTTCCTATGTAAATGGTGTAGCATTGCTTTGCCATTAATGGATCTCCTTCCGTTTTATCTGTTCTCTCTCTTGTACATTCTAATTCTCTATATTAATATAATTTCTCGCTTACCAAACAAAAAAAGAAGAAGAAATTATTATTCTGTATACTCATGTCAATTCTAAACAAATCTTTTCACACTGCACACATCTTGCGTGACAAGTCCAAAGAAAATTTCACATCATAACATAAATGAACAATGATTCCAAAGAGTAACGTTATTTGATATGTATGCAACAACCTATAAGAATTCATTGATATCTGCACAATGATCTGCATATGGACAATTATAAACAAAAACCCACCTATCTTACTATCACATGCACCTTTGCTACAAATAGTTCATTACATATCTAAAATTATACTTAGACAATGCTAAAAAAAATCACTATATCATCAAGCCAAAAAAAAATTGTACTCATTCCAGTGAACATAATCAGAACAACATTTTATTCAAGTGCTAGTCCTCCAAATCAAGGAAAACATAAACAAATTGTAGGAGCCCAAAATTAGTCCTTCTATAATTCTATCATATGTGGCATTGATCCCTAATTAATCACATATTAACTGGGGTGACAATACATTTATTTAAATTGACATTTGAATCCTCAATTAGTGGGCGGTCAATTTAGTCGATTAATCACATAATGAATGATCAGTGCATTTATTTAGATATTAAATCAAATCTCAATAAATATTAATCCATTTGATTTGTCTCCCCCAAATCAAGGGAGATCTACATTGACTCACCTTCTAGATTTATCACCACAAATACAGGCAAGAGAGAGAGGAAAATATATTCACATATATCCACATATGTTCAACAAAGGCACACATGTCCACATGGCCACATATGTTGAAATGCACAAGGCATACATGCCCATACACAATGAGAGATCGACCAGATAGTATAGAGAGAGAATCTAATATTTTTATATTCTTTCTTCTACAATTACTTATTTGAGCATCCGAGAATCTCCTCCTCTTTTTGCAGGTCCCTTCTCACAATGCCGATCGGATCCTCCCCTCTTGATGGTGGCATGCTGACCCGGACCGAAAAAATCGGACGCCTTCACAAATAATTGCTTAAAATAAAACAGAGATAAAACATGGTCCACTTCTGTGAACAAAAGCTTGAACTAGTTATTGTTGTCCTGCCAAAACTGGCTCTGAAGGTAGTCTATCACCTTCTTATCCACCTGAAACGCCTTGGCAAGAACACCATCATTGATCTTCGGGTTCGACCCAAACACCGCATTAGCAATCCTGATCACCCAAGGATTTTGACTGCTCAAATCGGCGATCGCCACTGCTTTTGTGTGTCCGGGGTTGAATTGGAAGTGAATGAGTCCAACTGGGAACACGAAAACATCACCTGCGTTGAGGACTTTGAAGATCAGACAGTTTTGAGAGTTCAAAGTGATGAAGCCAACATGGAGAGTGCGGAGGGTTTTGCCCATAAGGGGCGTAGTTGATGCGGACGAGGGAGATGCCCAGAGTGTTTAGGCCCCCAAATTGATTCACATTGACCGTTTTCACGTTTGATCCAACTCTGTTGTTGGTGTTACCTGGTTTTTTTGGGCCAGAGATGAAGAAGTCGTTGGCGTCGACCTTCATCAGGTTCTTGCAGACGAATCCGTTCATTAGCACTATAAAATCAAAGTACCCAAGATAGCTAATGAGCAAAAGTCATGCATATTGAAGAATAATAAAGTCAAGGTGAGGAGGGCTGCTATGAACAGGGCTGAAGCCATCTGTTTCTTATACTTCAATATCCAAGTGAAGTTTAGACATAGAAGGATGTGGAGATTGGGTTGTGAATTCTGTGTCTGTTCTAGTGGGTATTTATAATCCATGAAATAGTGATTTAGAGAGCGAGTGAATTGGTCACTGTGTCAAGTCGACCTTGTCCATACCTGCTCTTGCTATAACTGGTCAATTGGGTTAATTTAATAACAATTAATCTTTCACTCACAATCTTTTCAACCTGCTCTGGTCTTTATAATTTTATTCGTTTAATGGTTGGCCTGTTGGAAACTAAGATTTCATGTTTGAAGTCACAAACAAAGCACATGATTTGGATCTTTACATCTTGATAGGTATGGAAGAAAACAAGAATCCATGATATGGAGAAATACTTTTTTTTTTGAAGTTCAGATTTTCAAGTGCTCTTGATCACCTCCTCTGATCTTGCTTCAATGGTTGAAGCTCTTCTATCACATTTGATATACACGTGGAGAAGAAGAGCTCATAAAGAAAAACTCTCTCATGAACCCTTGCTTATCCTCCTCTTCTTTAATGAGTTAAGTGTGTGTGTATCTCTCATTCCATACACATATAAGAAGGATGCAGGGGTGGACCTTTTTTGGGGTTCAACATATCAAGGGCTCATAACATGTCATCTCAACAACGACATTAAATTGACCATTACACCCTTGATACTCAAATACACAAGTTAAAAACTAATAACCTCCCATTTAACCATACTCATAAACAATTGAGGCAACCTTAATTCACTGCTTAAACATAAATCTCCACTTATTAAGCTATGCAAGAGTTAAATGTGATTCTCTTAAAATAAAATTAAATTGAAAAAGATAAAACATTGATTCATTAAGCCATAAATACTAACAATCTCCCACTTAATTGACTTATAAATCAATGGGTTTTCATATTTAAACACAAGTTTCCAATCTTTTTCAAAACGACGGGTGGCCACCCTTTTATTTAAAACGATTAAGTTGATTGAGAATCACAATTAACATTATCAATTCTAAATTTTATAATGAAAATTTAGAATAAAAATCTTATAAAAAGACTGATTATATGACTCTCTACCTCTTGAAATCCCCCCAGAAAAAATTGACAACCTAACTACAGAGGTGGGATAAAATTCGTTTTATATAGTACCTAAATGGTTTTTTTAGAATTTATAAAATTTCATAAGTGCTTTTTTATCAAATTTTTTTATTTTTTTAAACTTATCTGGAAGTAAAAAAAATAAAAATAATAAATGAACTGCGTTTTGGACTGTAAATTGAACTGAGTGAATGGTCTGTGTGACCTAAGGGCACATTTGAATATAAGATTCAAACTTTAGTCTCAGTTTGGATAGTGACACAAGCTATTTTGGTATTGATAACTAATCCAACATATATATAGATATGTCTATCAGTAAAATAAGCCGTTTTCTATTTCATTGGGCTTTTAGTTCTCTTATTGAGAAATGTAATAATGAAGTTTTTATTGTTTGATTGACCATGAATGAGAGCAGATAAAATCTTAATAAGATGTTAATAAGACTTTATAAAAGGTTAAAAAATGATTTGACATGTATGAACCTTGATCAATTTTATTGTTGTTTCACATATGCTAATATAACTATATTAGCCTATGTGAAAAAAATTAGACCATTGTTTTAAACAGCAACCTCCTATGGCTATTGCTAGCCTTTTCACAATTTCACGTGCATTATTACATACTAATGAATCTAAAGGTTTTAGTAGGCCTTCCATGCAAATCCATGCTTGGCTACATGTTGCTTCTATATGTTGTCATATGAGGTAAAGATGATTTTAAGTGCATGACAAGCTGCTTCTTTTCTCTCTTTTTTTTGGTCAAATTTAAGTTCATATTCGATGGAGTTGTGAATTTATTTCATCTGTTATATACTTAAAGAAATTTGACAATACGAGGAAAGTATTATCCGTAAAATGCATCACTCGATGCAGATGTCCCATCTAGTTATTCATTCTTTATCAACTCATTCATTCTGCATCACCACCAGAAGTTAAGTCTGAGGATATGATCAATGCTTTGATTGGGATCAAATGCTACGAGGGTTAACCAGCGTGCTCCAGCTCTTGTTACATGCTACACTTGTTTTTCAAGGTGGCAGTGCTGCCACTGTGAAAAATATGCTGTGGAGTTTTATCTCTAAATGTAATTTGACTATTTCAAGAGATCTGATGGTGGTCTTAGAGGAGATATAGTTTTCCTATTGATCATGTAATCATTCCAAAGGATATAAAGGGCACCTACATTACTTCAAAAAAGGGTTTAATTATATGTCCTTGTTAATCCTTTTGAGTCCACACAAATCACACGCTACCACCAACTTTGTAGCCTTTTTCAAACTTAGTTGTTTTCATACTTGCTAATCAAGCTTGGAATCCCAACCTGCAAAAGCCCTCAGATGATTAAGTTCTAGGGTTTGCCTTCTCCCTCCACCCCTCTAATATTTCAGCTTTTTTCACCCCAAGTGGGGGAAAATTCAAAAGAGAAATCCTTCAATTGAGGTCAGAAGGTCAAAGCCAAGATCATATGATCATAGTCGAGAGGATAATCTGTTTGGATGCTCGTTTGCTGAGCATATTTATTGAAGTGTATAAGACTTTGTTAATGTGTATGCTAACTTAAATGAAGCTTTGTTGATTGATTATGAAATGCCAATTGGTGTGTTGTTAGGGCATCTAATCCTATGCATTGAAATTTGATATTGATTGTTCATGGTAAGTCTATGTTATAAATCAAACTGACTAATAGTTTTTATTGTCTCACCAAGAAGTCTCTACCCTAAACCTGATATGTGCCCATGTGATATAGGATTGACAATAAAATCGAGCTGATCGTTGACTTCCCCTGTATTCCATGCGATGTTGCTAAATAAATTGATGTGCTTTCTTTGCAGTCATGCAAATTTTTTTCCTTTCCTTATTGTTAATAATATAATTAGGAGAAAATCTTGTGGGGTTGGTGTTTTTGACAATGCTTTATCTTTAGAATCTAGGGCAAGATTTCAGTTGTTTTAAGTTTTACAATTTTTTAGAGGTTACTTTGACTAAGATTTATTTGATCCTGTTGTCTTTATCTCATATGATTAATCTAGCTAATTTTCAAGCATGTCCTCCCCATATTTCCAGTTCATTTCATTTGCATCTCATTAACAGACACTAAATCATCTACGAATATAATGACCCAATAACTTGAATCAGAGGCATGCAACAAAAATCGTGAAATGTTGCTTCAAAATAGAAGAAAAGATGCTTTACCCTGTCAAAAGTACTGGCGACTTGGTGAAGTCATCCCCAACGAGGCTGGAAGTTGACCCAAATTGATCATTTGATCTGACAAAGATCAAAATTAACCTGACTCAACCCAATTTTTGTTTAAATCAGCTCTGCATTGGACCCAAATTGGTCTAATTCTGTCCATCATTGACCAGAACTGTAGTTTGATGCTCATTCAATGTTCTGGTTTGGACTGTTATTCTGTTAGTTTGAGGATTCTAACAACAGGCAATGCTGTCCATCATCACCTTCAAATCTCTTCATCCATTTCTGGTGTATCACATTTGTTCCTTCTCAACCAAAAATGTTTCTTATTTTTCCTCTGTTGTAGTGGGTACTCAAATGGCATGCATTGTACCTATTAAATGGCTCTCACAAAGTTAAAATACTGTGTGACAATAAGAAATCCTGATTATATGTTAGCTGTCATTCACTACCACTGAAGTAATATTTTTGAAATGCCTTCTTCTGCTGGATTACTGATGTTGCTCAAATGTTGATTCTTATCAAGGTGATGGAGGTTGATCTTCTCTCGCTTGACTCTGTTGTAAAGTTTGCTAAATCATGGAATGCACGAGGAGCTCCTTTTCATGTCTGATCTATAACTTTTTTTAAAATGTTAGGAGGTCAGTTTGCTAAAGTTGGCATATTTTCTAATAGGAGGTCAGTTTATTTTAAAATGTCTGATCTATAACTTTTTTTTTAATGCGAGTAATGGTACTATGAACACTTTTTTTTATTGACACAGCTGATTTATTTATTATAATATTTTCCTTAGCCAGTTTAGATATGATTTATAGTAGTTTCTTTTGATATTTCTCATCGAACATTTATAATTAAGTATGAACACATTTTTCTTGACACAACTGATTTATTTGGTCTAATTTTGTCTCTATAGATTTCAGACTTCAGATTATAAATTTTGACAACATTAAATAGAGAACCATTGCCTTTTATGTGCATGAGTCATGACATGTTGCCTTTTAATTTGTCTCAATGAAACTTGTTTCCCTGTCCTTGTTCTTATTGTTTTGTCCACCTCTATATTTTACCAGAGGGGGTTATCTTTTTTTTAATAGACTGTAATCTTTGTGAAATTTAGTGGATTCTTTTGTTTTAGTATTTTTCTGATGGAATTCAGTTTTGTCTTTGTCTTCACTTGAAGCTTATCAAACAATTACAAGTTAAAGAATATAGGATATTGTTCCTTTTGCTTCCAATGAGATTCTGATTCTTGGACAAGGTAATCTATGTCTGCCTCTCATGAAGAGAGCAAATTATACTTGGCATTTCTCTGACTTTTGCATTTAAGTTTAAAATTTCCTTTTTTTTCATTTATATTTCTGTTATAGCCTGCATTGTATTGATGATGTGCTTGATTTTGACTCTGTAGGGAGCATATTTGCCTATGCCATTGTTTGAAGTGATTGGTAATTGTCTATTCTGCAGTGGTAAGTCAAGTTAATATCATCTTATGATTGCATTATAATATTTATTTCTTACGTAATAAAAGCGATAATGAATGTGGGTTTGAGAGTTAACGAGAGTAGTGCCTATTACTGTTTCTAAGGTTTCTTTTATTAAATTATGTCTAATTCTGTGCCTAAAGAAAGTCATCTTCATGCCTGTAGCGAACAAATTTTGTCCCTTACAAATTTTAAAGAAATATATGATATGCTCGAGGAGCAAATCAATACATAGGAAAGAAAATTGCGGGTACAACTCGATCTTTTAATCCTCTGATCCTCGGTCTCCTTCAAAGAGTATCTCGAGAATTACAACTTCAGGGATTTTTACAAGTTTGTGAAAATTTAAAAGGAAGAAGATAACGGTGCGTGATCCTTCGGGCCTTTTGGTTTTGGGCCTTGTTGTTTAGGACTAGTGATGCTTTGTTCTTCACCCTTCTTGAATTCTTTGACTTGAAATTTGATTTGAAGTCGCTTTTCTTTGATCTTCCCTTCTCTGGACCTTCTCCTTCGTGAACAGAGTGAAGATATTCTTCAAGAAGAAGGTGGAATCGAGGGAGAGTTAGAAATTTTCTATTTCTCTCCCTTGGATTTTTCCCACACTTTTTCTTTAAGAAGAAGGTGGAATCGAGGGAGAGTTGAAGATTTTCTAATTCTCTCCCTTGGATTTTTCCCCACACTTCTTCTTCTTTCTTTGGCTTTTCTTGGCTTCTCCTTCTTTTGATGGATTCTTCAAGAAGAATGTAGAATCGAGGGAGAGTTAGAGAATATCTATTTCTCTCCTTTGGATTTTCCCCACACGTCTTCTTCTTCTTTGGCTTTCTTTGGCTTCTCCTTCTTTTGATGGATTCTTCAAGAAGAATGTGGAATCCAGGGAGAGTTAGAAATTTATATTTCTCTCCCTTGGATTTTCCCCACACTTCTTCTTCTTTGGCTTCTCCTTCTTTTGGTGGATTCTTCAAGAAGAATGTGGAATCGAGGGAGAGTTAGAGAATTTCTATTTCTCTCCCTTGGATTTTCTTCTTCTTCTTCTTCTTCCTTCCTTCTTCTCTCCTTTGGCTTGGCTCTTCTTTTTTTGTTGCTCTTCCACCTTAGTCTTTCTCTCTCCCCCCTTCCCTCCTATTTATAGAGGAAGGGAGGGGTGGTTATCATAATTAGTAATGGGTAGTTGGATAGTTATAGGAGAGTGGGTAGTTGGGTAGTTTTAGGAGAGTGGATAATTGGATAGTTTTAGGATAGTTGGTAATTGGGTAGTTTTAGGATAGTAGGTAATTAGGATTGATTATTTATTTATTTATTTTATGATTTTTATATGTCTACAATGACATTGACAATCCCTTGGCCGGACAATGTATCGAGGAGGTTGGCGGCAGCCTTTGTAAAATTTCATTAGATCTGTGATTGAATTAGAACTGAAAGCCTTTGAAAATATAGAAAATATACTGTGTTGATGATTGTGGTGATGATGATGAACAACTCATTTTATAACTATGCAAATTTAGAAGTACCTTATCCCCATTCCCATTCACATGGTATTGACTTGATTGAATATAGGCACATCTCGAAATTGAGAAATCTGTTCTATATGGTAGAATCGAATTATAATATCAAAGCTCTTGATTGGAGCCAGTTATTGGGTGGGAAATGGAGTTACATGATATATAGTGTAGATGTGCTTTATATATATCAGGAGGACCTGTTCTTCATCCACTTGGATGATGTTATTCCTTTGATGATTGATAAACAAAATATCTATGCTAACTTTATTTGATGTCAATTTTGATTTTGACAGCATGCAATGATACATACTATTGCAATACATATTGTACTTTTCTTGCTATTTATATTTCTATGTTATCTTTATATGTAATCCCACAGTTTGTCAATGCTTCGGGTAAGTACTGAAATACCTTTTCATTGTTAATTCCTTAATGATCATTAGTAAACATTTATTTAATTATAATATAATATTTTTAAAATATCATAAAGGGTTTTTCTACAAAAATATGGCCTTTTCCTGTGAAATATTTCGCAGGAAAAGTTTTGTATTTTTTTTAATTAAATTTTTAGACTTTTAGCTGCGAAATTAACTTCGCAGCTAAATTTTCGCAGCTAAAAGTCATCTTCTGCTGCGAATTTATATTTTCAAGGTTGTCTTTTGCGAGGAACATTTTTCGTAACGAAAGATGTCTTTTGCAACGAAATGAATTTTGTTGCAAAAGGTACATTTTTGCTGCGAATAGATTTCATATCAAATGATGTACTTTGGCTACGAAAATATATATTTTGCTACGAAAATTTAATTTCGCAGATAAAAATTATCCCAGACGAGGCAGTTACTACGAAAATAGCTGTGAAATTGTTTTGTCGAGAAAGACCTATTGCAGCGAATATACAGGTTTTTGCTACGAAATGTTTCGCAGCTAATGCTTATATTTCTTGTAGTGTGATTTTATAATAGGTGACAACACATAATTTGATATGTATCCATGTACTAGTGAAATGGATTGAGTAAAATAATTAATCCAATGCTAGGGGTAGACATGAATTTCAATACCAACTTATTCATTACTGTTCTTGAATCGCTATATTCTTCTCTTATTTGGGGAGAGGCCAAGGCATGATTAGATTTGGAAAATGCAAGACAAAAGAAAAAATTGTTTTGGTGAATGGAATAGAGAGGAATTAGGATGCCATAGTTAGACAGCATAAAGAAGATAGAGCAATACCACCTTTCCCATAGAATATTGTTATTCCGTTGACATGAATAAATGGTCCCACATGTCCCATCACATTTTTTGCCTTTGCCTTTGCTATATAGTCCCCAATGTGTCTAACTAGTTTTACTTCCAACTGATGTGAATTTTTTTTTTCCACCGTTGGACGTATCTCAAACTCTTCAAAGTAAAAGACTAATCTCCTGGGTGTTTGCACTGATCTATTCAAAAGTTTCCATATGGTCAATTAGATAAATTGAGAGTGCGAGTCGAACATGTGCCAATGGAAAACAAACCCATGATGCTAGTCAACTCATTAGGACCTGCAATTATTTTTCACCAAAGGATGTGTACAATTTTTTTCAAACATGTGATTTACATACATATAAATTATTAAATGCTAGCTTTCATTTCTATGTCATTTGTTTTTAATTAAAATATATATGACCACAAGATCAAATATCTAATATGATGAACTACCATATTTCTCACTAGGCTTTTCGTGTATAATACTTTTTTATGAATAAATACATAGATAATTATGCCAGTATAAATAACAATTCTACAGTCATAAGAGATTTTCTGTTTGATTGTGTTTTTTTTATTCTCATTGGAAAACGTAAGAATAAAGGTTGAATTGTTTGGTTGATAAAGAATAAAATATAAATAAAGTGTATAAAAGTTGATTTGACATGTGGGCCATGTGATGTATAAGAGGTGTTGATTGGTGATTTAATGTGATAAAGTGTAAAAAGTTAATTTGACATGTGTGACCATGACAATAGATAAACTGAGTATAACTTATAATAGGGGTTACTTAGAATTGTTGTACTCTCTTATACTCGTTTAAACTACTTAGTAATATCAAGTTATACTCTGCAAACAAACAGCCATTTTTCCTATCCATTTTTATACCACCCTTATTCTCGCTTAACCCGTTACCTAAACGGGGACTAACTTTTTAATTTGTATTTTGAAAAACCTCAGGATGGAGGTGGCAGACCGCTTCTGCAATTGTTCTGTTTCTTCAATGATTTGGGAGAAGTTTCTCTCATGTTCTCACTAAGTTTCCTATTTGTGACATAAGTAGAACTCCTATTAGTCTTTTGAATTATCAAGGAAGATGGTCCACATTTATCTGAGATGTGGTTGGAAATGATAGAACTAACAACGGACAAATCGAAGCAAGCAAAAAAATAAACAAATACCCAAGCTCCAAAATTAGTCAATATAGGTTAATAGAATTTTTGTTTTTTGTTTAGGAATGTATGATCTGTTACTTCAAATACTAGCCACCCAAAGTAGAAAAACATAAATAAATCACTTTATTATTAATATATGCAAAACAAGTTGATACAGGCTTTGCTTATTGAAACAGAGAGCTGAGTGGTCTCTGTCTGAGGAGACAATGATACACTAATTATTGTTGTCCTCCCAGAACTGGCTCTGCAGCTCATCTATCACCTTCTTATCCACCTGAAACGCCTTGGCCAGAATACCACCATCTATCTTCGGATTCGACCCAAACACCGCGTTAGCAATCGTGATCACACCAGGATTTTGGCTACTCAGAGCAGTGATTGCTACCGCGTTCTCATGTCCAGGGTTGAATTGGAAGTGAATCAGTCCGATGGGGAAAACGAAAACATCGCCCGCATTGAGGACTTTGAAGATCAGACGGTTTTGGGGGTTGGAAGTGACGAAGCCAACGTGGAGAGTGCCCTCGATGACAGTCAATATTTCGGTTGCTCTTGGGTGGGTGTGGGGAGGGTTTTGCCCATACGGAGCATAGTCGATGCGGACAAGGGAGATGCCGAGTGTGTTAAGGCCCCCAATCTTGTCGACGTTGATGGTCGTCACGTTCGATCCAACTTTGTTGTTGGTGTTACCAGGCTTGTTTAGGCCCGAGAAGAAGAAGTCGTTAGCATCAACCTTCATCGGGTTCTTGCAAACAAATCCATTCACCAGCACTGTAAAATCAAAGTGTTCATGAGCTCTCTAAGCATCATTATTAACATGTAATTAAGCAAGAGTTATGCATATTGAAGAATAACAGCGTCATTTAAATGCCAGGATTGGAGGGAGCAGTACCTTGGGATGTGTTGTCGGCTACACAGAAGTCTTGGAGAGGGCCGGGGTCCCAGGCGAGGGCTCCCACTGCAGCCAAGGCTAGGAGGATTGCTATGAACATTGCAGAAGCCATTTGTATCTTACACTTGAATATCCAAGTTAATTAAGATTATACACTGAAAAATGTGGAGATTGGATTGTGAGTTCTGTTTGTGTCCGTGTGTGTATTTATAGACTTGCATGGATGAGTGATGTATAGAGCAATTGAATTGGTCTTGGTGTCGACTCGACCGTCTTTAATTACCTGCTCTTGCTATAACTAGTCAATTGGCTTAGTTTTGTAAGCAATCTTTCATCCAGAATCCACCTTTCACCTACCCTGGTTTATAATTTATTCGTTTAAATATGGTTGGTCGGCATATACATATTGAAATTATCAGCAGAGTTTGTGTTAAAGGTGATGTATCAACGGAGGCCATTACACATATTCATTTTTATGCCCAAATGCAGTCTCATATATAATATACCTCATTTGTCATCTAACAAGGTCAGAGACCTCCCTATATCATTAATTTTTATTACATTCTATTCAATTCAAGATTGTGTCAATAACACCTTTCATCAAAATATTTACTGTTTTTAAAAAATTAAAACATATGAGGACTATTCGTGGGACTACATTTGAAGTTGACCCTAACATTATCTTTCTTTATATTCTCCATCTATCATCAACGTGTTATATATTGTGGAGCCTGATGATGTGCGCAGAGGATTGTTGGCGTTACGCAGGGTCGGACGGGGTCGAGCTCGTATTTTTTTGGGGTGTTTTTTGTGTATTGATGTTTTTACCCTTAATGAGATGTTAGTATTGAAAGAGGTGAATATAGATTTGAAAATGTTTTTCCTTCCTTAATATTCTAGGAGGAGAACCGTAATATTTATAAAGAAATGCTTTTGTAACATACAAGTTTTTGAGATCCTATTTTATAGGATCCCAATAATATACATAATTATAGAGAATTCTAGATCCTATTTTATTGGATCTTGGTTGATAGGATCACCCAGAATCATCACTTATTGGTAATATTTTAATTGAGGAGCAATCAGTGGGATTTGATAAAGGTTTTGAATTGCTGTCAATATTTTCAGCTGGGACATTGTGAGATATGCTAACACGCCCCGCAAGCTAAGCGGCAACTCAGTGACGTTAAGCTTGGATTGCAGAAGTCGAAACCGAGAAGAAGAGAGCCCTTTGGTGAAGATATCAGCCACTTGATCGACAGAAGATACAAATCGAACAGTGAGATCATTACGGACCACTTTCTCACGAATGAAGTGGTAGTCAAGCTCCACATGTTTAGTGCGTGCATGATAGACTGGATTGGAGGCAAGAGCAAGAGCTCTAACATTGTCGCAGTAGATAGTTGGTGGAGACTTTAGAAAGACCCCAAGATGTTGTAAGATCATCCTAATCCAGGATAGTTCAGCAGCCGTGTTTGCTAATGACCGATATTCTGATTCAGTGCTGGAACGAGCCACTGTGGGTTGCTTTTTAGCACTCCAAGCAATGAGATTTGGTCCAAGGAACACACTATAACCAGAGGTGGATCGGTGATCATCAGGGTCGCTAGCCCAATCAGCGTCGGAGTATGCCGTTAAAGTAGGAGTTCCTTGCCGAAAAATGAGACCAAAATAGATGGTGCCCTTGAGATATCGGAGTATTTGTTTGACAGCCGATAGATGAGTTGTGCGTGGAGAGTGCATGTGTTGGCAGGCTTGATTAACAGCAAAGGAGATATCTGGCCTGGTAAGGGTAACATATTGCAAAGCCCCAACAATGCTCCTATACTCAGTAGGATCAACAAGAGGATCACCATCAAACCGAGATAGTTTAGGCCCCGAAGCCACAGGAGAGCGTATAGGTTTCGCACCATCCATCTTAGATCGATGAAGCAAATCAAGAATAAACTTGGATTGAGAAAGATATAAGGAAGTGGAGGTGCGGTGAGCTTCAATACCCAAAAAATAATGTAGTGGCCCGAGATCCTTCATGGCAAATAGACGGTTAAGATCATCAAGAAGAGAGCGCATGGCTGAAGGCTGATTGCTGGTAATGATGATGTCGTCAACATAGATCAAGAGGAAAATGATGCATCCACCAACATTGCGAACAAATAAGGACTGGTCAACAGTGGAACCAGTAAACCCAAGCCCTTGTAAGTAATCAGTAAGACGAATAAACCAAGCTCGCGGCGCTTGCTTAAGTCCATAAATAGACTTATGTAATCGGCAGACGTGGGTGGGATGAGTTGAATCAATAAACCCTTGGGGTTGTGCCATATAGACTTCCTCCGATAAAAGACCATGTAAGAAAGCATTATGAACATCCATCTGACGGATGGGCCAACCATTTTGAACAACAAGCGATAAAACTATCCGAATAGTAGCATGCTTGACAACCGGGCTAAAGGTATTAAAATAGTCCACACCAGGTTGTCGATGAAATCCCTTGGCAACTAAGCGTGCACTACTACAAAAAAGGTCAAAGATCACGGCTAAAAACCGTGATCAAATGTTATAGATCACGGTTCACAAACCGTGATCTACCGAGCTGTGATCTTTTGTTGGTGACCGTGATCTTTTCATTGATCAAAAGATCACGGTCGATAACCGTGATTGTTTGTGGGTAAAGATCACGGTTTAACTACTCGACCGTGATCTTTTCGTAGGCAAATATTACGTTTTTAGGCTACTCCGTGATTGTTAGTTGGTTAACTATCACGGTGTTTATGTAAACCGTGATTGTATCCTTAGTAATAATCACAGTTTATTATTCGACCATGATCATTTAGCATACAAACCGTGATCTATAAGCACGAATACATTACAATTTATACGCAACCGTGATCTTTTGTTGAGCAACAATTACAGTTTTAATCTACATCATGATTTTTAGTTGATTAACTATCATGGTGGTTATGAGAACCGTGATTGTTTCCTTAGTATGGATCACGGTTTATTTTGATGACCGTGATCATTTACACTACGAAACGATTACATTTGCATTTGAACCGTGATCTTTTTCTCAAAACTGCATATATATTGAATATTATTTATAAATAAAACCATATACCCAAAAATCAATTTCCACACAATTGTTCTAATACATCCACCTGTTTTCATGCAAATAAAAGCTAAAAATATCCAAAATAAATATTGCATTTGAATCAAACATATCAAAATATCATGTTGATCCTCAACTACTCAATAATGGCACCAATTTCAAAATAAAAACTACAATATCATAAAAAACTGCAATTGTACTCACAATATTCAACTATATAAAATTTTGAATTATGTTGCACCACTCATTTCTCAATGTAGTTATTTCATCTTCTTTGTAGGAGACTATTCATTCGAACTGCATATACAAAATTATTATGATATTAATTAGCCAATGAATTTAATTAAATATATCAACCCAAACAAAAAATAAAGATCTTACCTTATGAAGAATGTGAATATCTGGGTTTTCGATGATATATTTCATATACTTCATTACAAAATAAACACATTCGATATTTCCTCTTTGCTTTGGGCACTGTAAATATAAATAAATCATAAATTCACGGACAAAAAATTAAATAACGTCAAAGATATAATTTTCTATAGTTCAAAATGACTTGCAAATATTTAGGAGCAAACATAATGCATTGCTACAAGAAACAAAAAGCTTTGATCCAATTTCTAAAGGGATATATGCATCCAATACTCATCTGATTCCAAGTGTCATACTTCATAAGAAACAACTTTAAATCCATGTTTTATGATTTCATGATTTCAAAAGAAATTAAAAGATACAATAGTCATACCGAGACTTGAATCCAAGAGGTTATTTTTTTGGACTTGCTTCCAATACTCAAGTGGTATGTTATCAATGCCCTACAAAGAGAAAAAATTGAGATTAAGAGTAATGTTATAATAAATATGAGGATTACATGAACATCAAAATACTTACAAGTTTATCATCGTTTTGATTTCTTTACGAATTAAATTCCCCAATGGATCCAAATAGTAAACTATGTGTTCGTTGGGGCTCTCATGATCAACAAGATCCAATGTTGGCTAAACATTTTCAATAATTAAAATATGAGATTGTTAAAAATGTAATGAACATAATATTATAAATATATGTAACTTATGAAATTTAAAAAATTACGCCGGTTTATAAGGCAACAGAAATAAATCGACATGGGATGCATTCCCAAACCTATCAGTCAGAGCTCGCACAGCTATTATGATTTTGATGCGGACACATAAATAGGATTGATAAATCCATAACTGGAATTTGCATTCAGCTTCTGTAAATAGCTGAAAATTAAGAACAAACATTAGAAATTTAATGAATCTGTGATTGCATACCACATAGATATGATAGTTTAACTCATCTCATGTATACCATAAGACATGTGACACCCAATTGTTCCATATCACAAATATGTAGAATATCCTCAATCGGTATGATAAATGAACTGCTAATACCAAATACTTCTTTATCAATGGGGATTGCAACATGCTCATGAATTTCAAAGGATTTGACAATCAATTCCCTAAATGCTTTGATGGCAGACTCGATGGGATTGACTTCAGAATCTCCATCTTGGTTTGAAAGCATAAATTATTTTATATAATATACACACATATAGAATTCTACAACTTATTTTTAGATAAACATCATTATTATATACCTTATCAGGAAGAATGAGATGGCGTGGCCAAGCTACATATGATCCCACCACTTCTCTAACAGTTGTCATTTCATCTAGAAACCAAAATGCATGCAAATCTCACTGAGGGTTGTATTATATATATTTTTCAAATGGATGGATTTGTAATTCAGGTGTAATAGCACACCCATACAGTTTTCAACCACTGAGACACACCAAACAAGTTCATCAGAGAGGATTATAAGGTGGGAGTATTCATCAGAGAGGATTACGGGTTGGCCTGATTTGTAATTCAGGGTTGGCCTGATTATAAGGTGGGAGTATTCATCAGAGAGGATTACGGGTCATGTTGGAAAAGTTCATCTATGGAACTTTGGGTGAAAGTGATTTAGTATGCACTTGGACATGAAATGAGAATATCAGATGATTTATTTAATTTTATACTGGGGAGGTCAGCTACAGTAGTTCTTTACTTATTTAAGAGACTAATGAAAAAATTTGCAAACAAGAGTTCACCAATCTAAGAGTAATATATACAACAAAGCATGTATAAACATGAATCCCGTAATAAAAAGACATCAGTGTGCAAACAAAAACTGTAATAATTCGACGTAGACAATCATCTCACTACAACACCAAAACCACTACACCCCAAAAACACAGGAGTAGAGGAGATTAATAAATAAGCTAACAACAAAATACAGAGACTCTAATTAATTACAGTCATCATCTTCCCTTGTTTCTTTCAAAAGATCGAAACCCCACAACAACAACCAAACAAATATTAATTGATACATCAATATTGTATTCATTATCACTAACCACACTGAAACCACAAAATTCAATGAAGAACAATTTCAACCACAGCATTCTTGAAACCTCCTATGCATTAGAACTTGTAAAAACCTCCTCTGCA
This sequence comes from Acorus calamus, assembly GCA_030737845.1. Taxonomy (NCBI): domain Eukaryota; kingdom Viridiplantae; phylum Streptophyta; class Magnoliopsida; order Acorales; family Acoraceae; genus Acorus; species Acorus calamus. The sequence continues at coordinate 25,217,942 of CM060868.1, read as the reverse complement.
TTAGAACAATTTCAACCACAAAATTCATTTATACATCAAATTTCAACCGAAATCTTAAAACCCCTCAATTTGAAGTATTTTGAAACCCTATTTTTTTAAAGGGATTTGCTCGATTTTGTATGATTTGAAGTATTTTGAAACCCTAATTTTTGAAACTCACCGGGATGGAGATCCGACGGTGGAGATCGGCCCGTGGATGGCGTAGATTTGACGGCGGGACAATGGGTACGGCGCCGATGGTGCTGGTGGGGACGGCGTCATTGGGGACAGGATGGTTGGAGACGGAGTCGATGGAGGCTCGTGCGCGGTGGTGTCGGTGGGGACGGCGACGGTCTCGTGCGCGGACGGCGCGGTGGTCTTGTGCGCGGACGGCGATGGTCTCGTGCACGGACGGCGCCGTAAAGTCTCGTGCGCGATGGTGCCGGTCGAGACGGCGCCGGTGGACTCGGTCGATTTGGGTTGGGACGGTGGGATTTGGTGGGGTCGGTTGATTTGGTGGGGACGATGGGATTTGGTGGGTTAGGTTTTTTTTTTTTTTTAAGGTGGGGACAGGTATTAGTGGTGGGGATGAGTTAGGGTTTTAAACCGTAATATTTCATGTGTTTTGTTGTATGTTAGTTATTAACTCAAAATCATTTAATCTCGGTATATTTTAAATCGTGATCTTATAATGACTTTTTATCACAAATCATAGAAATGTGATCAATTATTAATGTAAAAAAATAAATTATGAATATGAAATATAAAAATCGTGATCAAATGTCCTAATTTAATCATTTTAAAGATTTCAAAAATAATTTATTCGATCACAGAATTATATAAACCGTGATCTTTTACTTCTTCAAAATTATGAACATAATTTTTAATCACGCTTTAAATATCACCGTGATCGTAGGTTATACAAACCGTGATCAAATATGATGATTTGATCACGGTCCACTAAAATGTGATAATATAGTAGATTTAATCACGTTTTTTTTGTAACCGTGATCAAATGGTAATGTCAAAAAATTTAAAATTGATTTAAGGCAGGAAAAGATCACGGTTTAACGCGAATCATGATCTTTAATAGCTATTATCACGGTTTAACGCGAACCGTGATCTTTAGTACCGTGGGCTATTACAGTTTTTGTAGTAGTGGTGCCTTGTAACTCTCGATGGAGCCATTAGATTTTTGCTTAACCTTGTATACCCAACGACAGCCAACAACATTCTTTCCATGAGGAAGGGGAACAAGAGACCATGTACCCTGTTTCTGTAAAGCTTCAAATTCAAGGGCCATGGCATGACGCCATGCCGGTAGTTTAGCAGCCTGAGTATAAGATGATGGTACATATGAATGGGAGAAGCAATAAGAGCAGTAGGCAGTGGATAACGGGTAGAGACAAGAAGGCGTTTAGGTTTAAAAATGCCAGATTTAGACCGTGTGTGGTGGAGATAAGGTGGTGCAGGTGGGGGTGTAGGTATGGGAAGATGAGAGGGATGAGTAGGAGGTTGAGTGGTGACCGGAAGTGGGGATGATGGTAGTGGGTCAGATTGGTTAAGTAAGGAGGTAGTAGTGGTATTGATGGTGGGTATAGGAGGGTTGGTTGTGGATGGTGTGATAGCAGGGGATGGAATAGTGGTGATAGGAGGAGGGGTGGGTGATGGTGGGGTAGGGGTAGTTGAAGGAAAGGAAACCACACCTAGTAGGATTGGAGAGGATTCCTCTATTGGACCTCCAGAAGAGTGATGCATATCCTTGTCATGGAATGGAAAACGAGATTCATCAAAGACGACATGACGAGAGAGGAAGACTCGACCACTACCAAGATCCATGCATTTAAAACCCCGATGATTAAGGCTGTAACCAAGAAAGACACATTCACATGTACGTGGAGCAAGTTTATGACCCATGTAATTACGAAGCATAGGGAAGCAAGCACAACCGAAACTACGCAACATAGCATAATCAGGAGACTTTCAAAATAGTTGTTCATAAGGAGAAATGTTACCAAGAGTCCTTGTGGGAAGACGGTTAATAAGGAAAACAGCAGTAGCAAAGGCATCAAACCAAAAGCGAGATGGCAAGTGAGAATGTTGTAAGAGCGTAACACCAGTTTCAACAATGTGTCGGTGCTTGCGTTCGGCGAGACCGTTTTGTTGAGGGGTGTACGGACAAGACAAACGATGAGAGATGCCATGTAAGGAGAGGAATGTCTTAAATCGTATGCTAGTGTATTCACCACCCCCATCAGTTTGGAGAGACTTAATCTTACGATCAAACATATTCTCAACAAGAGCTTTAAAACGAATAAAGACGTCATAGACTTCAGATTTAAAAATAAGAGGAAAAATCCAACAATAACGACTAAAATCATCAACAAAAATAACATAAAATCTGTGACCATTGATAGATAACTCAGGACTAGGTCCCCACACATCGGTGTGAATAAGTTCAAGAGGAAAAGTACTCAATGAGTCAGACGCACTAAAAGGTAAACAAGAACTCTTTCCTTTCTGACAGGAGGAACAGACTGAAGGGAGTTTAGAAGACCCAGACATCGAAAGCTTTGTAGATAGTGTAGCCATGGTTTGAGCAGCGGGGTGACCAAGACGATGATGCCAAACAGTACTTGGTAGGCGAACACAATTGAAGGCGGAAGGGGATGTACTAGAGGCACTGGAGTTGGTAAGAGGAAGTTGAAGAGGATAGAGGCCATCACTGATCTGTCCTTGGAAGAGGGTCCTCCCCGTATGGTTGTCCTTCACAAAAAAATGAGAGTTAGTGAAAATAAAATGACATTGGTTATCTTTGGTGAATTGGGATACAGATAATAGGTTGGCTTTCATAGATGGAACATGAAGTGTATTAGTGAGTTTAACATTGGTATCATTAAGGGATGTATGAATGGCACCAATATGTGAAATAGGAAGGGTATTACCATTACCAACTGCTAGGCTGTCTCGACCATCATATTCAGAGTGAAGAGATAGATTATTCAGGTCTGCCGTAACATGATTAGATGTGCCGGTGTCTGTATACCAAGTTGTTGAAGCTTGTTTGGAAGCAACCATGGCTTGAAGCTTCTGAGGTGGATGACGTCCTTGATAGGAGGAATCAAGACGTCCTTGTTGCAGATTTGACAAATAAGGGGCTGTTTGTTTGGCTGAATAGAACCAGAATAGTTGTCAGTCAAATCATTGCCACGACCCCTATAATAACGTCCACGACCACGACCTCGATTGCGGCCTCGTGCGTATCCACGACCCTGAGATCGGGGATGAGATGGAGATGGAGATGAAGTGTTCGTGAATAGGGCTGTCGTTGGTTTGTCTGAATCGTTGGTCATAGTATGTGAATCCAGATGAAGCTCGAAGGTAAGAAGTTGGCCGAATAACTCATCAAAGAGGATGGGGGTTTCTCGATTGAGAACCGCAGTATGAATGGGATCATATTCTTGACCGAGGCCATTGAGAACCTGATTGCAGAGATCAAAATCCGAGACCGGCTGACCGACAGCCTCAAGAGAATCAGCAATACTTTTCATTTTGTCCAGGTATTCGGTTATAGACATACCTCCTTTGCATGTTGACTGAAATAGTTGCTTGAGTTGAAGAATTTTTGAACGTGACTGAATAAGATGGAGACGTTCAAGGCGAAGCCAAACCTCACGCGAGGTTTGAAGACCGACCACTCATTGTAGGACCGATGTTGTGAGAGATGCATTGATCCATAGGAGAACCAGAGAATCATATTCCTGCCAGCTGGTGTAAGCTGGGTTGATGGTGGTCGTAGGCTGATCTTTATCATCATTGAGAAATTGGGAAGGGCATGGCAGTGAGCCATCAACATAGCCCATGAGTTTGTTGGCCTTAAGAACTGGAACAAACTGACTTTTCCACAGCATATAGTTATCCCGATCAAGCTTGATGGTAACAAGACTCATGGGGTTGGGAAGGTGTGTGGAGGCCATTGGAAAGGTTGAAGGTAGGAGTGTTCCTAGTAAGGCTCTGATACCATGAAAGAGGTGAATATAGATTTGAAAATGTTTTTCCTTCCTTAATATTCTAGGAGGAGAACTATAATATTTATATACAAGTTTTTCAGATCCGATTTTATAGGATCCCAATAATATACATAATTATAGAGAATTCTAGATCCTATTTTATTGGATCTTGGTTGATAGGATCACCCAGAATCATCACTTATTGGTAATATTTTAATTGAGGAGCAATCAGTGGGATTTGATAAAGGTTTTGAATTGCTGTCAATATTTCCAGCTGGGACATTGTGAGATATGCTAACAAGTATAAAATGGCATTTCATATTTTTCAGTAGGCTCTAAAATTTTTATTATTGGCGTGACTATTGTAAAAACTTCTCATTGATAGTGAATTGATTTCTGGTGTGCTCCGTGGATGTAGGCAATATTTACAGAACCACGTAATTCTTTGTGTCTTTCATTCGATTTGTTTATTTATTCCTTTGATTGATTGCATCTCAAAATTCAAAATTCGTAACACAACGGTGACAGAAGCTGATATGCCTCTAGAAACAAATGAAAGATTCTAAAACACATCATTGACCTCTAAAATCAGAGTTAAAATCTTTGGATGCCACATCGGAAAAGGTTATATATATATAACATTTATGGCCTCCAATGTCTTACGTTAGCGAAATTCCGGTCGGATCGCCAGTATATATAACATTTATAATGCATATATATGTTATTTTCTGTATTTGGTATATATGCATACATCATTGTACTTCTAACACGATGGTTGAAATTAAACAACCCAAAAGCAGCATATTCTTTAGTAAACTGTCAGTCCTACCATAGTCTTGTATGCTGTCATTGTGACACAACTTCCTCGTAAAGTTGGTTCTGATACGTTTGGTCGTTTCTGCCTTCGGTTAATACATTTCTAATCAAATATATACTTTATCTGATAAATATATAATAAGTTAAAATTACACTCATATTAGTGTATAAAAAATATACGTGTTTAACTCATTCAATCAAAAACATTATTTTTTATATTATTGTAAAACATGATGTGACTGCAAAAATAATTGAAAGAATGATTATCATTAGGGTTAAAGACATTTACATCTCTGTAAATATAATAATCTTATATATGTCCACCGTAAAATTGGGGCAGATGTATAAATCTAAAAAACTTATGAAAACCCAATTATTATCCCCCTGTTAAATTTTCATCCAAACTTGACCGAATCTTATAGAAATATTTCGTCACTATGTAATTATATATACGTTATAGGCTGTATAAACAATCATAAAGATAAGTTATTCCCTGTAAAGATCAAATTATCCATGTAAGATTTTTATTTTCGTTCTCATAGAGATACTGTTTGGAAAGAGTAAAAAAATAGGAATAATTTAGTCATTTCATTGTATAGGTTAGGGTTAACTAGGGTAGCATGTTGGGTAATGTTTAAGTAATGGTTAGTCTCTATTGACATCAGTATGTGTATGAGAATTTTTGTGAGTTTTTGAGAAGCTATACATTTGTCCTAATCTTGATAAAGATTTATATGAGATTATCTATATTTACGAAGACGTAAATGTCTTTAACCATTATCTTTAATATTTTTGTTTTTATTATATATATTCTTTTAAACACCAAATCGTATTTTCCAACTCCCTTGGATGTAATATTGAAAAAATCAATTATGATGATGCCATTCACAAGGTTGTCATGTTCATCCAGTCAATCTAATTAATTATAAGTTTCATTACTTTTGGGTGAACCGAAAATACTAGTCAACATTGCAATACATATCGTCGACTATCAAAACAGCTAAACTATGACTTTCAGGGCTAAAACTTGAATAGGCTTCCATGCATGGATGAGTGATGTATAGAGTAATTGAATTGGTCTTGGTGTCGACTCGACAATCTCCTTAAATACCTGCTCTTGCTATACCTAGTCAATTGGCTTATCTTTGTAAGCAATCTTTCATCCAGGATCCACCTTTCACCTACTCTGGTTTATAATTTATTCGTTTAATGGTTGGTCGGCATATACATTTGGAAATCATCAGCAGAGTTTGTATTAAAGGTGATGTATCCAGGGATCAGAGACTATTACAAGTACTCTTTTTTACGCCCAAATACAGTCTCATGTATAATAAATATACCTCGTTTGTCTTCCAGCAAGGTGAGACCTCCCAAGGTGATATATATATATATATATATATATATATATATATATATATATATATATTAATTTTTATTGCATTCTATTCAATTCAACATTGTGCCATTTACATTTTTTTATCAAAACATATGTTTTAAAATTAAACGATATTTCTTATTTTTTGAAAAATTAAATTATTTTTTAAAATAACGGTAGACCATATATTACTTTCAAAAAAGTTACATAGGTATGAGTTAAAACAAAGAACGAGAAAAAAGAATGTGGAAAGGAAGGTGAGTGACCCAAGAGGTTTGGGCTCATTCACACATCCTTGTCATAAAAAGGAACGCTCGTAAGGAGGAGCAGAAGAGGGGGAAAAATTAAAATATGTGAGAATTAAAAATGAAAGATACTGGAACACATCATATATCAAACTAATTTATTGTACTGTTCAACATCATTGACCCCTAAAATAAGTGTTAAAATCTTCGGATGCCAACATAGGAAAAGGGTATGAAAATTCTATGAAAATTCATGTTCTCCAAATTCAGGTTGGATATAACATTTTAATATAATGCATTGAATGCATATGTTATATTCCGTAGTTGGTATGCATACATCATTGTCCTTGAAAGGCGATGGTAGAAATTAAACAACCCAAACGCAGCCTTGGCCTATTCTTTAGTAAACTGTCAATCCAACCAGAGTCTTATCCTGTCATCGTGGCAACTTCGTAAAGTTGGTTATGATACATTTCATCATTCCTGCAATCAGTTATTGCATCAATTCAATGAAAGTATACATTTGTTAGGACAATCCACTCATAAATGGTTAGGAACTCAAACTTATTGATTTCATTGGATAACTTAAAAAAATATGTACAAAAAAATCAATGACATATGCATGATATAGTTTTTAGAAAAATTTAGCCCTTTTTAAAGCAAATCTAAATGGATATAGGTGATAGTTGTGTCTCCAACAATTTATATGTTTCATAAAAGAGATTGCAGTGAGGGTTTTTGCCTTTATCACATGTGAGATCTATTTTCTTCTGATGTGATTGAGCATATTTAAAATCAACTCTGAGTATTTTATGTGTATATCATCCATATACATTGTGTATATTTAAAATATTGTTAATGTTTATGATTACACTGTTCTTTGTACATTGATATTCTTCCTATGTACACCCTTGTTTAAAGTTTTGATTGTGTAGCCCTAGTCCCAAGCGACCATAGATTTTTTTTCTAAACCTATTTGAAATGTTTATTGTTTATGCCTTATGAATGTTTTGTTGGCAATGGTAAATATGAGATTTATATATACACTGTCCTTTGTACAATAGTAATATTTATGTGTACACCTTTATGTATTCTTGTGATTGTGTATCCTTAACCCTAGGTTATAATGAAATGTTATCTAAACCTACATTATATGTTAGTTGTTTATGGAGGTTTGATTGACCTTCAAAAATCAGGCTAATCAAATGTTGGTTATTTATGATTACAATATTTTGTGTACACTGATATTCTTCCTATATACACTCATATTATACACTGATATCATTCTCTGTATTAGTTTGAGGTAGTGATTCTAACCTTTCTGATTACCCATTACCAGCAACAAGACATATAATGACTTGTCTAGATAAATTGACACCTCAAAGAAGTCCTCAAAACCAGAAAATCCCTACTATAGAGTGTCCTTCTACCACCAGGAAGACATGGGTATAGTCATCAAAGCCTCCCATGAAAATCATTCGAAGAGCTAAAGAAGATGGGGACCGCATAAAGAAAATACAGGAAGAGTTTGAAATATATAAACAACAACTGTAATGTGTACATGATGTTAGTGTTTGAACAATTGATCACTCAAATGTTAGTGTGTGTGGTGATTTATGTCGGTCGTGGTGGTGTTTTAAATCATATTAATGTTTGAACAGCAGATATTAATGTTAATATTTTTACAGTTGATGTTAATTTTTGAACAGTAGATGATGTTTGAAATGCTTATTGGCGATTACATGTTAAAAAGGTTATATGGACTCTATTGTGTGTATACTAATAATGCAAACTAGAGGTCGCGGGAGGGGGTGAGAGGTGCAATCGTTGCAGTGGGGGGCGCTGGTGGAGGTGGTCTCACCTTCTGTTGAGTTATTTGGGAGAGAAAGAGGGGTTTGGGGAGAAAGAGAGGGTAAAACCCATGTTATGTTGAGTTGGGAGTAAAAGAGGAAGAAAAAAAATAGATTAGATGGAAGTTGGATAAAACGACCTAAACAAAATAACCCCATTAACTCAGGGACCTAAAGAAAACTTACAACAATTCAGAGACTAATAGTTAATAGATGGACATCCTCAGAGAACTTAAAACAATCCAGGAACTAATAGTTAATAGATGGGTATACTCAGAGACCCCTAATTAATTTCCCTTTTTTTTTAATATTATTGTAAATCGTAATGAGATTGCAAAAATAATTGGAAGAATGATTATCGTTAGGGTTAAAGACATCTGCATCTCTGTAAACAACATAGATAATCTCATATATTTCATTGTTAAAGTTGGGGCAGACGTACAAATCTCTGAAAACTCAAAAAAATTCAATTATTATCTCCGTATTTATTTCATCCAAACTTGATGGATTATTATAGGAATATTTAGTCACTATGTAATTGTGTAGACATTATTATAAACAATCATAAAGACAAATTAATTCATGTAAAGAACAAATTATCCATGTAAGATTTTTATTTTTATTCTCATAGAGGTACTTTTTGAAAAGTGTAAAAAAAAATATAGATCATTTAATCATTTTATGGTATAAGTTAAAATTAATTAGGGTAATTGGAATATAGTTAATCTTAGTTGACACTAGATATATGCATTTTGTGAGTTTTTACTCATTCCTTGCTAGATCTCTCTTCCCTTGTAAATTCTTGTCTGACATATGATATGATGGTAATAGATGTACTTATATAAAAAATAACCTCCCTAGTACAATGATGATGACATATCTATTTACTGGCCACAATTGGATAACAGAATCTAATGGGGGGGGGGGGTTTAGTCGATACGGACTATGATGAATTTCTGTGGACATTGTTTAAGCAAATGATTTGTAGACTTTGTAGACTTTTACAGACTTCCACAGACTTTTCCAGACTTTCAAATTTTGACTCTCATTGACTTTTATATACTTTTGTAAATTTTCACATATGAACTCTCATGGACTTTCACAGATTTTTGTAGACTTTTGCAGATTTTCACAGACCGACTTTCATAGACTTTCACAGACTTTCAAAAACTTTTGCAGACTTTCACAGATTATACAGACTTTCATAGATTGACTCTTATGGACTTTCACAGACTTTTATAGACTTTCACATATTGACTCTTATGTAATTTCACATACTTTTGTAGACTATAATAAGTGAATTTCCATTTATTCTCGTACACTCGTTTTTGGATTTTTAAAATAACAATTAAAAAACTCAAATATTCAAATTCAACATGAATTATTCATACCCAATATAAAATGTAATTTAATATAATAAATATCGATCTTCATATATCTGAAATGTAAATTGCTAGAATGTCATGATAAAAACACTCATTTTCAAATGTAGTGTTTGGACATATGTTTGGATGATTATACTTTTGTAGGAATTATATATAATCTAAACATGTTTTCAAATGCCCCATGTGATCCTGAATTTTATAAGGAAAAAATAATTTTTTATTATTATTTATGAATAGGAAAAATTGAGCTTTTCCTGAATATAACAAAAGTATATTTCTTGATAATATAATTTTAAGAGTAGCTTTAATTGAAAAACTACTTTTCAAACCTGTTTCCAAATACTTTAGTCATGAATGCATTTTGATTGGGATCTAGTGAATAATCTTGTTGTTGGAATGTTCTTGACATATAACTGATTGGTTCGTTTTGTATGACATATATGGGTAATATAAAGTTCATAGTGATTGTAAATGAATTATTATAATGTTATAGTTTAGGATAAAGTAAAAATTACTATATAATTGTAGCATATGTTGTGAAAATTTCATCACTTGCAGGAATTTTGGTTTTTGATGGTGTTATTTGTGTAGAGTTGGTTTTAAAAGAATGGTACTTGGTTTTGGGTAAAGACAGATACAAGAATAAAAATATGAAATGCATGAGATAATCATCATCCATAAAAGAAATGAGTTCTGTTAAAAGAAAAAAAGAAGATATATTCACAATACTAGAATAAAAGTACATGAGAATCACATCCATTTGGATGGGATTTTGAAATGACTTTTTCGTTTGTATTTTTTTCTTTAAAGTCCACAAAACTCAATGACTTATGAAAGTCTTACAAATCCTATTTAAATTGAATAACACATGACAAAATATCTACTATTAGGAGTCTCAATCGAATAACGCTGGATTTTTTTATCCATGAAATAATATCTCAATCGAATAACGATGGACTTTTTGTCTGCGAAATAATCTCAATCGAATAACACTAGAATTTTTGTCCATGAAATAATATCTCAATTGAATAATTATGGACTTTATGTCCACATAATAATCTCTCAATTGAATAACGTTAGACTTTTTGTCTACAAAATAATGTCTCAATCGAATAACACTGGGCTTTTTGTCCGCAAAATAATGTCTCAATTGAATAACGCTGTATTTTTTTTTTCATGAACCAATGTCTTGATTGAATAACATAAACTTTATAAATCCACGGACATGGACATTTTGTCCATGAAAATCCTAATTGACTACCCCTATAATTAAAAAATACAAAATAAATCCTAATTTTTTTAAAAGATCCTAACAAATTTATTCAAATATAAAATCTAGAAGAAATCATTGAACTCCCTTTCCTTGAGCCCAAGTAAGTAATTTTCTTGAGCCCAAGTAATAACAATGGATGAGTCTATTTCGCCCCAAATATTTGTGGCACCCATATTAAATGATGCATGTAATGGTTGATACATAATGAGAGTGATTGGACCACCAGAAGAGGCCCAGGAAGAAAATTGTGAGAAAAAATTGAAATAATGTAGATTGTCTCAAAATCCCACGAAATTTCACATGGCGAATTATTTCGTGGCAATATTTTAGTTGCAGATTCTATCATCAAGGGCATTGAATAACTTAATTTACAATTTGAGATAATAATTTTTAGGGTTTTTGTTTTCTCCACAAATATCAGAATTGATTGCCATCAATTCCAACTGATTTGTAGAATCTCAAGTTAATTGTCTAGTATATTTGTTTAATATTTTTCATTAATTTGTAGTAAATTCTATAACCAGGCTTAATGAGGTTCCTAAAATGACATATCATCTTTTTATCAATAATATTATATTGAGCTTATTCTAGTTCCATTCTCTTTTTGACAGATATCTTACCACAGATCAGGTATTTTTATCATTGTTCTCAGTTTGAGACCTTTTTTTTTTGTTGATATGTAATATTGTATGGCTGAAAATTATCATATAAGCAAACAGAGGACCCCCTCAGCAGGAACAAGGTTTCTTGAGCTTTACCAAAATTAAAGTAAACCTGCGCCTGAACGCAAAAAATTCTTGAGCTTTACTATTATATATATACCTTTTGACTATTGAGACCGCAGAAGATTTCGCTTAGGTAGTGAAAGATAATTTACTTATATAAAAATATAAAATAAAAATCATATTATAAGTGCAGATAAAAAAGTGCAGAAAAGAAAGGTTGCGGCGGCCGAACACCGCAGAAAATTTCGTTTACTTGTGTTAATACGAACAATAGAGACAAACAAATTTATTATTATTAATGAAAAACGAGTTGACACAAGCCTTTTATTAAAATAGCAATACAGATAGTATGTGGTCTACGCCTGAGGACCCAATTAATCATGCAGTACTAGACTACTAGTTATTGTTGTCCGTCCAGAACTGGCTCTGCAGGTCATCTATCACCTTCTTATCCACCTGAAACGCCTTGGCCAGAATACCATCATCAATCTTCGGATTCGACCCAAACACGGCGTTAGCAATCGTGATCACACCAGGATTTTGGCTACTCAAAGCAGCGACTGCTACCGCGTTCTCATGTCCAGGGTTGAATTGGAAGTGAATGAGTCCGACGGGGAACACGAAAACATCGCCCGCATTGAGGACTTTGAAGATCAGACGGTTTTGGGGGTTGGAAGTGACGAAGCCAACGTGGAGAGTGCCCTCGATGACAGTCAATATTTCGGTTGCTCTTGGGTGGGTGTGGGGAGGGTTTTGCCCATACGGAGCATAGTCGATGCGGACAAGGGAGATGCCGAGTGTGTTAAGGCCCCCAATCTTGTCGACGTTGACGGTCGTCACGTTCGATCCAACTTTGTTGTGGGTGTTACCAGGCTTGTTTAGGCCCGAGAAGAAGAAGTCGTTAGCATCAACCTTCATCGGGTTCTTGCAAACAAATCCATTCACCAGCACTGTAAAATCAAAGTGTACCCAACATAACCAATGAGCTCTCTAAGCATCACTAACATGTAAATAAACAAGAGTCATGCATACTGAAGATAATAGTGTCATTTAAATGCCAGGATTGGAGGGAGTAGTACCTTGGGATGCATTGTCGGCCACGCAGAAGTCTTGGAGAGGCCCGGGGTCCGAGGCGAGGGCTACCACTGCAGCCAAGGTTAGGAGGACTGCGATGAACAGGGCAGAAGCCATTTGTATGCTATACTTGAATATCCAAGTTAAAATGTGGAGATTGGGTTGTGAGTTCTGTTTGTGTTCAAGTGGTATTTATAGACTTGCATGCATGGATGAGTGACGTATAGAGTAATTGAATTGGTCTTTGGTGTCGACTCGACATTGTCCTTGATTACCTGCTCTTGCCATAACTAGTCAATTGGCTTAGTTTTGTAAGCAATTTTTCATCCAGAATCCACCTTACACCTACTCTGGTTTATAATTTATTCGTTTAATGGTTGGTTGGCATATGCATATGGAAATCACAGCTGAGTTTGTATCCTGGGCGGCTATTACAGTCATTTTTACGCCCAAATGTTGACCTCGTTAGTCATCCAACACGATAAAAGGTGATATATATCTCATTAATTTTTATTACATTTGCTAAAACTATAACGATTGATTCACATGTCCCATCTTATATATGTCCCATATAAGTCCAAGAGGTGACACAAATGTTAATATCTATTTTATCATTTCTGTCTTTTTCTCGATAACTACTCCAAAAAATTAAGGAGTCGGTTACGATTGTTGCTGATATTGCATGATTTTTTGAATTGTTTTGGAAGATCAAATTCCATGATTTCTTACAACTAATAGTCTTATTTATTTTGCTTTATACAGTGAAATAAAAATATGTGGTCTTTGTGTAGCGTCTGCCGTTTGTGGCTTTTTTTTTCTTCTCCACCTAAAATGGAATTTATATTTGGGTTCTCCTCTCTTGTTTTACATTTGTTACAATTTTTATTATTGAATTTGGTGCTATATGTTAAATTTGGCAGCCTTTGGTTTGGCCTTTATCACTTTTTCTTGGATGTGGCATTTGATCTTAAATTATTTTACATTGGCTTATGTTGTATAATATTTGAAAGTTAGATACATTTCAAACTATTATTTTGGACTTATGTACATTATTTTTCAAAAGTCAGTGACATGGTAATCTAATATGAATATGCATTATATCTAGAAGCCAATTATATTTGTGAAATGTTACTAACTTTTAATTGTTTAATATAACAAACGTCAGTTACATTTTTAATTGAATGTATTGTTGAAATAAAATTATATTTTATAAATGTAATTGACTTTTATTATGAACATTTGTTTTATATTGTGATTTGTGTTTTATTTCTGCATTCATTGAAATTTTTTTTACTTTCATCACATATATTTTGTCTGATAATTAGAATTGAATAATCATCAAATTAACAATGTTTAAAAAAAATAAAAATGTTAATTATTTATTGTCTCCATCGTTTTTGGGTTGAATGAGAGGTCGCAAACAAAAATTCGATCTTTTTCTTCTGCATTCATTGAAATTTTTTTTGCATTCATCACATATATTTTGTCGGATGATTAGAATCGAATAATCATCAAATTAACAACATTTAAAAAATAATTAAAAACGTTGATTATTTCTTATCACCATCGTTTTCTGGTTGAATGAGAGGTCGCAAACAAAAAATCGGTCTTTTTCAGTGTTTTTGAGTAAATGGATTTTTTGAATGATTTCGTTTTTTAGTTTTTTTTTCTAAGAAACCCTAATTGATTTTAATTTTGGTCTTGTTTTTACGAATGTAATGAATGATTTCTATTTTTATTTTGAATTGGTTTCGAAAGAACTAAGTTTTCCAAAATTGATTGAATATGTCGATATGCCTTTCAAAAAAAAATCGGGATGAGTTTAATGAGGAAGAAAGATGTGGGTTTTATATTAAGGTAATATTGTATTTTGTATTTTTAATTTTTTTTAAGTAAAACAAATAATTAATGAGTAAATGGCACATTATAGGGCTTCTCAATGTGACCCAAATAATAGGATGACGTAAACTTTTTATTAAAATACATATTTTATTACACGTTGTTTACTGTTGTTTTAAAAATCAAAACAGCTCTTTATTATCTCCATATGCCATCATTGGTGCCTCTGGAAACAAATGAAAGATATGAAAATTCATCATCTCATCAATTTATTCAATATATCATTGACCACTACATGGGAAAGGGTATGAAAATTCATGGCCTTCAATGTCTTACGTCAGAGAAATTCAGATCCGATCAGCAGTGTTATATATAACATTTATTATAATGCATTGAATGCATATGTTATTTTACGTAGTTGGTATACATGCATACATCATTGTCCTTGCAACACAGTGGTAGAAATTAAACAACCCAAAAGCAGCCTTCCCTATTCTTTAGTAAATTGTCAATCCTACCAAAGTCATGTATCTTGTCACTGTGACAGAACTTCCGCAAAGTTGGTTCTGATAAATTTGATTATTCCTGCAATCAGTTCTTGCATCCCCAATCTCTTACATGTCGGGAAAGGAATATGCGAAAGCTATCAACAAAACTCGATATCAATCACAATAACAAAACACCATCACACGAATACAAAATATATGTGGTTCATCCTAGATTTAATATCTATGGGCAGTAGCGACTCCAGAAATTTTTATATATGGGGTTATTTAAAAACTGACATTAATAAAAATAAACCATAAAAAAAATTCAAGGATTTTCAATGTATAAATTTTTACAATTGTCATCGACGAGATTTCATATTTTGAAATCGTTGTATGATAATTTCATTATCAACATTATCAAATATATCTTTTTCAATATATAGGTTTTTTGACTTTTTGGTGAATATTAAGTATAATGTGGTTGTTTTAAAAATTGAATGCACAATCTTTCAAAAAAAAGAAAGAATGCACAATAAATATACAATCAATGCAATCTCATGCAATCCGAGATTCTGAGTATCCCACGTTTTCCTCTTTTTTTCTTTTTTTAATGGACTTTGGTATAATGTGTAAATATAGTTACATTGCTGTTAGTTTAATTTTTTTTTAAAATTTGATGTGTGGGTTAGGTAGTATAATATTTTTCAAAAGTTTGATAGGGTCAATTGACCCCATATTAACACACTTGCCGCCGCCCCTGTCTATGGGACAAAAATAGAGAATCCACTCTAATAATTAAAATATAAAAATACATTAAGATACTCACAAACTCTCTCATACAGTTATCCTCTCAACCCCACCCTTGGATCTCTACATTATATCATGCATGTCCAGTTTTACCATGTTACCTTACAAGATATTTAAGGATATAAATAATTTTCTCCCCAAATAAATTTTCTAATTAACAATAAATATTGTTCCCTGATTTTAGAGGATTCATTTTAAATATTAATTATGTTCAAATCTTAATTAATATATATACAAATTAGATCAAATCTTAATTAATATATATACAAATTAAATATCACCCTAATTTGATTTCATCATAGCCGTCCGATTTCATATACTAGACTGAGACATAATTATAACATTACATACTTTATTTTACAAGTATATAAAATTTAAAAAATATTTAAATATGTATTTCAATCAATAACATCAATTTTTTTTTATAAAAAAAGTGTATTTTTAGATTATTGTATGTATTAAAATAAGGAAAAAATGCATACAATCCCCTTAAAGTTTGTTTTTATTCATAGCGACTACATATTTTTTGAAACTCCATATAATCCCCTGATTGGTTTGGTTATATTGATATATCTCCTTGCTGTTAACACCTTGAAACTGAGTCGTGGTTGGCTTAATCACACATGATTAAATTACTTTTTCACCGTCGTCACTTTCACCCACCTAAGTAAAAAATGCATATAACCCTTAATGACAAAAATATCCTACATAAAAAAATTTCATTATATTTCATTTTCAATGTGTTAGAAATAAATTGTTTTATAGGATTAAAGACATATATGTCCTTCCAAACATGAATAATCCCATATAAATCTCTCTCAAAGTTGGGGTAGAAGTACAAGTCTTTGAGGACTCACAGAAACCCAATTATCCAAATATGATGGAATATTCCTAAAATATTTCATATCATATAATTGTATAGATATTACAGTCCTTATAAATAATCATAAAGATAAATTAATCCCTCTAAAATATCAAATTGTTCCTATAGGACTTTTATATTTCTTTATTACCCACATACAAGTTTTAATTGGAAAACAATATGAGATTCAAAAAATACCCCATTTAAAATATGGTAAGACTGCAAAAATAATTATAAGAATGATTATTTTTAATATTTTAAACAGCAAATCGTATTTTCCAACTCCCTCGGATGTAATATTGAAAATATCCATTACGATGATGTGATTCACAAGGTTGTAAATGTTCATCCAGTCAATAATCTTATTAATTAGAAGCTTCATTATATTACTTTTGTGTGAAGTACTGAAAATAGTCAACATTGCAATATATATCGTGGACTAATGCAATGATACACTCGCTATCAAAACTAGGACTTTCAGGGCTCAAACCTGAATTGGCGCCACGTAATGAAGAACTTGTCAATTTAAATACCCGGAGCAGGGGAGATATTTTATTTTAAAAGTACTGGATATCACGCCATTGAATCGTAATATATTAATCCTAATATATTCAATGCTTTTATTTTTTTTTTTAAACAGTGTGACGTTGTAACTACGGTGGGTGATGTGTTAGTATATCCCAACCACAGATTCACCAACAAAAACTTTTATGAAATGGAGAAAATTTTACACGCAGTCTATTTTATAATCTACAATTCAGACTGTTTTTTATTTTTTTTAAATCATATATTTTTTTAATAAGTTATGTATTTTAATAAAAGATAAAAAAAATTGTATACTACACGGAGTAGGGGAGATATTATTTTAGGAGTACTAGATAGCATGTCATTGAATCCTAATATATTTATAATATATTCATTGCAATTTTTATTTTTTTGAAATAGTGTGGCGTAGTAACTATGGTGGGTGATGTGTTAGTATCTCATAAAAGAAAGGGCGTTGTTAATTACATTTGGGGATGGTTTGAAAATGGAATAAATGGTGAAATAAGGGGATAAGTGGAGGGAGAACAACCCATCTCGTTTGTCATAAAAAATAACCCTACGCCTTCGTTTGGGTAGAGAATTAATTATTTTGGGTTATATGACTATTCCAGTATAAATAAAGATAAAATGATATATTGTATAGTTGTGTTTGTAAAAAATAACCCTACACCTTCGTTTGTTCGAAACATAATAATAAAGTTTTTCTTGTTTGAATAAAATGTGGTTATGGAGTTATAAAAGATTAAAAAATGATGATAATTAATCTGACCGTTGATTTATAAGAGGTGATGACGATTGAGCACCACAAGAGATATGTCATTTACCAAGGAAATTTTTTATTATTACCATCGAAATATTTCCTTGGTAAATTAATTGTAGATAATATTTTTATCAAGGAAACACCATTTTTTCTTGGGAAATCATCTCCAACAAATTGTTTCCTCGGTAAAAATGATTTTTTACTAACGAAATAATTTGTCGCTAGATAAAATATTTCATGGCTAATGGTTAATTTCGTAGATAAAATTTAAGTATTATCGATAAAACATTTCTCGAGTAAAAGTTAATTTTTACCCAAGAAATTTAGTTTTAGCTAGGAAATATTTCTTTGGTAAAAGTGAAAAAGTTTTAAATTTTGTTTATTTATTTGATAAGTAATTATCTTTTATTTCCATATAAATTTTACAAAGAGAGAACATATACAAAAAGTTTAGTGGAAGGACTTAGGAAGTAAGGTATTTAGTTAGTAAGGGAGGGAAACTTGGTCCAGGCCAAATTGCATCCCCTTATAGAAAGAAAAAAACCCCACTAGGACAAGCCACCACCAAACTTATGGCCAGAGGGATATTAATCACCCCTTACACGTTCTTTTCCCATACGATCATTTGGATAATCGTTTGAAGTTCTTCACCAAGGGGGGTGGGAGGAAAGATGGAGATTCCATAGGTGATTGAAAAGCCAGCAAGAAGATCCACCACTTTGTTTCCTTCACGATACACATAAGTGACTCTCCATCGCGAAAGAGAGTTAAGTAGTTTTTGGAGATTACCCTGATCCCGGAGAGTAGTCCAAGGAGAACATCCTTGACCACTTACCCAGGCCACCACCGTAGTGGAATCACACTCAAACCACACACGAGCAACATTGCAATTGATGGCTAGTTGGATCCCCGCCACTAACCCCTTTAGTTCCAAGATGTTTATAGAGGAGGCTCTTACTTGAACAGCCAATGCCATTCGACTATCCACAAAGTGGTCCCTAAGAATAGCACCACAGCCATACTTGTCATCCGTTAACGATCCATCCAAGTTTGCCTTGAGCCAACCCGGAGGCGGAGGTTCCCACTTGATGAAAAAGCTAGGCTTGAGTTTCTCCTTGAATAGAATCCCAAAGAGATCAGTGAACTTGATCGATAGGGTAGAGGTAGGTGAAACAACTTGAGAGCCATTGAATTTCAACCGAGCTTGCTTATGGATGAGACCAACCTCCCTTGATTTAGGAATATGCGTCACTCTGAAAATGAGTGAGTTTTGCTTGGTCCATACTGACCAAAAAACTTTCTTCTCCTCCAGGGAGGGTGAGAGGCTATACCACCATTGAACAAAGGCCTCAATCCTTCTAGGAATAGTTCTCTTGATTCCAAAGGCTTTGATTATGGAAGACCAAATATATGCTGAGTAAGAGCAATGAAGAAATAAATGGTCATCACTTTCAATACCTGCTTTACATAGATGACATTGGGCTTCAGGTACTAGCCCTTTAGAAAGAAGCCTATCCAGAGTAGGGAGACGGTTTAGGATAGGTTGCTAGCAGAGAAAACTGTAAGAGGGGGCTGAATCGGATTCCATAAAGCCTTGGTCCAATCCGCCGTGGGGAAAGGAGATCAACAGGCTAACCAGCCAAATTGGAACTCTACCTGCCCTGAAATATCACCCTTCCAGATAAGGAGATTTGGGCCCGAACCACCAATATCTAATTGAGAGATATCCTTCCAGATCTGAAAGGTTTTAAAGTTTCATATCTAAATTTGAATAAATCAATAAATTACTAAATTTGTTCATATACACCATGTTAAAGATAAAATACATCGTTAAGAGAATCCAATTCAAACTAGTTTCATCATTATGTTATGAAAAAAATTCATCTACACCACATCCATGAGAAAATACATAATAAAAAAATTATGTGGAGAAAACTAGAAATAAACTAAGATACATCAACAATAATAATAACAAAATCTGGTGAAGCCTTTAAATTGAAGTCACAGAAAGATTGTGCCTATCCCAGGAGCCAAAACCTGCCGAATAAGAATCACACGATTGATAATTCAGATCTGCTCTTTTCTGTTTAACAATAATAAAATCCTTCTCCTTCAATGTATATTGGTATGCCTTAATATATCTTCTTTAGTTGGAACTAACAGTTTGCAAGTTTGGTCAAAGTTTTTCTGCAAGTTATTTTTTGGAAATCAGGACATGGAAGAAGACAAAACCAGTACAAGTGCTTCAAGTATCAATGGAGTTGAATGCTTTTAGACATACTACTCCTACTCTGGTAAGAACCATGAGTACACGAGGGAATAATGAATTACAATCTTCAGTGTATAATGAAGTCTTCACTGGTGTTGAAATCAGAGTGTGTACATTTTGTTTCAACCTCTTAGAACTCTCTGTTTATAGGGTTGATGATGCTAACTTTGTAATAGAAGAGATGAGAGGATGAGTGGTGGTTGTTTAATTTTGGATCTAAGGGTCAGGTCTCTTTTTGCCTCTTGGTGCAGAAGACACACCCTTTCATGAATGGGTAGTTACAGTAACCATTCGATCGGTGGTCCACCATTTCCACGCGATCGTGTGGTCTAGATCATCCACCATATGATACACCCTTTCCAATGACACCCTTTGATCATTGCAACCACTAACTGATCAATTCAACATTGCACAATGCATCTGAGTTATCCTTCATTGGACGGTCCAAATTGCATCTGATCAAACAATCTCTACCATTTGATTAGCCAAAAAGAAAAAGGCTCTAGCACCTAGCCAAAAAGAAAAGTGTCAAGTGCATCTCTCTAAAATGCCCAATACAACCTGAAACCTGTGTGCGATGCGCGTGGTAGTGTTCCACACCACTCTGCATCAAAGGTCCATTATAGGGTGTCCACCAAAAGAGCCCTTCACTAGAGTACTCAAGTTTTTTCCAAACAATCGATGTAAGTCTAAAAGATAGGACCACTTTTTCATCCTCCGAAACCATCTTTTTGAACCCATCTTTTTAAATCCAACTTTTACAATTGTTGAAAATATCCAACAATAAGGACCAAGTGTAACATTTTTCAAAACGATAATTTTACACTAAGTCCATTTTATAATCTAAAATATAGACAACATATGCTCTAATATTTTTAAAAAAATTATATTCCTCCTCTAATGAGTTATGTGCTTTTATAAAAGGTGAAGTATATATATACTCAAATTAATTATATAGTGTTAATATATTTATAAAAAAATGTAAAAAATTTCTAATAAGGTAATGCTTAGAATAATACTATACTCTTCTTTTTTCTAAGGTAGAAAGAGGGAAACTTTGCAGCTAACGACCTAGCCTCTGCTCAATCTGCTATATCCGCGTCTCATCTCTTTTGGTGATGAATTCATCAGTCTCCTTCAACATGGCAAACAAGGCAGATCTCCTCCCAAGCTATGCTAAAGCTCCTTCAGGCTTTTCTTCTTTCGGTCCATATTATTTTGTTGCTGTCTTTATGCGACAGTTCAGGCTATTCTTCTGCCTGAATCCTTCTTCACCTTTGTAACTTTTCGTGTAGCTCCATATTCTCCATATTCCATATCCTCTGTGGTAGAGAATTAACAGAGAATATGGATGAATACTGAAGAATAGCTTTTCTTTGCTGTTTATTTTTCGTAGATAAACGATGATAGCTATGTCTTGATAAACTATGATAAAGTCTGATAACTTTTCTAAGAAAATGCTGAAATTGCTTATTAGGCTTATTATGCCGATGGATAAAAATACACTTCTCTGTCATTTTAAAAATACACATATTCTAAAAATCGTCACATCTATTAAATCATTCACATATCTCTCACACTTGTTCAATGGTATAATTGTCATTTAAAAAATTATAAACTCTTATCCATCCATTATCCAACACATATCATCACTTTATCTAATGTAACGTTTCGGTATTTTTTGGCCTTATATATTTATTTTAAATATATAATGGAAATTTTAAAATTTGATTTTTTATATTTCATTTTTCAGATTTGGCGGTGGGCCCAAATGGGTCAATTTGATTTATAATTATGATAATTATAAATTGATGTTGAAATAATTATTTTATATTTTTCTGTAGATCTTTATAGTGTTAAGATACTTTGGTTGAAATTTGGTGAGATTCGGAGTTCGGAAAATTTGATTTTTAGGCTTAGTGTCAAGTTATTGGGCCTAGGGATCTAGTTGCGAATCCAGAATACATTTTTATAGCCTTCGGGGACTTTTCTGTAAATCATAGGGATCTGTTTGTAAATCGGATAGGGACGTCATTGTAAACTGGAAACACTTCAGGGTCGTTTTGTAATTTCGGTAAACCCCTTTAAATAACATGTTTGGGTTAGGGTTTTTCATCCAAATTTCAGAAGTTGAAGGGTTGTGATGACCTAACCCTAGATGGAGATGGTGGGTGGTGTAACCGGATCTAAGGTGAGATATCATTCCCTATTGATTTTGTTAGTTTTAATTTATTTTTGTTAGGATATGATTACGTCAAGTAATTGTTTGGGGAAGAAGTTTGATGGATTAGGGTTAGGGTTTAAAAAATTTAATTCTGATTATTTGATTTGATTTTTATGGATCTCAAAGGAATTCTTAAGATCAAATTAGATTTATTAGTTTGGGGATTTAATGGCTTTTCGGGTTGATTTTATGCTACGTAAATCATGTTTTTGACTATGATAGAGTCGTTTCTGGAAGTATTTGACAAACAGAAATCTTTCCAACGAATCATTAATCGTCCAATTCGGAGTTCTGGATAGAAAGTTATGGTTTTTGAAGATTTCTGTGCAGTTTATTGAAATCAAATATTTAGCTTGATGTTTGATGAATGTTAGAGATTTAGATGATCCCAAATTTGATGTTTAATGAAGTATAGTTTGTTTTGCTTTTGATGATTTTATTGATCTTGTTAAATAGAGATAATTTGGTTTAGTGGGATCAATGAATATTGATTGGATATTGTTGTTATTTGGATGTAAATTGATTGGATTTGAGTTACTGATCCAATGTCCAAATATTTATTCGAGCAGATACGGATATGTGAGTATATGAGTATTCCTAATATTTATTCGAAGTATATTAGGACTTTGATGAGTTGTTGATTGTAGGTCTATAAGATATCGAATTGGGCAGTGCTGTTAATTGTTGTCATATATAAAAAAATACCGAGTATCTTGATGCTTGCGTGGATGAGTAGGCCGATGGATATTCAAAATAAGTATCCTTTTATATTTTGATAAATTTGCATGATTTGGATATTTTCTTCACATTGATCAAATTGCATTTTCGTTGAATGAAGTTGCATGATTTAATTCATTCATCATGATTAAAATAGCATGAATTATGCTATTCATGTTTCAAGAATTAACATAATATATTTTCTGATGCTTATGCTTTCGAAATAATATTTGGATTAAAGATATTTCGAGAGTTTTGGAAAAATTTAGGACTAGTTAGTCCTAGGAGATTTTATCAAGATGCATATCATGACATATTTTCTGGATAAATAGTATTTCGCCTTTGGGGAGGAAGGTCTAGGACTCGAAGAGTCCCAAGATCGGTGAGGGGTCATTCCTTGCAAAGTCTGCAAACCGGGGCATCCTGTGCAGTGATGGCATCAGCGTCTTCTAATCCGAAGGGAGCTAGCGATTTAGTCGCTTGGGGCTTGGCAACCTGTTTTGGGGAACGGTCTTCCGATAAACCCTACCCGGTATATCATTTAAGCTGCATGATTTCTATGACGTGGACCAAGGATTGGGCCACGTGATTGCGCTCATGAATTAATTTGATTTTTTTTAAAGAAAATTCTTATTTTTTATATATATATAATATATATATATATATATATATATAATGATATTTTTTTAACTCTCATGATTTCTCTGATGTGGGCCAATGATTTGGGCCACGTTTTAAAATATTTTTTTAAAGTTTATGATTTTAAATTGATTTAATAAATAAAATATTTATTAAATGAAATTCTGATTTTCATAAAACTTATTTTTATATGTAACTATCATATGAAGTAATTTGTCAGTGGGCTTATTCACTGAGTTAATTGCTCACCCTATTCGATATGATAACCAGGTATTGCGTATTCTGAGGATTAAGATGAAGTTTGGAATTTTCGCATCTTTCAGAAATTTCTTCGACGTAGCGGTTCGAGGATACGATCAACTACTTTTCATTCTAGTATTTTGTTTATGTCAGACTCTGATATTTTGTAAGACCAATATTGTTTTTATGTTTTATCACTTTCAATTTTTATTATATTAGGTTTTTTTTCAAGTAAAAGAAAAAAATAAGGCTGTAAATTTTGGTCTTGTATTTGGATTAAGTTCAGTAGCGACCCATTTACCGTCCGATTTAGATAAATGTGGGGCGGGTGAACCAAACAACCAAAATGTGAGAATAAGCCTATGACAGACCCCACACGAGCCCTTTAATAGATAGTTCTCAATTACCTAGCAAAAAAAAAGTTTCTATAGTGTTCTGATATTTAGATATATCTAAGTATTTAGAGTGTTTCCTTATATCTAGAATATCTAAGTAATCTAGAGTGTTCTTGAATATTGAGTATTCCAAGTGTCTATAACTTGTAATATAAAATCTGCCAATGGAGCAGATACGGATAATATTCATATACATCCGAACCGGTATCTGATATCCGATGGATATTCAAAATAAGTATCCGTATCCGATTTGAAAATCCAGATTCAAATAATTATTTGAAATAACTAAAAAGTTTAAATGGATGCAGATATATATGATTCAAACATCTAAAAATTCAATATCCAAAATAAAAATCATAAATCTAATATGTAAAATCTTCGATAATTACTTAGGGCACGTTAGGCCGGCTCTTGGGTTTGAAAAAACTATCAAACTCTACCTCCCATCCAAACGGAATTTCAGTTTTTGCGTTTTAAGGATGGTGGTGATGAAAAGCCGCGTTACACCGCTTCGTCGATTTTCCAAAAGCAGATGCCCACACCGCCGAGCCAAATGAGCCCTTAGTATAAAACATAAAATCATAAGTAAACACAGGAAACACTACACATTGTAAAGTAAAAAAAAAACTCATGCTAACACTAAAATATAATTATATTAATATAATAAATAATAATAATATAAAATTATTTCAGATATGGATATTTTTTAATCGCTTACCATTATATTTGTACTTGAAATAATATTATATTATTATTTATTACATTAATATAATAAAATATAATATAATATTTATTATAGAATTAAAAATGATTGCTTTTGTATATTTACACCTTGTTAGTGAAAGGTAATTTATTATATAAAAAAAATTATATTATAAGTGCAGAAAAGAAAGGTTGCGGCGGCCGAACAGCGCAGAAAATTTCGGTTAGTTATGTTCTGTTCATACAAATGCTAGTCTTCCAAAATACGAACAATACAATAGAGACAAACCACTTTATTATTAATAATGCAAAACGAGTTGACACAAGCCTTTTATTGAAATACAAGTAAAGATAGCATGTGGTTCTACGTATGAGGACCCAATCAGGCAGTACTAGTTATTGTTGTCTTCCCAGAACTGGCTCTGCAGGTAGTCTATCACCTTCATATCCACCTGAAACGCCTTGGCAAGAATACCACCATCGATCTTTGGATTTGACCCAAACACCGCGTTAGCAATCGTTATGACACCAGGATTTTGGCTACTCAGAGCAGCGATTGCCACAGCGTTCTCGTGTCCAGGGTTGAACTGGAAGTGAATGAGTCCGACAGGGAACACGAAAACATCACCCGCGTTGAGGACTTTGAAAATGAGACGGTTTTGAGGGTTGGAAGTGACGAAACCAACGAGGAGAGTTCCCTCGATGACCGTCAGTATTTCGGTCGCTCGTGGGTGGGTGTGGGGAGGGTTCTGCCCGTAAGGGGCATAGTCGATGCGGACGAGGGAGATGCCGAGAGTGTTTAGGCCCCCAATCTGGTTCACGTTGACGGTGGTCACATTCGATCCAACTTTGTTGTTGGTGTTACCTGGCTTGTTTAGGCCCGAGAAGAAGAAGTCGTCAGCATCGACCTTCATCGGGTTCTTGCAAACAAATCCATTCACCAGCACTGTAAAATCAAAGCGTCCAACATAGCTAATTTGCTCTCCAAGCATCCTTACATGTAATTAAACAAGAGTTATGCATATTGAAGAATAATAGTGACATTTAAATGCCAGGATTGGAAGGAGTAGTACCTTGGGATGTGTTGTCGGCCACGCAGAAGTCTTGGAGAGGGCCGGGGTCCGAGGCGAAGACTGCCGAAGAAGCCATGGCGAACAGGACTACCATCAATAAAGCAGAACCCATTGTGTACAATTTATAAACTTCAATCCAATAATATTTTGGGAAATATTTGGCTCTCTGAATGATTATGGAGATTGGTGAGTTGTAAGCTCTGTGTTACTAATGGGTATTTATAGGCACAGAAGAGTGATCAGGTGCCACTGAAATGGTCTCCAAATGAAATGCACATTGTTTATTTTATTGGTTTATTTTCCAACAAGTAATTAATCTGTCAAGTAATTGACATGATCAAACAGGCCGGTTTTGTTTTAATTATTTTATTCTTTTAATTTTATAACGAGTAAATTAATATTTGCCAGGCACCGGTTTGGACTCTGTCTAAGAAAATGTTTGTAAAGAGGATTCTTCTAAGAAAATGTTTGTAAAGAGGATTCTTCTAAGAAAATGTTTGTAAAGAGGATTGGTTTATTTTTGTAACAAGGAATAGTTCAACTGACTTTCTTTCCCCTTTTCAGGGACAAGAACACCATTGTAGAAAGTTGATTTGGTGATGCTAGCAATGATGTATTGCAAAGGTTAATTGTTTCTATGGCTTCACTGTAGAAGAATTTAGGGCACAGAGAAGATTGGAGTTTGAGGTGTGAAGATTGCTATCATTAAAGTGTTATTAGTCCCCACTCAAATATATTGAGTTTGCCTGAAGGTTTATAGACTAAACACTTCCACAAAACAACTTAAGGAGTATGCAGATAGCAACTCTACAGAACTCCATCATCAATCAGCATCTACAGAACTCTACAGACTCTACAGAACTCCGAAGCTTGTTAGTCAGCATCAATCAGCTTTTATCAAGGGACGAAGCATCCAACACAACATCCTTTTGGCTCATGAGCTGATTAAGTACCTCAATCATGGCAAATCTAGAGCTTGCATCAAGGTTGATCTCAAGAAAGCATTTGACAGTGTTAATTGGTCTTACCTACCTTGAAGAAGTTCTCCATAGGTGCAAGTTCAGCGAGCATTGGATATCACTGTGTTTAGAGTGTGTCACCTCTCCAAAATATTCTGTTCTTGTCAATGGATCCCCAGTCGGCTTCTTCTCATCTTCATGTGGGATTCGTCAAGGCGACCCTCTTTCTCCCCTTCTCTTCACACTTGTTATGGAGTCTTTTTCTGCTAGACTCAACACATTTGTTGATGAAAACAGGGTGGGGCATTACATAAATGGGGCTCTCAATATTAGTCACCTCTGTTTTGCTGATGACTTATTGGTTTTCACTGACACCAAGTTGAGCACGGCCAATGCACTGTTGGATCTTTTTAGATCATTCGCTTTGTCTTCGGGGCTTCATCTCAACACAACCAAAAGCCAAATATTTGCTTCCTACAGTCCTGCTGCCCCGAACTTTTGTAATGTTCTTAATATTGAGCAACAATCCTTGCTTGTCCGGTATCTTGGTTTACCACTGCTAAATGCCACTCTTAAATATTCCCACTGCGTACCCCTTATTGATAAGATCTGGAAACGTATTCACTCTTGGGAAGGTCATTCTCTCTCTCGTGCGGGTCGAATAGAACTTATTAAGTCTGTTCTATCATCATTTCATATTTTCTGGACTTCCGCCTTCAGTCTTCCTTGAAGGGTTCAAAGAGACATTGAATTGATTATTCGAACATTCCTATGGCAGGGTCATTCTATAGAAAGGAAATTACATCACATCGCTTGGTCCACTGTTTGCAAGCCTAGTTCAGAAGGTGGATTGGGAATCAAATCCATTAAGGATTGGAACATGGGAGCAGCTGGGGTTCGTCTTTGGGACATTATTTGCAATCATGCCTCTCTATGGTCCAAATGGGTATCAACCCGATACTTAAAGGGAAGAAACATCTGGACTGTTCACTCCCCTATTGGCAGCACTAGTTCTTGGACTTCTATATTAAAATCGAGATTATGGATCGCTCCAAAAGTCAGATACATTATATTTGAAGGTAAATCAATTAATATTTGGTCTGATCCGTGGCTTATGGGATATGGGCTAAAGCATTACTTTGGCCGTACCTCTTACATCTGGGGTCCTCCTCAATCTGCAACTTTGGATCGTCTGATACACAATGACAATTGGAGGAAACCTGCTCGCTGGCCTTCCTCACTAAATCAGATCTGGGCTGAAATTTAACTCATTGAAATCGGGGGTATGGGGCTAGATGAGATTATTTGGTCACCATGCAAATTTGGCAAGCTTAGTCTAACCTCTGCTTGGCAATTCATTCGGTCCCCCACTATTCCACTCAAATGGACCTCTTGGCTCTGGCTCCCCAACCAAACACCTTGCCATTCTGTTTGTGCCTGGCAAGCCTTTCAGGACAAACTCCCAACGAGATCAAGGCTTCTTCGAAAAGGTCTCCTCAATGATGCCTCTTGTCTTCTTTGCCACTCTTATGATGAGGACGTCGACCATCTCTTCCTCAAATGTTCTTACGCTCGCTACATATGGTTATCCCTCCTCAAGAAAATGCATATTATTACTTCTCTCCCCAGATCATTTGCTCAATTGCCAAGTTGGTTGGATATTGTTGCCTCTTCTAGTGTCCTAAAATCCATTCTTCAGTTATCCCTAACCACTATTATTTGGTTCATTTGGCTTGAACGAAATGATCGTGCCTTCAGAAATCTGTCCAATCCCAAACATCGTATTCTTCTTCGGATTCGAGCTTTCATCAGGTCCAGATTTTCATCCATCACTCTTAAGTCTCCTTCATCTTCTGAAGTTGCTCAAATGGTTGCCTTCTTTGGCTTCTCCATTCTGGAAAGTTGTGAGACCCTCATGGATGTTCATTGGGCTCCTCCACCTATTGGATGGACCAAATTAAACTCAGATGGTTCTCTAACAGTCGATAGGGGAGGCTATGGAGCTCTCTTGCGGAATGAAGACTCCGAGTTTCTTTGCGGTCTAGTTGGTCGATATGACCTCCCATCTATCAACTTGTTAGAACTCAAAGCCATTGAGGTGGGGATATGGCTTGCCATCAAAACAGGGGTTCGACGGTTATGGATTGAATCGGATTCCACAACCGCAATCGCTTGGGTCAAGGGGAAAGACTCGCGTCCTCGGAGTGCAATCCGTAGTTTTCGCTCTATTCATTGTGGTCTTCACATTTTGGAAGATTGGAAAGCAACTCATATACATAGAGAAGGAAACTCTCCGGCAGATTTGATTGCATCCTACAGAGCTGAAAGAGGGGAAACACATCTCCTCCCTACAAATATTTGGTCTGAACTTCGGGTTGCTATCACACAGGACAAATCCGGTGTACCATACTTTCGAAGGAAAAGTTGACCTTCTTCTTTTTGAACATGCTCTATAGCTGGGTTACAAGGAAGGATTTACTTTTTGCAAATGGCTGATGGTGACTTGGTTTAGCCCCCTCAATCTCTGTTTCTCTAACACTTTTCTTGTTTTTCAATATTGTGACTTTTCATACTTGTTGTAAAGTTTTTTCATAGTAATACAAATTTGATTTCCAATAAAAAAAACTCTACAAAACTCCTACAATACTATGAAGGCTGTAAAACTGATACCCTAATCTGTTTAATTATTAGATTTATGTAGGGCTTGAAGGGTTGCCTTTGCAACCTTTCAGAAATTTTGTTATTGGAGTAGGGATGCCTTGCATTCTTTCATAAATTTCAGTTATCACCTTAAGAGGTGGCTGTTGTAAATTTTCAAAGGGATGTGACTGTTGGCTTAGTTATTTGAATTTCAACCAGCAAAAATAATTTTATGTTATTTTTCATACACACACACGTGCTAAGTGCGCTTAATAATGCACCATTATGCACCTACACACGCGCGCACTAAGTGTGTGTTGTCCTTCTTTGTCTTTTCCAAGATACCCTTACACATGTGGGCTAATATACAAAGTTGAAATAATTTTCTCAATTTTTGATGTGGGACTATTCTGAAGCACCCAATTCACATATTACAATCTTCTTCAACATTCACACCAAAGAAGCATTCAATACATTAGAAAAAAAGAAACCTCGAATGAAGTGAGATTATCTGGACTCTCCGGACAAGATTGACGTTGTTTTAGATCAACGAACACTTACAGCAATACACCAAGAGAAAAAGAAGAAAAAAGGAAGTAAATCAGTCGACTGTAACCCATCGCCGTTGATCCTTGTCCTCTCAAGTCAGAACTTGGAGTTCTAATCAAATTGTTTGTAATATAATTCATGGAAGTCATCAACAATAAACCCAAAATCAAATGGAATAATGGAAACACCACATGGGAGGTCGATTCCTCCTTCATGAGAAGCCTTTTTTAATTGGGAGGATGGCGATGCGAGTTGCCTAGTTTTCTTTTTTTTACATGTATTTACGCTTTATGTTGATCTCTTTTCGAATTTTGTAATTCAAATTCAAGAATAAAATCGGATAGTAAACATATACCTTTCTTCAAAAAAAAAAACAACCACATGATGGAATATAGTAGTCGGTCTAAGTTTACATCTACGAGAAATGGTATAATACGTGAGATACAAATCAATAATAAACTCACAAACTCTATCATGGAGCTTCTCTCTAGTAAAAACTCCAATGAATTCCTAATTATCTAACTTCTTCCCCATGCAATCTCCTACTAAAAGTTATCACTACTAAAATCCTTTTTGCAAGATTTTATGAGATTTATATTAAATACCAATGAAGATAGAGTCTTAACTAACCTTGTAAATTGGATGCATGCCCATCTTCATCATGGCTATCTGAAGTTGGTACACCGAATTCGAGATATAACCCGACAATATGGCCAATAAATATAAATAAAAAGAGTGACTTTAAACAATTAATTCTTACATATAAATGTTGGAAACAGATAATGAGCACACATTTCCACATACAGTTCCAGCTCCTAGGTGCTTTATTTGGGCTTTCGTTGTGTAGGAGACAAAATATGTCTCACCCAAATAAGGAATACGAGTGCAAGACTTGACCATAGTAGTGAAAGGAGAGGGCCCACTTGTGCGTCAAAGCTCATCTCAAGTAAAGCTTAATCCATGAATTGAAGTCTACCTCAGATAAAAGTCTATCTCAGCGTAGAGGCTTATTTTAAACAAAGGTCCGCCTCAGCTTATGAGGTCACCTCGGATTAGGCAGAGCAGCACCTCAGGTTGGACCACTAGCGAAATTACAGAAAAGCCGAGGGAATATTCCCTAACATAGTGGCTGTAACCAACTGTCAGAAATCGGTTATGATGAGCTGATCCCAGATCATATGTGTCAACCGATCCAAGAGCCACGTGAAAGATTTCATCCCATGATATGTTCACATCTCCATAACAAACACGTCACCTCCACTTATAAATGGAGGGGTATTACCTTCTATAAAAAAGGAGGGAGACTTCTTCTCCTCCGAAAAAACCCTAGACTCAAGCTTGAAATCCTATTTTAATGGAGATTTGACTTGATCATCGAAGGTTATTAGGACGACACTATTTTCGGGGTGAGATCCCGCTAAAAAAGGAAATACGTGTGACTTGATTCCTTAATAAGGGTACATATGCAGCATAAGAAGTTAAATCAGGTTCAGTTCAAACAAAAATTTCATCAATCGATCCACCGTAGACCCTCATCATCGTCTCTTCACGGATCTACCCAAACGAAGCCCGGGTCATCCTTGAGTCCAACGATTCAAAGAGGAGCACATTTTCACCCCCCACACATTGTATATGAACTCATTTACAGAAAAAGTAAAAGTAATTTGATCAAATATGACGATAAAAAAGAATATATAAATACTTCAATGAAATATATGAACTCGTTTACGGAATACTTCTTTTGGCAGAGCATACACTCCATGGGTAATTGTTAATGGGTCTAAACAAAGGGAAGATATATAGACTACATCTAACACAACTTTCCAAACAATGATTATGTGACATGAATAAGATTGTACGTTAAATTTTACCTAAAAAGCGAGGCGCATTGTTTTCAAACAACTTTTGTGGTAGGTAATTGATTTGTATTAACCACATTGTGTGAGATTTACAAACCGTAAAATATATTAGAACATCTCACTGTCTAAGGCCCCGTTTGGCGGAGTGGTTTGACGGCGTTGGTGGGGGCTGACAGATGCGATCACATAGACAAGCATCACTTTTCGTGTTTGCGTCAACAACCTAAAAACCCTTTGTTGTAACTCATTTTTTTCATTTTTTCTCGTGTCGACCCGATGTTGTGAAACATCGCTTCCACCCGGCACAAAATCTTTATTAATTTAAAGCTCGCAAAGGGTTCCAAATGCTGTTTTTCCCATAGCCCAAGCTTCAACTGTGGTTGAATAAGTTTCACTCCAAATTTTACTGCAATGTATTGCAGCCCAATTTTTATATACACTATAAGGCCCTTGAGTTCCAACAGGTTGATGGTTGGGTGAGGCCGACTCTGCATCTGGTGCTTCCCAGGTCACCTTAGTAACCTTTGTTAAAGAGTTATTATTAGGAGAATATTTTTTCTTTATTATCATTATTATGATATTATTAGTTGCCTAGTTTTCTTGTTTCCTTTTCTTATATTTTAGGTTTTCTATTGCTTATTTATAAATTGAGCCTATAGCTCCTTTAATATGATAGTAAGAAATCACAACAGGATTGGATGAAGGCGTTATGGAACTCCTCTCAACCTCCTCGTTGGAGCTTCCTTTGTTGGCAAGCTACTCTCAACAGGTTACCAATGCTGGATCGATTGTGGAAGAGGCAAATTGTGCAGTACAACCAATGTGCACTTTGTTCTGCTGAAGAGGAGTCTGTTTTTCACCTCTTCTTCAAATATTCGTATGCGGCTTACATATGGGCCTCGCTTTTTCGCCGGCTAAAGATTAGGAGGCAAAGTTTGAATGGAGTGTGCGAATTGTTATCTTGGTTCTATTCCTGCTCTCATTCTATCCTTGGAAAGAGAATTACTCTCTATGGTCAAAATTTTTTGGTCCATTTGGTTAGCCAGAAATGAGAAAATTTTTAATCACACTCTCACTCCCAAGACCAAAGTGCTTGCACAAATCATTCACTCCACAAGGAAACGGTTTGAAGGTAGTATCCTGGAGGATTCAGGATCTCCCTTGGCTGTTGGCTTGGCTTCCCTCCTTGGGGTGGAGATGAGGTAAAAATAGGACACTTCTGTGGAGGTTAAATGGTCCCCTCCTTCCTTGGGCTGGCTGAAGGTCAATTCGGATGGGTCCCATGGGGATGATATATTTGCTTATGGTGCTCTGGTTTGCGATTCTCAAGGTGACTTTGTCTGTGGTATTGCTACAAGAACAAGGGCTGCCTCTATCAATATCCTGGAGCTCAAAGGAATTGTGGCAGGACTCCAGCTTTGTCAGAGTATGAGTAACCTGAATGCATTGAAAGTTATTTCTGAGACAGACTCTACTACAGCAGCAGCTTGGGCTGGTGGGAAAGGGTATATTCCTTGGTCGGCTTTTCATGACATTCGTCTCATTAGCCAGCTTTCCTGCCAGCTTCAAGAGTGGAGAGTTCGACATGTGTATCGCAAAGGAAATCGGGTAGCGGATTGCTTAGCTGCAGCCCGTTCTGAAATGGGGGTCACACTGCTCGAGCCCTATCATCTATAGAATGAAATTAGGCTACTGATTTCAGATGACAAACATGGAGTGTTGCAAACTAGGATATCTTGATGTGTTAGTTTTAAATACTCTACTCCCCTGCATCTCTTTGAGTAAGCATCAGTGTATCTCTTGAGGGAACTCTTTGTTTCTCCCCAAGATTCCTTTTTTCTTTTGAACCTGATGTACGATTGTAAGTTTCTCATATAGGAATAGATTGATTTACCAAGCACAAAAAAAAAATGCCATCATATTGCTCAAAACAGAGTGTTTGCATTCTTTGTAGTTCCAGCAGTGTGCATGTAATCAATTCACCAATACTTCCATGAAAGAATTATTAGTCTTCTGGAGCCCCATTTGCCTTAGGAAGGTGTCCAAATATTGGAAGAGAAAGTGTAGTTCAGTAATAGATAATCTGGAATTTCAGCTTCAGGTTTACATAAAGTGCAAGTGTGATCATAGACTGATCCCTTCCTTGAGAGTATTTAGAGTAGGGAGTTTCTTCACTGAGTCTTAGAGGCTGTAATTAATGCAAACCTAGTCTTCCCATTCTTTGGGAGATCATTTAAACCTCTCTTCGTTCCACACCTCACTAAGTTTAAGATTCTCTGTTTTACTTCTTTGCGAAATATGGATGGTAGGCCATTACATTCAACTTCGATCTGCTTTTATCTCTTGCAAAATATCGTTGAGATGAGTAGGCCACCGAAGACAGCTCTTCCAATCCAGGCTACCTGTGAAATAAGGAAATTTGGATTCACTTGTTGAGGGGGAACCCAAGAGAATACAGCAAAACTATATAAATGGTCATTTAGACCATTGCTCTGTAACCCTTTGAATCCTTGTTTGCGAGAAAAGGATTCGACTCCATGGCGACGAGCTAGCGGCTGATAGTTCAATTTGCCAAATGTTCTTAATTATCTGTAATTAATTTTCCTCTTCAAATTTTCCGGTTGCTGATAGAATCAGGCCATAATATGATTGGACCCTATCTGATCTGCAAAAGATGGTCCAATAGAGTTTTACAAAAGAGAATCGGTCAATTGGTTAATTTATGCAATGTTTCAAGTTTTGACAACAGAAGTAATTTGATTAGTATTTTGAATATGTTGATCCACTTGGGTTAGGGGTCTTTTTTATATCTGGAAAATTAATAGAATAAGTAAAAAATCTTACCTTACATTCAGCCTAAGTATAAATAAATATCCTAATGTTCTCCAAAGCTATGTTTGTGTATCAACGCAGTTTCAGTAGTGTAGATAAATTTATATCTGAATATATATATATATATATTTGGCTTGGTAAATAATTTCATTTCAAGATATTACAAAATGCACATCCGAATAAAAGAGAAGAAAGCTTGGGGAGTGAGGCAAAAAATATCTCAACCCCCAACAATTACAATATGATGCTATAGAGTTTTATTTCTCAGCCCTCAGCAAAAAATACGATCAGATGGGAGAGTATGTTGTTGACGAGTTCTGAAGCATATGTTACGAGTTCTTTATCATTGGAGTCTATAGTATCGTTGCTATTGACTGACATCAGCTATAGCGATCTCAACTTAGAACATCGATTCTGTAATCTCATGCTTACTCCATATGTTTCCTGATGATTTAATCTAAGATTAATTTGTAATGCATCCATCAATGTACAGTTATCTACCTATGTATAGTTTAATATAAAATACCAAAAAATTTGAAATGTCAGTATGTCGATATAGAAATTTTGATCAAGATGGTATCAAACTCAGTCCTCATTTTGAAATTTGGTATGTATAAAACCCGACACACATTTTGTCTTGTAAGACAATTCAGGAAACAATTCTATATCATTATGATCATTACTAATATTAATTTATGAAAACAAATACATTCTTTATTATTTAAATAACTGCAAAACAAGTGCATACATGCTCTGCTTATTGAAACAATAATCGTCAGAATTATTTTTAAGGAAATGACGGACATAATAAAGCACTAGTTATTATTGTCCATCCAGAACTGGCTCTGGAGATAGTCTATCACTTTCTTGTCCACCTGAAACGCCTTGGCTAGAACACTCTCATCGATCTTCGGATTCGATCCAAACACCGCATTAGCAACAGTGATAACACCGGGGTTTTGGCTACTTAAACCTGCGATTGCCACCGCGTTCTTGTGTCCACGGTTGAACTGGAAGTGAATGAGCCCTTCAGGAAACACGAAAACATCACCCGCGTTGAGGACTTTGAAGATGAGACGGTTTTGGGGGTTGGAAGTGACGAAGCCGACGTGGAGAGTGCCCTCAATCACCGTAAGTACCTCCGTTGCTCGGGGGTGAGTGTGTGGTGGGTTGAGCCCGTATGGGGCGAAGTCGATGCGGGCGAGAGAGATGCCCAAAGTGTTTAAACCAGCTATCTTATTCACGTCCACCGCGGTGACGTTCGATCCAAGTCTGTTGTTAGTGTTCCCTGGCTTGTTCAGGCCTGAGAAGAAGAAGTCCTCGGCATTCACATCCATGGGGTTCTTGCAGACGAATCCGTTGACCAGAACTGGAAACATGAAATAACCAGTTAACATAATGAGCTCTCTATGTACAAGTATTATTACATGTATTTAGACAATTCAATCACGTGATAAAGTACTAGTTGATCAAGCATAGAAACTGCGCGTGTTAATAGTAGTACCTGGAGAAGCTTTGTCGGCGACGCAGAAGTCTTGGAGTGGGCTGGGGTCCGAGGCAAGTACTACCGAGGAAGCCATGGCGAGGAGGACAACTATCAACATTGCAGAAGCCATTGTATTCAATCCAAATAATACCTAGCTTCTAAGCTTAGGTTCTCAGAAGGATTTGGAGATTGGTGGGTTGTGAGTTCTCGTGTATGGCTGGCTATTTATAGTTATTGAAGAGTAATCAGGTGCCATTGAAATGGTCTGTAAATCAAACAGATTTTGTCCATTTTATTAGATTAATGTTATAATAACAAGTAATCTCTGTCTACAAATTGACCTGGTCAAAAACGTTTGGCCATAGCTATTCTCTTAATCTTATAATGAGTAGTTAATGTTTACCAGACACATTCAGATATATGGTGGTGAATTTGTCCAAGAAAATCTATCTGAAATTTTATATTAACGAAGAATTGTTCAACTGACTTTTCTTTCCCCTCATTCTGGAACGAGAACGCATTTGAAATAAAATAAAATAAAATAAATTGAATGGATGATGTTTGCCAATATGTCATTGTAATGGTAAACTGTTTCTGTAGTTCACACAAACCACATAGGACTTGATCAACATCACTTCACCAGGACGCTTTTGGATGATGGGAGACTATATTGCTTGAAAATATCCAAGAAAGCAAGAATTCAGCTAACATAATAACTAAGATAGTGACAACAGGGAAACTAGAGTTGTGCATAGCTCCAGTTGATCTTCTAGCTTGAGGATAGGGATGAGCGCACAAGATTATAGATCAACCACTTCGATAAAAGTTTTTATTTTTAATTCAGTCTACAAGTGGGAGATTGTTATATTATGGAGCCTGATGATGTTTTTTAAACTAATCTCAGAAATCATAAATTATGTCATAACTCAAAGAGTAAGTAATTTGAAGAACTCATATATAATATGATTTATAATATAAAGATAATAAGATCAAGTGAAAAGGGGTTGGAATCGCCTGGTCGAGAGACACATAGGAGATACTATCCTTGAAACGAATATGTCTTCCATACGCACGAAGTTTCACCGACACATTCGTTCCCGAGATACAACTCAACTTACGAGATTCCTCCGACTTCCCATGGTGCGATCAAGTGGAGTCATCGAACCAAATCCTTCAATTGTTGATACCCGAAATGAAATAGATAAGGCGTGATCAAGATCAATAGATAAAAAGTATTTTAGAGTATATGGAATGAGTGCTCCATTTTATTTTCTCCTTTTTTTTTCTCAATATAGGAGAGAAGCAAGGATGAAACGGCTACTCATTGAATGCCATACGTTGACAAATTGATTCAAAAACGTATTAGATTCAATGCTCCTTTTTGTAACTCATGCATATAAATTCCATTCATGCATATATCTATTAAACATTTATGGGTGGCTCTATTTGAGCCCCTCAAAACTGTAAGTAAGCCCCTCTTATTAATAAGTCCCTCACATTTTCATAACTTAATTTATAAGCCCCTCATATATTAACCCTATATTTAAACAATAAGTTAGCCCCTCTCACATCACTTCGATGATTCCCTATCTCTTATCCTTCGATGATTCCCCCAAAAACACGATCTCTCTCACCACTTCAACTTCCCCACAGATCTGAAGTGTATTTGTTGGTAGCAAAAATCTTAAAAACTAGACCATGCATACCCAACAAAACCACATTCTATTCAAAACTTTAAATTAGTTTTGAAATCTTGAAAAATATGTGATATTTATAAATCCCTATAATAGTGGTAAGGTTTTCTTTGTATATCACATCAAAACAAATATGAAATTTTTTTAAAAAAAATACACGGTTCATGTGATTTGGTAATTTGAAATATATGTTAGATTTAAATCCTTATAATTATATATTGTAATGTAATTGTAATATATGTATTACACCCCCTTCATACTAATGTTTTTTTTCTTCTTTCGACAATGTATTCATACCAATATTTCACATTAGGCATTTATTTATATAGTGTGAAATATGTGATATTAAATTTTTTTAAAATCAAATCCCTTAAAATTGTCTAATAGAATTTGTAGAGATAATATTCAACAAAAAAAAAAGTTTTCATGCATAAAAGATCAATTTGGCACAACAAAAAAAGTTTCACCCACAAACAAAAATGGATTTTTTTAATTAATATTTAGCCAATCAAACATATATTTTTTTATTATTTTTGGTGAAAATTGAAATAAACAATTATAATAAAAAAATTTACATCGACCGTATACCAAAAAAGAAAAAAATTAAAATCTACATTTATATATATCCATTCAATTTCAATTGGAGCATACATTGAAGCCCAGAATTGAGGCCACATTGATCCTCAAGAATAATTCACCTATTTTATAAATAAATATATAAATAAATAAATAAATTTAAATGAGATGTATGCTTATTGAAAGAATCTTAGCTAAAGATTTTACCAAAAAATTAGATGGGCTTTCTTATTGGGGGTGTACTTATTAGGAAAATCTTAATGAATGGTAGACAATAAAAATCCATTTAAGAGGGGCTTACTTACAATTCTAAGGGGCTCAAATAGAGCCAAACCACATTTATATATGTGTGTAACCTTCAAACAGATGCAATAATATGTGATCCGTTACAACACATGAGAGAAATTGAATTATGTATTTTGGTCAAAATTCCAACAGATATCCCGAGAGAATTGTTGTGGCACTACATAGAGTTGGATGGGGGTCAACCATTTTTATGTATTGATATTTTTTCAATTAATGAGATTTTAAATATAAAAGGACATTTCATGTTATTCATTAGGTTCTACGGTTTTTATTTTCGGCATGGGCCACTGTAAAAACTTCTGGTTGATAGTGAATTGATTTCTAGTGTGCTCCATGAAGGATGTAGGCAAGGTTTGCCGAACCATATAATTGTTTAATTTTATCTTGATCAATTACATCTCAAGATCCATAATTCGTAACATTTTTTTTGTATATCTCCCCTAAAAAAATCACTTTTCAGCAAAAAATATCCTTGATGATCTGTTATTTCAAACAATACCCCTCCAAAATATTTAAATTATACATGAATGTTGTTGTTTTACCCATCGAGACATATTGTTAGTTTTAGAGTTTTAAATGGAGCATTTTGACAATATAAGATTGATTGAAAGATACATCTATGCAAAAGAGAAAAACCCATTTTAAGTTATAACTCTTTTATTTGTGACTTCATAACAAATTTTACAAATGATTTATTTAATAATTATTAAAAAAATTATTATATCAACACCCACCGTTCGCTGCACCTAATCGTTTAACTATATATATATATATATATATATATATATATATATATATATATATATATATATATATATATATATATATATATATATATATATATATATATACATAATACATTATCTTGTATATAAATGGGTCAAAAAAATAAGGGTGTTGATGTAGGTTGACTTTTTTTATTTTTTTTATTTACATGCACATTGTGCGTGGATAAAAGACTAGTTTCAGACTAACTGGATTGGAGAGCATGTTGAACCTGTCAAAGACATCCTTATTCCACTTCCTGAGAATAACATTCATATGTTGATATTTCTTGGCAAGCTAAAACAGAGGAGTTCCAGGTAAATCCCTCGCCCAAGCTTTGGCCACTACTACCTCGGAAAGTGGATAAATTTTCACATTTGAAAATATTTTTAAAGGTTTAGCCCCTAGGCTAAGAGTAGATTGACAATAAGCTTGAGAACCCAGTGATCTTGATGCAGCATGTAACCACGCTCTTTTATAATTTATGAATCCGTTCAAAGGAACGAAATCGGTAGGTTCCAATGACACTGTTGATTCTTTAAGCAGAATGTCAGGGGGTTGGGCTTCAATAATCTGTTGATTTCAGATGAAATACCAGAGAATTGGGAGGTCTATGCAGTTGTTAGTACTTCTAACAAAATACAATAAATAAAATTTAATAAATTTAATAATAAATAATCTAATTGTCAATTGGTTTACAGGTCTATTTATAGAGTGGAGAATCCCAACAAACTAGGATCTCAACTAATTATATAAATCTTAGACCTAATAAACAAATCTATAAATAACCTAACTAATATTTAAATTTGAATTCAAATATATGATTTGAAATTTAGATCTAAATATAGTAACTAAATAAATGAGATAAATCCTAAAAAATGTATAAAATCCTAACAAACTAAATTTTTTTTATTAAAATTATAAATCAATCATCATTATTCATTTGGTTGTCTTCAATATCGATCGAACGGTCCATGATCGCGCTACATCATTCCCTCCCTCTTCAGAAAAACTCGTCCTCGAGTTTGCTTGAAGAAGTTGGATATGTAGTCCAAGCATTTGATGACGTGATTCACTGACTTTCTTGCAACTAGGTTCCACCTCGAGCGCTCGTGGCGAACGCTCCTCGTACGATTTTGATGTAGATAATCGAGAAGTTGTAATCATGATTTATGAAAAGAATGGATCCTCAAAATGATGGTCGCACGTGTGAAATAATTCTTGTGTGAATTGAATATGATCAAATATTTGAGCAGAGTTCTTGTGATCAGACTCCTCGGACTCCTCCATCTGTTCATCGAAGATCTGTGGAATGTATGTTTTCTTGATTTCTTCATCAAAGATTGGTGGAAGATTTACCTCTTCAATCTTCTCATTGAAGATAGATGAAAGGTTCACCACTTCAATCTCTTCATCGAAGATAGGTGGAAGCTCCACATCTTCAATTTCTTTGTCTTCATCGAAGATAGGATTTGCCTCTTCAATTTCTTCATCTTCATCAAAGATACGTAGATGGATCGTCTCTTCGAACGGGTTATCGAAATCTTCTCCAATGCAATCATCCGCCTCAGATCGCGTGTAATCATGCTCTTCTACGGTTCCTGTCAAATGTACGAAATCGGTAGGCTCTAACGGTATTGTTGATTCTTCAAGGAGAATGCCAGGGGGTTGGGCTTCAATAATCTGTTGATTTCGGATGAAATAACAGAGAATTGAGAGGTCTATGCAGCTGTTAATACTCCTAACAAAATACGATAGATAAAATTTGATAACTTCAATAATCAATAATTTAATTGTCAATTGGTTTACATGTCTATTTATAGAGTGGAGAATCCTAACAAACTAGGATCTCAACTAATTATATAAATCTTAGACCTAACAAACAAATATGCAAATAACCTAAGTAATATTTAAATTTGAATTCAAATATATGATTTGAAATTCAGATCTAAATACAGTTACTAAATAAATGAGATAAATCCTAACAAATGCATAAAATCCTAACAAACTAAAAAAAATTATTAAAATTATAAATCAATCATCATTATCCATTTGATGGTCTTCAATATTGATCGAACGGTCCATAATTGCGCTACATCAAATCTGAAAGACCTTCCCCAAGTTGATGAAAATGAAAGGGGCCCGTCTAGTCCCACCAACAAATTTGCTTACCCCATCAGTCGGCAAAAAAAAAAAAAATACCGATGTTTTGCTATCCCCACCGATTCGGCCAGTTCGACTAGATTTGGTTGTCATTTCAGGTTTTGGGTGACCGGACTTGATCGTCATTTCAGGTTTTGGGTGACTGGATTTGGTCGTCATTTCAGGTTTTGGGCGACCAAACCTGGTCGAACAAGATTTGTAATAAAATTTATAATTTTGTTTCTTGAATACATAATCACACGACGTATATCCTCCTTTTGAATCCTTCATATCACTCCAAGTCTGAGTTGTAATATAGGGAGAATAAATCATTATTCTTAAATGTAGAATATAAGAACAATTTTTTTTACATAAGTTACAGACAAATTTCAAAAGCCAAATATAAAATGTGTTTGGATCAACTGATATGTTTTTTTATTTTCAAACAAAGAATCATCTTAACTACGAATTCAAACGAAGCTTAAAAATGATATATATTTATCTAATAAGATATTTTTCTATAAAAATTTGAAATAATTGAAAGTATACATACTTACATTTTTTTCAGTCCCTTAACTGTTGTTTGGATAAAAAAATAAATGTAGAATATGATGAATAAACCCAAAAATTTATTTGTTTACAAAGAATAAGTAGATATAGTTCTGAACCCTGTTCGATCAATTATGGTTGTCCAAAACCTGAAATAACGATCAATTACGGTGACCCATAACCTGAAATGGTGACCAAGTCCGGTCGTCCAAAACCTGAAATGGCGACCGATTTTGGTCGAACTGGATTGGTGGGAACAGCAAAACACCGATTTTTTTTTTATTGGTGGGATGAAAAAAATGCTTGGTGGGGATAGACACGCCCAAATGAAAGTCAGTAAAACTGTCAATCCAGGGAAAGTTAACCAAAGAAACGGTCGAGT
This sequence comes from Acorus calamus, assembly GCA_030737845.1. Taxonomy (NCBI): domain Eukaryota; kingdom Viridiplantae; phylum Streptophyta; class Magnoliopsida; order Acorales; family Acoraceae; genus Acorus; species Acorus calamus. Next base: position 25,174,910 of record CM060868.1, on the reverse strand, counting down.
TCCCGGAAATTACATGAGTTGATACAATCATTAGATCTGCTTAACCTTGGAGTATGTAGTGGAAAGCCACCCACTTTCTAATTGCATAAGCTAATTTCATTAAAGACTCCTCCAATTACACAGAGAGCATTAGTAGAGGAGGAGAATGTGGCAAGATCGTTGCATAGCTGCTGACGCTCGTCTACTTTATTAGATGTAAAAACTGTCATGAGATAGAAAAAGAGATCAAAGAAACATTCACAGAACTTTTATTCTATCATTACCAATTTCTTCCTGTTGAATGAGGATTTCAAAGAGATTATGATCATTACCAATATTAATATGTCAAAACAAGTACATCCTTTATTATTTAAATAGCTGCAAAACAAGTGCATACATGCTCTGCTTATTGAAACAATAATCGTCAGAGTTATTTTTGAAGGAAATGACAGACATAATAAAGCACTAGTTATTATTGTCCATCCAGAACTGGCTCTGGAGATAGTCTATCACTTTCTTATCCAGCTGAAACGCCTTGGCGAGAACGCACTCATCGATCTTCGGATTCGATCCAAACACCGCATTAGCGACAGTGATCACACTAGGGTTTTGGCTACTCAAACCTGCGATTGCCACTGCGTTCTTGTGTCCATGGTGGAACTAGAAGTGAATGAGACCTTCAGGAAACACCAAAACATCACCCGCGTTGAGGACTTTGAAGATGAGATGGTTTTGGGGGTTGGAAGTGACGAAGCTGACGTGGAGAGTGCCCTCAATCACTGTAAGTACCTCCGTTGCTTGGGGGTGCCATACATCAGATGGGAGGATGTTAGAATCACCCGTCTGAATGATAAGAAGACAAAAGGTATGCTTGCACGTTGCCTTCCCAGTGAATGTGAGAGATAGACCACTCCTGAAGAACAGCTAGGGCATGGTGGATACATCAGAGATGTTGAATCGAGCTCCAAGGGTAGTACTCCTTCTCTTTGACCAAAGCTAAGACAGTGGTCGAATCCTTTTCAATCCATGCTGAGTAACACCGAATTAGCAACAGTGATCACACCGGGGTTTTTGCTACTCGAGTCAAACCTGCTATTGCCACCGCGTTCTTGTGTCCACGGTTGAACTGGAAGTGAATGAGCCCTTCAGGAAACACGAAAACATCACCCGCGTTGAGGACTTTGAAGATGAGACGGTTTTGGGGGTTGGAAGTGACGAAGCCGACGTGGAGAGTGCCCTCAATCACCGTAAGTACCTCCGTTGCTCGGGGGTGAGTGTGTGGTGGGTTGAGCCCGTATGGGGCGAAGTCAATGCGGGCGAGAGAGATGCCCAAAGTGTTTAAACCAGCTATCTTATTCACGTCCACCGCGGTGACGTTCGATCCAAGTCTGTTGTTAGTGTTCCCTGGCTTGTTCAGGCCTGGGAAGAAGAAGTCCTCGGCATTCACATCCATGGGGTTCTTGCAGACGAATCCATTGACCAGAACCGAGTTATTCAAGGCAATAACAAGCACTAGCTAGTTATTGTTGTCCATCCAGAACTGGCTCTGGAGATAGTCTATCACTTTCTTGTCCACCTGAAACGCCTTGGCGAGAATGCTCTCATCGATCTTTGGATTCGATCCAAACACCGCATTAGCGACAGTTATTACACCGGGGTTTTGGCTACTCAAACCTGCGATTGCCACCGCGTTCTTGTGTCCACGGTTGAACTGGAAGTGAATGAGCCCTTCAGGAAACACGAAGACATCACCCGCGTTGAGGACTTTGAAGATGAGACGGTTTTGGGGGTTGGAAGTGACGAAGCCGACGTGGAGAGTGCCCTCAATCACCGTAAGTACCTCCGTTGCTCGGGGGTGAGTGTGTGGTCGGTTGAGCCCGTATGGGGCGAAGTCAATGAGGGCGAGAGAGATGCCCAAAGTGTTTAAACCAGCTATCTTATTCACGTCCACCGCGGTGACGTTCGATCCAAGTCTGTTGTTAGTGTTCCCTGGCTTGTTCAGGCCTGAGAAGAAGAAGTCCTCGGCATTCACATCCATGGGGTTCTTGCAGACGAATCCATTGACCAGAACTGGAAACATGAAATAACCAGTTAACATAATGAGCTCTCTATGTACATATGCGAAAAAGAAAAACCCATTTTAAGTTATAACTCTTTTTATTTGTGACTTCATAATAAATTTAACAAATGATTTATTTAATAATTATTAAAAAAATTATTTTATATATATATATATATAGGGAACCGATATGGTGCGGCGTGCGGACGGGTGCGGCGTCGACCACGGGCCGTCGATCACGGGTCCATCGCATCGGACGGTCGGGTGCGATTCACGTCGACCATTGGATGCGATGGACCTGTAATTGGACGGTCCGTGATCGACGCCGCATCCGTCCGCACGCCGCACGTAATCGTTTCACTATATATATATATAAGATGATACATTACATTTTATATAAATGGGTAAAAAAAAAATTATGGGTGTCAATGTAGGTTAGCTTTTTCAAATTGTTTTTAATTTATTTACATGCACATCGTGCATTGATGAAAGACTAGTTTCAAACTAACTGGATTAGAGAGCATGCTGTACCAGTCAAAGACCTCCCTATTCCACTTCTGAGAATAACATTCATATGCTGAAGTTTCTTTGCAAGCTAAAACTGAGGAGTTCCAGGTGTATCCCAAGTCCAAGCTTCGGCCCCTAGGATGGAATTTTAACATATGAAAATATTTTTAAAAGGTTAAGGCCCCTAGGATATGAATTGATTGACAATAAGCTAGGGAACCGAGTGATCTGAAAGACCTTCTCCAAGTTGATGAAAATGAAAATGAGAAAAACTGTTAATTCAAAAAATTAAAAAGTTGACTTTAGGGCAAGCGTTTTGGGCGGGCCTTCTCTCTCTCCGGCGGGCGTTGGCCTTCTCCGTCTCCATGACGGGGTCGGCAGCGGATTCTCCGTTGGCAGGGGAGGTTTCTCCTCCACCTTCCTCTTCCCTCCCCCGTCCCCCACGATGTGGCACCATTGATAGAATCTTCAATGCTTTCCGTCAGAAAGGTTTGGTTTTGTCCCCTTCCCCCAACCCTCCAACCCCTCCCTCCACCTCTCACTCCTTAGCACCACTGCCCCCCTCTCTTCCTCCCATTGTCACTGCCCCAACCCCCTATTCTCTGCCTCAATCAATCCTTCCCTTGACCACTCAACCTCATCATCATATTTCTCCTCCTCCTCTCCTACACCTACCCTCTGTTCCTCCCCTACCCTCTGGAAGTCTTGCTACCCGAAGGCCTCCCCAACCCCGCAACGCCTGTCATAACCACCCCTCTCTCCCTCTAGCTGTTTGTCATCATGTTAAGAATTGGGGGTCTCTTTTCTCTTCCCCCTCTCCTTCTCAGGCCTCTGCTAGGTCTCTTCAGTTCATTGCCCCTGTTGCAGATGGCTCTAATGTGGTTGCTGTTCTTGACCCGGTCAAGTATGCTCCTTCTTTGCAACATTGGGAAACAGCTCTGGTTGGGTACATCATTGGCAAGAAACCAGTCTTCACTCCCTTTCTTCAGTTCCTTCAGAGGCTCTGGAAACCTAAAGGTGAGATACATTTATATCTACATGGTAATGGATTTTTTACTATTAAGTTTGATCGGGAAGATGACATGACCTCAGTGGTTGAAGGGGGTCCTTGGACAATGGACCATCGTCCATTTATTCTTCGAAAATGGTCTCTTGATCTCCGCATGGAGCAAGAGAGTTTGAGTAGTATTCCTATATGGGCCTGTTTACCTAATCTACCCATGTTCCTATGGGATAGCGACACTCTCAGCCGTATTGGAAGCCTTATAGACACTCCTCTGTTCATGGACTCAGCAACTTTAAAAGGCAGTCGTGCCACATACGCTCGCCTCTGCATTGAAGTAGAAGCCATAAAACCCCTTCCGGACTCTGTTGTTGTGGAGGTTTCTCCGGGTAGGAGGGAATCATTCAAGGTGGAGTATGATTGGAAGCCCTCGGCTTGTCGATATTGCAATTCTTTTGGTCATGACGAGGCACTGTGTGGAAAGCAGCCCAAGGTGAATCATATGCCTGTTCCAGCCTCTCAAGAAGGTCCATTAAACTCTTCTGTTGCTCCCTCAATTCTCCCTCCTTCCTATCAGATACATACTGGAAATGCAAAGGGGAAATTGGTAGTTTCCAAGGATTCAAGCTCTTCAGAAAATCAGTTTATGAAACCCAAAAAAGCAGCAAAGAAACAACGGCTTCCAGACACAACTAAAGCTTCATCTCCCCGGGCTTCCAACTCCTTCAATGTACTTATATTGGAGGATCCTGAAAAGGGTGTATTACTTAAGCGTCATTCCCAAGCTCAAGATGCCACTGCCCTCGTTTCAAACGAGGCTTTTGCAAACACTCCTGTTTCACCACCCCTTCCCTCCACTCCGAATGATGCTCTCCTTAACACCAATCATCCATCAAAACCCTCCACTTCAAATGAGGCTTCTCTAAACAACACCGAAGCACCCAAAATCCCCACAGAAGCACCTCTAACATCCACTACAATTGTGCCACCTCCAAATACTATGTCCCCCACTACAAGTGAGTCTTTGCCAATCAACATGTTCCCCGCTGAAACACCCCTTCCAGCCACCCCAATTAATTCTCTCCCAAGCACCATTGGAGCATCTCCTCTCTCCAAGGAAGCATTCTATCCCACCTCGGTTCTTGGAACTGAGGATGTTACCTCATCAAGGATTACCCCTGTCCAGAGTGTGGCCCTTTCTAGGAGTGCTGAAGTCTTTCCACCTGCCTTTATGTTCAAAGACTCTCCTTCTTTGTCCTTGGAGGTCCTACTCAATTCTCAGGAAGATATCAACTCCCAACAGCTTGGTACTGGAGCTCGCAAGAAAAAATCCTTTAAAGGGGATCATCAGCATCAAGTCAAGATGGGTGGCTCATTTAAACAATATGTTGTTAAGAAGACTAAGGGCACAACCTTCTAAAGCATTGGGTATTACTAGGCCCTCTGCTTTTCAAACTAAGCTATGACCTATGTCCCTACCCCCCAACGGTTAGTCTATGGATTGCCTTTTTTGGAACATAAGAGGGATCAACAGTAAAGAAAAATAACTCGATGTGAAAATTTTTCTTGAAAAACATCATACACCCATTGTTAGTTTAGTGGAAACTAAAGTTGCTATGGAAAACTCGAAGTATATTAGTGGAAAGCTACTTCCCCATTATCAATTACTCAATCCCTCATTAAATGGCAGAATTTGGTTATTGTGGCAGCCAAGCCTGCTTAGCGTTGATCTTCTCTCTTTCTCTGATCAATTTCTTCACTGCAAAGTTTCACCTGCCACAGGCCAGCCAAGTTTTTTTCTCACAACCATCTATGCATCTAATATTGCGGTCGAGAGGTTCCACCTTTGGGATGTGCTTCGTCAGCTTTCTTCCAGTGTTGGAGGAGGTCAATGGATTCTGGGAGGGGACTTTAATGAAGTCCGTTTCACTCATGAAAAGGTTGGGGGTCGAGGGGTATACTCTTGAAGGATGAGCAGATTTAATGATTGTATCTCTGATTGCAACCTCATTGACTTGAAGTCCTTGGGAAGTCAATTTTCATGGAATAATCACCAATCAAATCGGATTGCTTGCAAACTAGATCGTGTGCTTGTTAATACCCCTTGGATCCATTGTAATGCTAATGGTTTTGTACAATTTCTTCCGGAAGGGTTATCAGATCACTCTCCTCTCCAAGTCACTGTTCAACCTTCTTTCCCTACTGGTCCTCGGCCATTCAAGTACATCCAAGCATGGGAGCAACACCCAAATTTCTCTGAGGTAGTTTCTAGAGCTTGGTGTCAAAATTTTGGAGGCTCCCCCATGTTCAGACTTACTCGTAAGCTCCATCATCTCAAGGTGGTCCTAAAAGATTGGAACAAAGAGGTCTTTGGCCCAATTCATGCTCAACTTCACTGTAGTAAGCAGCACCTGGAAAGTGTTCAAGCTGCCCTTGCTAATAACCCCATAGATTGCAATCTTATTGCGGAGGAAGCCATGGCCAAGGATTCCTATCTTTCTTTGCTTAAGAAGGAAGAGTCCTTCCTCCGCCAAAAATCTATGCAAATCTGGCTTAAGGAGGGAGACAGGAATTCAAAATTCTTCTACTCTTCTATTCAATCCCGCATTGCTCAGAACTCCATTAGAAAGGTAAAATTAGATGATGGTTCGATGTCTGAGGACCCTTCTCTCATTCGACAGCATGGAGTTCAATATTTTAAGGAGTTGCTCAATGTCGAACACTCTACTCCAATTCCAAAGATGGCTGGTATTTCATCCCTCTCTGATCTGGAAGGGTCTATCCTCTGCTCAGAGGTTACCGACGTTGAAATTGAGAAGGCATTGCTCTCGATGAAGCCTTTGAGTAGTCCGGGGTCGGATGGATTCTCAGCCAGGTTCTTTCACAAGTTCTGATCACTATTAAAAGATTATTTTATTGCTGCTGTTTCATCCTTTTTTCACTCTGGATCCCTCTTAAGGCAACTCAATCATTCGTTCATATCTTTAATCCCGAAAGCTAAGCATGCCGACTCTTTTGACAGTTTTCGTCCCATTTCTCTCTGTAATGTGATCTACAAGACCATTACCAAAATTATGGCTGATCGGCTCCAAGTCGTGCTCCCTAATCTTGTAAGTGTGAACCAAACAACATTTGTTAAAGGGCGGAACATTAGTCACAACAACCTTCTTGCGCATGAACTTATCAGGCATCTTCCTCTCCCCTCAGTGAAAGGTCGCTCTTGTATCAAGGTGGACCTTCGGAAAGCATTTGATAGTGTCCGATGGGAATTTCTTTTGGAGGTACTGCGAGGTATGAACTTTCCCCCATACTGGGTTAATCTAGTCTATCAATGCATACATTCAGCCACCTACTCGGTGCTAGTCAATGGCAGTCCTGTTGGTTTTTTTGGGGCCAATTGTGGGCTTCAACAAGGAGATCCTCTCTCTCCACTACTTTTCGTCTTAGTTATGCAGGAATTGTCCAAACGAATTGACTCGGCTGTTAATGATGGACGTGTGGGGACTTTTTTGAGGAAAGAGCTCAATGTTACACATTTAGCATTTGCCGATGATCTCATTATTTTCATGGATGGTTCCATGGACTCAGCTCGCCAAATGGGACTTCTTCTAGACTCCTTTGCGCTTGAATCCGGTCTCAAGCTAAATGCACACAAAAGCCAACTATTCAATATTGGCAACTCTGCTGAAATTTCTGACATATTGGGCATCCCAGCTTGTTCTCTTCCTATGAAGCATCTTGGCTTACCACTGACTTCTAGCTCTCTCTCACATCAAGTGTGCCTTCCCTTGGTTGATAAGGTCCGAAAAAGACTGCATTCTTGGTCCTGTTCTCTGCTCTCCAAGGCTGGTCGTCTCGAACTTGTACAATCTGTTCTTATGAGCTTCAATTACTACTGGACAGCCAACTTTTTCTTGCCCAAGCGAACTATTAAAGTCCTTGAATAGATCTTCAGAGAGTTCCTTTGGGCTTGGGATGAAGAAACAAAGAAGCAACACCCAGTGAAATGGGATCTGGTCTGTTCCCCAAGAGCCGAGGAAGGTTTGGGTTTAAAAAGACTGGAGGACTGGAATGCTACAGCTATGGGTTCACGCTTTTGGGAGATAGCTACTAACCACCCTTCCCTTTGGGCTAAGTGGACCAAATTAAAGTACTTGAGGAAAGCTTCTATTTGGACAGCTCAACCGATCTCCTCGAGTTCAATAGTTTGGAGGAAGATCCTCAGGGCCCGGGAATGGGTTCGGCTCAAGACTCAATATGTAATTTTTAATGGGGCTTCTATCAACCTTTGGCATGATCCATGGCTTCGAGGGAACGGTTTGCAACATCATTTCAATGGAGCTCATCTTCTTGGTTGGGGCCCTCCCTTAGAAACAAAAGTAAATAAGCTTATTGTTGACAATTCTTGGAGGAAACCTCCTTGGTGGCCTGCTGAATTTGATGTACTGTGGGAGGAAATCTCAAACTTAGAAATTGGAGGAAGTGGCCCCGATTTGTTGGTCTGGACAGGGTCAAGAACTGGTCGGTTGACCACCACTTTGGCTTGGCGTTCCTACCACACCTCTCGGCCAACTTGTCTGTGGGCCAAAGAAATATGGCATTCGATTCAACCTCCTAGAAGAAGCCTTCTTTGTTGGCAAGCTGGGCTGAATAGGTTACCCACCCTTACTCGGCCGAAAAGGATGGGTTTGGTGATTACTGATTGCTGTCCACTTTGCTCTTCGGGTACTGAGAGTGTGGATCACCTTTTCCTTCTTTGTGGCTATTCGGCCTATGTATGGGCCTCTCTTCTTAAGAAGTTGAAAGTGGTGCGAGTGAGGCAGACTACTCTCACAGATCACTTCGTATGGTTCTCCTCCAATGGCATCACAGTGACAGAAAAAAAGATATTCCACTTCCTCCTTGCTGAAGTGATTTGGGCCATCTGGATTGAAAGGAATAATAGACTATTTTCTGCTTCCACTCGTTGCTCTAAAGCTGATCTGGTTCATTCAATTATAGCTGCTACTAGACGGGCTTTTCGTGGGAATCACTTTGTTGATATCATCTGTCCTCTATCCAAATCGCTTTATGATGTATTCAATATCTCCATGGAAGAAAAGATAATGAATACTAAAGAAGTGATTTGGAATCCTCCTTTGGATGGCTGGCTCAAAGTGAACGCAGATGGTCTAAGTCGGATGATCGTTATGCTTATGGAGCAATTGTTAGAAATCACAGGGGTGATTTTTTGAAAGCACTATCTGCACGGGTGCGGGCAACATCCATCAATATATTGGAGCTCAAAGGCTTGGTTGAAGGACTTCGACTTTGCTCCAGTCTTCCAACTCAACAAATTTGGTTAGAAACTGACTCCACTACGGTGGTTGCTTGGGTTAATGGTTGTGGCTCACTTCCCTGGATGGCTTTGAGGGATATCCGAGCTTTAATACATTAGCTGCCGAGTTGAAGGATTGGAAAATATCCCATATTTACAGGGAAGGCAATAGAGCAGCGGATCTTTTAGCAGCTCATCAATCTCTTATGGGGACCACGATATATGATCCCACTTGCATTTGGACTAAATTAGCACAAATTCTACAACAGGATGGCGCGGGGCAGATCCAAATGCGCAGCTGCTGACTCATTATGAGGCTGGGCTGTCGGGTCTATTTCTCCCCCAAACGTAACATTTTGTGTTATCTGGAACTACACTCACATGTGGCCTTTCTTTCTACACTAAATGTCTGGTCAACTCCTTGTTACCAGCACCTTTTGTTTCTTTTGCTTTCACTCCCCTTTGTACCTTGTACATTTTGATTGATGAATGATATACTCAACTTACCAAGCAAAAAAAAGTTAGCCAAAGAAACGATCGAGTTCCCGAAAATTACATGAGTTGATAAAATCATTAAATCTGCTTAACCTTGGAGTATGCGGTGGAAAGCCACCCACTTTCTCATGGCAGAAGCTCATTTCATTAAATTCCCCTCCAACTACTCATCTCATCCCATCTGACGCTCGTCTACTTTATTAGAAGTAAAAACCGTCATGAGATAGTAAAAGAGATCAAAGAAACATTCACAGAACTTTTATTCTATCTTTCTCAATTTCTTCCTGTTGAGTGAGGATTTCAAAGAGATTATGAGGAATAATGAAGTAACGTGATCATGGACCTTTCGATCCATGAGCACGACGAAATGGATAATGTTGATTGATTCATTTCTATTTTTAGAATGTGAATTGAATTTAGTTAGGATTTAGTTAAATTTATTTGTGATTTGAAATATTTAAAGATTTGTTGAGATCCTCGTTTATAAATAGACTTTATAATCACACGTAGAGTTCCATCATCTAGTTTTTCTTTGAGAAATCAATATATTGTTGAAATCCACCGCCCTAGCACTCTTCGTGAAAAATCAACAGTATTGTTGGGGCATGCAGATCTTATATCTTTGATCACATCAACATAGTGTAGTCTTACACTGTATCAGTTGGTATTATAACATCGTCGATTCATTGAGATAATCTGTGATCTATGCCTTTTAAAAAAAAATCATCTCATCTCATCCCATCGGTACAACCCCAAACCCCTCACTAAAAAATAATAATAATTCATCTCCGTTGCAAGCAGCCAACCCCTGCACACCCCACTGATTACATCACTTTTTCAAATTAAAAAAAAAGAAAAATTTATATCAACTTGTATCACTTTCTTTTGTATCACTTTCTTTAAAACACAAACAATGCATTTTTATTTTCTGTCATATTCCATCCTAGACACAAACAACAGTTTTATTTTCCTTCATTTTCTATTACAAGCACAAACAACAGTTTTTATTTTTCATCTTTTTCCATTACAGGCACAAACAACATATATACTGATAAAAAAGAAAATGATTTCTTTTCCATCACTTTCCCTTTGATCAAAATTATTTCACTTTCTCTCATTTTTCCTTTAAAATTGTCCACAAACACACCCTTAATGTTATTGCATCTCACCTAATTTTATTTCTAATTTAGGATAATTCTCATTCTGTCTGGTAAGACAATTAAGGAAACCATTCAAGGAGCAGCATAAATAGACACAACTGGACACTGTGTATCATTATGATCACTAACAACAATAATTTACCAAAACAAAAACATTATTATTATTTAAATAAATGTGAAACAAGAGCATACATGCTCTGCTCATTGAAACAATAATCATCAGACTAATTTAAAACAATGACAGACAAATATAATATATAAAGCACTAGTTATTGTTGTTCATCCCGAACTGGTTCTGGAGATAGTCTATCACCTTCGTGTCCACCTGAAACGCCTTGGCGAGTACACTCGCATCGATCTTTGGATTCGATCCAAACACGTCCTTAGCTTCGATTCTACCGGGGTTTTGGCTACCCAAACGGGCCATTGCCACCGCTTTCTTGTTTCCACGGTTGAACTGGAAGTGGATGAGCCCTTGAGGAAACACGAAAACATCACCCGCATTGAGGACTTTAGAGATGAGACGGTTTTGCGGATTGGAAGTGATGAAGCCGACAAGGAGGGTCCCCTCAATCACCGTCAATATCTCTGTCGCTCGTGGGTGCATGTGTGGTGGGTTGACGCCGAAAGGCGCGTAATCGACGCGGGCCAGAGAGATACCCAAAGTGTTTAGGCCAGCTATCTTATTCACGTCCACCACGGTGACGTTCGATCCGAGTCTGTTGTTGGTGTTACCTGGCTTGTTTAGGCCTGAGTAGAAGAAGTCCCCGGCATTCACATCCATGGGGTTCTTGCAGACGAATCCATTGACCAGAACTGGAAAAATGAAATACCCGGTTAACATAATGAACTCAAGCATTATTACATGTATTTATACTATGCAATCATAAAGTATGTACTAGTTGATCAAGCATAGAAACTGCACGTATTAAAATTCGTACCAGGAGAAGCTTTGTCGGCAACGCAGAAGTCTTGGAGTGAGCCAGGGTCCGATGCGAGGACTAGCGGGGAAGCTATGGCGAGGAGTACTACTATCAACATAGCAGAAGCCATTGTATTCGATCCAAATAATACTTGCGGAAAGATTAGTTTGTCAGAAGGATTTGGAGATTGGTGGGTTGTGAGACCTCTGTTATTACCAATGGGTATTTATTGGCATGGCAGAGTGATCAGGTGTCATTGAAATGGTCTCTAAATAAAAACGACCTTGTCTATCAATTTATTTGTTTAATTGACCTGATCAAACTAGTCAAAATGTAAGTAACGTTTACCAAGCACATTCAGATTTGTTGGTCGATTTTGTCTAGGAAAATCTGAACAGAAATTTTATAGGGCTTTTTAGATACAGGCCCGGCTGTGGGTGTAGGCCCAGTAGGCTGCCTAGGGCCCCACCCATGGAAGGGCCCTAAATACCCCAAATGTTAAATATCTGTTTTATGGGCCTCAGTTTTTTTCTGGCCCATTACAAAAAATGTGAAATACTTTAACCCATCCAAGGCCTCAGACAAGAAAAATGCAACAATTGCATTAAGATCTTAATTAATTGGAGAGAGATTACCAAGATTCACAATTTATTGCAAAATAAGTTTTTTTTTTTAAATATCCATACAATATCCAACGTGTAGATGTCTATCTAATAATATTCAAATTTAAAAATTTTAAATTTAAAATAAATATGAATCTTAATCTAATTTTACAATCTGGTTATATATACAAATTAAAGATAATAAAATTTAGAAAGATTAATTATTTATATAAGAGAGATCTCCTTTATAAACGTCAATTTGAATGATTTTTTTTTTGTGTAAAACATCTCAATTCAATTTAAAACTTAAATTCATGAATTTACTTGATATAGTATTTATTTGATTTTAAAAAATAAATTTGTGGGGAATAATGTTCAAGTGATGCTTTGTTGCATTTCATCATTTCTTTTTGTTATTATAGCTTTTAATTATGTTTGTTCTTAGTGTAGATTATATTATATGTATCTATTTGTAATTTTTTTTATACAATTATTACAAGATAGATTTCTAAATAACTATATATTAGTTGAGTTGTGAAATAAAGTTTATGAGAGCACGTATTTATTTTTAATATTTTTCTAGTCGATCGATTAAAAATAATAATTTATTGGATCATTTTTAAAAAAAAATTCTTTTATAGGGCCTCATTTTAAAATGCCGCCTAGGGCCCCACCTAAATTTTTAAATGTCAGGGTCAGCCCTGTTTGGATACCGTGTAAATGGGGGTGAGTTTTCAATTGTACTAGTTTAAACACAATATCTTGTTTGGTTATGATAATAATTGTAACAAACAAAATCCGAGGGTTCTCATTTGCCACATTAAATGAGACAATCAAAATCTCAACCAACCCCATATGTTGTTATTTGTAACAGCTTTTATTTTCACACATCTCAAGTGTATGTAAAACAATTTTACATTTTTACCCTCAAACAAATTTATTAAAATCCATATTAACCAAAACAAATATTTTTACCCTCCTAATTTTATCTTAAGAATTAAAATAGATAATTATGTTTTATAAATTTATATAACTTTGAATAATATAATTGTGTGGATTATAAATATTAATGTGGCATGAAATATAAACGTTATTATATTAAAATATACAAAAAAATCTTAACTGACTATCATAGATATTATCCAACAAAATTATTTTATGGGTATTTATAGGCATGGCAGAGTGATATTATATTAAAACAATTGAAATGGTCTCCAAAAAATACCGACCTTGTCTGATCTATTATATAAGTTTATTTTATAACAACTTATCTCTGTCTAGTAATTGACCTGATCAAACTAATTTGGTCATAAATATTATTCTTTTCATCTTATATTGAATAAGTAATGTTTAGCATGCACGTTCAGATATGGTGGTCGATTTTGTCTAATAAAATCTGAACTGAAATTTTACAATCAAGAATGGTTCAAGGGACTTTCTTTCTCCCATTTTGGGCCAAGAGCTATGTTTGGAAAGTAAAATTGATTTAGTGATATATTTTTTTGATGGATAATGAAAGGGTTGTATTGCTATAACTTTATACAAATACATAGGGATTACATGAAAAACAAAAACAGAATAGATCAGAGCATTAGATGTGCCACAAGTTGGCAGAATCCAAATATCTAACTAGTCCCCTGTTTTCATGAAAAGTATTTACAAAAGATTTTCTATTTCTCCCTTAGTTGAATAACACCGAGCTATTGATTGTCATTATCTAAGGCTTTTTCAATTCCCGTCTAGAGCTGCCGTGAGAATTTCTGCTGGTGAGTTACGATCTGTTGTTGTGTTTCATATATTGTATTCATTGATTGTGTTCACACTCTCACAGTAGTATAACGAACGAAGTGTGCACCGTGGATGTGGATGTGGATGTGGGAGGCCTTCCAATCCACCAATTGTTTTAGGATGAAATGGATATTACGAAGTGAACGGATAGCAGTCCAGGGAATTTTTCCTCTACCTTGAAGCCATGCCAAGGCTAAGGTGGAATGAGATTCAATCCACAACTTGCTAGGCTGCAATGCACTTGTTGATATTACTCCTTGTTCAATCTCTTTATGTTCCAAAAGGTTGATGGAGGGGAGATCCAATTGTCCAGCCAGTCTAATTTAGAATTCTGAATTTGAGTTTCTGATTAGGTCCCCATAACCTCCTCTTTCATCGGCCAAAGAACCATCTGTGTTAATCTTTAGCCAGCCATCATCCGGTCTTATCCAACTGACAATAGAAGGGATCATCTCCTTCTCCTCAGTTTGAATAGCAAAGGCATTTGAGACCATGATCAACTCCGGAGTCCAAGTAATCTGAAAGACTTTGTTTAGAGTTCTAAGAGCATCTCCAATCCTATACCCAAACATTTTGCTCAAACATAAATTTGAGTAAAAATCATCAAAAAACTCTCTCCAACCATTTACCTATACTCATATCAAATCAAGTTTTTACTCAAATCTTTACTCAAATCAAGGGAGACTCAAATTTTTATCCAAATTTTTAACATATCTTTTTTTCCTTTATTTTCACATTTTTATCCAATGTGACATTTTTTTTCCTTCAACTCTACCTTTAATTTAATTATATTAGATGTTTTTCCACCCTGCAAAATTTTCACCATCTCTTGAAATAAAAAAAAAAGCCTTCTTTCTTAAGTTTTCATCTTTATTTTTTAACTTCTTATTTTTACTCGAGCAAAAAAAATATTACTTTTATCTTTTTTAAAAAAAATTGGATGATAATAATTTTTAAATTTAAATATTTTTAAAGAAAGAAAAATTGAGTAGTAAAAAGGTTTGGGGAAAAAAATTTGAAAATGTTTATAGGAAATAATTAGAAAAAAAAAATGAAATATTTAAAAGATTTGAGTAAAACACAAAGTGATGGTTGAAGACATATCATATAAAATCAATCTTTTACTCAAATTTTAAATAAAATTTGAGTATACGTTTGAATAAGGGTTGGAGATAGCCTAAGCTTGATTCTTCCTTTTATTCTACTCAGGATAACAAGTTTGTGCAGTCTATTATCAGAGAAAACTCTATTGTTGCGCTCAGTCCAAATATACCAAAAAGCTGTGGAAGGCATGATAATAGCAATCTCTTTCTTGAATGGATCAAATATATTATTTGACATCCAATAAGGGAGAAGAGCTAACTTGCTAGGAAGGACTGCACGAATCTGGAGGGCACGGAATAGTTTGATCCAAATGAATCTAGCATAAGCACAGCCTAGGAAAAGGTGATCGACATCTTCTTCCCTAGACAAGCATAAAGGACATGAAACATTCTGAAGGAGACCCCAACCAATCAAAAAAAAAAAAAAACTCTTTTGAAGCCGAATAAGGGCGGGAAACTTGTTGAGAGATGCTTGCCACACACATAAGTAGTGTTTAGGGGTTTGAAGTGGTTTCCACAGCCATTTAGACCACAGATGGATGTCACCCCTGCATCGAACTGCTTTCCAAGCCTCAGGAAGACTAAGTTTCCCTGTTTTGCAAGCAGGCCAGATCAGCAAGTCTTCTCCCTCCCCTCTAACATCAAGTTGCTCAATGTCCGACTAGACCAAATCAAGGTCCTCCGAGCTTCGATGTGGCTTGACCAATTTCCATGCGATATAAATGCTGCCACAGTTGCTTCCTTGGGATATCATAGGATACCCTCCCAAATACTTTGATATAGTGATATTGGGAATGATGTTCTGGCAAAGGTAAACTGTTTTTGTAGTTAAACAGCAACCATGTATTTAATTTTAAAAAAATTAACGCCAAGGGTCGGAAGAGGACATATCTTAATTGTGTCTTTGATTTGTTGAATTATCACAATCAAGGCATCACAATCAATCGCATTGCCACTATATTTGGAGTTTCTGTTTTTCAAAAAGAGGAATCCATTCTAGATGTTCTTTGGCAACCCCTTCAGAGTGGCTGGCTGGTTAAAGATCAATACTTATGGATCATTGTCTGAAGAAAGCGGTGGATATGGAGTGCTACTTCGAATTGAACACTCTCATTTACTTCTAGGCATTGCGGGTTGTAACAATCTTGTTGGAAAAATGTCTCAAATCTGGTGTACTAAATTTGAATGGCCTTGATTAAGTCATTTAGGGTGGGCACCTAATTGACTAAATCATTAATTTGAAAAAAGTCTATTTTTGTAATGACAATTATTGAGAGATTTTGGGGATTTGTTTGCTATATTTTGGTTGTATAAAATCTCATGAAGAAAGACTTTGAAATTAGGCTTGATTTGCACATTTGTATTTTAGAGGCCCTAATGGAGGTTGAGTGGGATAGTTAGGAAGAGACTGGAGGTTTGCATGTAAGTCTGAATGTATCTGTAATTCTCAACTCTATTAGTGGATGCTCTGTTATTTTGCAGCCCCGTGGATGTAGGCTTAGGCCGAACCACGTAAATATGTGTTCTTCTTGTTATTTGTGTTTTCTTCGATCTCGATATTTGTTATTTTCGCTTCCGCTATGCACAACAAGTGGTATCAGAGCACCAGATTCGACCTAGGGGAACGAGATCCGAAGAATTATGATATGAAGAATTGTGAACAATAGCAACATTAGTGGCATCGCATCGGATTTGCAAGAAGAAAAAAAAAAGGAGAAGAAGAAGGAAAGCAGGGCATGTGGGGTATGAAAAAAAAAAATATATTTTGTTTGCATGGATTTTTAGCATTGGATTTGTTTACACATATGTTCGGCAGTGCATGGAGGATATTTTGTTTGTTTTGCATGGACTTGTTGCATGAAATTTATTTACAGACCATTATGCATATGATTTGTTTATGGCGCTCTAGGTGGAGATCATAAAAAAGGATTTTAATTTGAAACTTGTGACGGTGGGAATGGGGATATGTAATCCCTGATTACATGGGATTTGCATGAAGGCATTGAAAATATTTGAATGAATTCCTGATCACATGGGATTTGCGTGAAGGCATTGAATGGACGATGAAGGTTTCTAAAAATAAAAATAAAAAATTGAAGATTGTGGCTGTGGGATAAGCATTCCTGATTGCATCGGATTTATATGAATTTGCATGGAATTTGAATTTTAAAATTTTTGAATAGCATATGAATATTGCATGCATGGAGATGGTTCAGATTGCAACTTGGAGATATGTGCACGGTTTTTGTCCTTTTCTTGGGATTTGATTTGTTTTAAAGGTTCTTCAATCGAGTTTGTTCAAGGCAGACGTGTAAGTTTATGATACACATTAGTGACATGTATATGAGGCATAGATGCATAGAGGCTCGCGGAGACACACAGGCATATGTGCGAGGCGCATGGAGCACAGACATCGGTTTTACGGGTGTTCTATTTTTTAGGTGGAGGTCTAGTCAGATTTTCACAGATGTGATTATTGATTCAAGGCATTGATTTGGTTCTGCGTCATATTTAATTCAGCAGTCTATCCATGGAAAGGCGGCGCATGCTTATGGACTTGACATTTGCATTTGGCGGTGGTAGAGGTCCAGAGGAAGTAGTTCCTAAAATATTTGCAATTCAGAATCTGTAAAGCGGGTCATTTGCATGTGAAGACTCGTGTTGGTAAAGACCACTTGGTTTAAAGTGGAGTTTGCATTTTGAATTTGCATTGGCATTTGCATTTGCATGGTACACTATTTGCATGATCTTGCTTCATGGATATGCGGAGCGAGGTGGAGACATCAAGGAAAAATCTTCTGGTTTGAGGAATTCCGGATTCACCGGATATGAGTCAAGGTGGAGATTGTTGGAAAAATGTCTCAAATCCGGTGTACCAAATTTGAATGGCCTTGATTAAGTCATTTAGGGTGGGCACCTAATTGACTAAATCATTAATTTGAAAAAAGTCTATTTTTGTGATGACAATTATTGAGAGATTTTGGGGATTTGTTTGTTATATTTTGGTTGTATAAAATCTAATGAAAGAAAGACTTTGAAATTAGGCTTGATTTGCACATTTGTATTTAGAGGCCCTAATGGAGGTTGAGTGGGATAGTTAGGAAGAGACTGGAGATTTGCATGTAAGTCTGAATGTATCTGTAATTCTCAACTCTATTAGTGGATGCTCTGTTATTTTACAGCCCCGTGGATGTAGGCTTAGGCCGAACCACGTAAATCTGTGTTCTTCTTGTTATTTGTGTTTTCTTCGATCTCGATATTTGTTATTTTCGCTTCCGCTATGCACAACAAATCTTCCTTCCGTTAACCTTTTGGAGCTTAAAGCTATCGAGGTGGAGATCTGGATGGCCATCAATGCAGGTGCTACAAAATTATGAATTGAAACGGACTCTACCATTGCCTTAGCTTGGGTTAAAGGTAAGGGGTGCCATCCTTGGAGTTGATTTGCTGCCTTCGCCATATTCGACAGGGTCTTGCCTTCTTGATGATTGGTCTATCTTACACATTGCTCTGACAGAGTATCGGCTGACCTCTTAGCCTCTCATTGCTCTGACAGAGTTGAATCTCTCCTCCATTCACTAGATGTCTGGCGAGAGCTGCAGGCTGCTATTGACCGTGACAGATTTTGTTCACAAAAAGGACCTTAGGCTCTCAACTCCTTTGCATATTCTTATATTGGATGCATGAGTGGCTCTCTTAATCCAAAGGGATGCAATTGGACCTGGATAGTCCTTCACTCCTTTTCATTAATGGCCCACTCTTTGCATTCCATTTTGTAAAGTTCATGACTCCATTTGTAAAGATTTTATTTGTTTAGCAATAAAAATTTGATATTCAATAAAAAAAAACAAGTGTCCCTAGAGGTCTATGAGAATGCGGTGAGGATGACGGTGACGAGGTGAGTTCCGAAACCATGAATTTAGCCTTAGGAACACATCTCTTACACACCAAGATGCGTTTTAATATCATGAGTCTAATAAGTGGAAAATTTTACAATATCTTTGTGTGTAAGTCTAGGATGTTATAAGTACTATTACCAAGGCCGGCCCTAAGTAAAGTCACCAAGAAAATTGCCTAAAGCCCCCTCCCCAAAAAGGGCCCCAAAATCCAGGATATGTTATTTTATATATTAAGCATTTTGATATAAACTTAATTGTTTTAAAAAATTTAAATATATCCATTCATCTACATAATTTTTATTTTGTAATTTTTAAAAACCTTATCCATATTTCTTATTCCTATTTTATAGGATTTATTTATATGTTTATAAAAAAATGATTTTTTTAATAACAAATCCCTTGATTTAAGGATCTTTTAATCTTTTTCTGAAAAAAAAAGAGTTTTCCTCTTTGAATACGGTTTCGATTTAAAATTTTTGCTTTATTTTTTATTTATTTTTTTTTCATTTATTTTTTATTTTGTTGAAACATAAGTTTTTAAAATTTGTTATTCTTCATTTTTTATTAGACATTTTTAGTTTAAACTTGTAGAAAACATTTTTTTACATTCAATTTTTTTAATGTAAATACTTTGAGGCTCTATTTTATAAGTTGACTTAGGATCCCATCTAAATTCACTAATCTCATGGTTGACCTTGACTATTACATGTATTTTGTACAACACAATCATGTGATAAAGTACAAGTTCATCAGGCATAGAAATGGCGGTGGTAGTTGGAGAAGCTGTGTCGGCGACGCAGAAGTCTTGGAGTTATGAGGGCAAATATGATTTTGAAGCAGAATACAGAGGATTTTTTATATATATGATCAAAAGTTGATCATCTAAATAGATGTACAAAACAGAAGAATTTTTTCCAAGAGAAACAACTAGTTTTCTGTAAGTTTTTGATGATCATACAAACACCCTAATCATGTACGGACAGTTCTTCAATATGATAAAGCTTTCTTAATTAGGTAATTTTTGGAAACGGGTTTAAAAAAAAGCTTTTCATTTGAACCAGCTTTTGGTGTAAGAAACTTATTTTTGTTAGTTTTCTCTGAATATTTTCAATTTGTCAAAAGTTGAGACCAATGGATGCGTTTAAAAATAAATTTAGAGTAAGTATAATTTTTACAAAAGTAAAATATCCAAAAATTGTATAAATCCGTTTTCATACGTTACATTCTCAATCAAATAACATAAAATAATAAATAAAGTCTTTTATTAGACATAGAGATAGAGAAGCACTACAGGTAGAGAGAGAGAGAGGACAAGTCATTTTGGTGTCTAATAAATTTAAGAGATGGCTAAATAGATTTGATACATTGTATATTTAATTAGATTGATTCAAGTTATAATAGATTCGTATTATTGGATTACACATGTAAGGTTGTGATTATAATCTGACCCGTTTACAATCGTTACGTAACTAACATGTATGAAATCGTTATGTAACTACCTTGTTCATTACTTGGGTCTCCCCCTTATTTCATGGCAAATTGACTCACAGGTTGTGCTCCTCTTTGGTGGATAAAATTCGTTAAAAACTTTCTTCCTGAACTGCTCATTCTTTGTCAAAGGCGGGAAGGCTGGAATTGATCCGTACAGTCTTATTTTCCTTTCATGTCTTCTACTCGTACGCTTTTAGTATACCTCGTCATACTCAGAAGGACATTGAAAAACTGCTTAGAGATTTCCTTTGGCAGGGAATTTCCTCAACTCGCAAGGTCCATCATGTTGCTTGGGATACTATTTGTAAACCTCTTGATGAGGGTGGACTAGGTATCAAATCTATTAAAAACTGGTCTCAAGGAGTAGTGGGAATGAGACTTTGGGAGATTGCAAAGAATCAGCCTTCATTGTGGGTTTGGTGGATGAAGAAGAGGTATCTCAAGAGGGAGAATCTTTGGAATGCTAAAGTATACAATAGTCATTCCTCTACCTGGACAGCCATTCTAAATGCCAGAGAATGGGTTGCTACAAAGCTTAATTATGTGATCTTTGAAGACAAATCCATAAATCTATGGTATGATCCATGGATAAATGGAAAATCACTGATGCAACGGTTAGGTCGTATCTCGTATGATTGGGGCACATCACTTGATACTACGGTGAGTGTTTTTTTGAGGAATAGTAAATGGACAAAACCGGTGCGAGCCTCGGCTGGTGGAAAGGGTGAGGACATTCTCATCTGGTATCCTAGCAAAACTGGAAATTTGGGTCTCTCCAAGGCATGGAAAAAGCAATTCGATGTAGGAGGACTTTGTTTATTTGGACAAAGTGGATTTGACAGCCTCTTCAAACTCCTAAGCACTCTTTGTGTGCTTGGCAAGCCTTTCATGATAAGCTGCCTACTCTATCCAGTCTCCAATCAAAGGGACTTATCCAAAATTCAGTATGCCCTCTATGTTCCTTTGATTGAGAGGATGTTGATCATCTTCTCTTGGGATGCTCTTAGTCAAGGTTCATCTGGTCCCTCCTTTTTAGAGATCCTCTCATTCGAGCGGCTCTCCCTCACAATTTGGCGGCTTTCCCCCCTTGGCTACATTCCCACCTGGCTGATCCCTTTCGAAAAGAAATCTCTAGCTTGATCCTCTCTATTTTGGTTCCTATGGCTTGAGCACAATAGCAGAGTATTTTTCAGGAAATCTCGACATAAATCAGTCTTGTTATGCAATATAAAGGCTAACATTCGTACAAGGACCGTTTCTATGATCTTCTATGCTTCAGAAACTCTAGAAAATAAAAAAATTATAGATTCTTTTGGTCTGCAGCTGAAACAGACGGTCCCCTCTGTCATTAGTATTCTTTGGTCTCCTCCCCATGAGTGTTGATTTAAGCTGAACACGGATGGCTCCCTAGCAGATGATAGGGGAGGTTATGAGGCTCTTATTCGCAATGAGCATGCTGAATTTGTCATTGGAATGGCCAGTCATCTAGATCTCCCCTCCATCAATCTCTTGGAGCTTAAAGCAATTGAGAAGCGTGTTGATTTGGATCTATCCATTAATCTAACCAAATTATGGATCAAATCTGACTCTATAACTGCAATCGCCTGGCTACTAGGCAAGGGTTGTATCCCATGGACTGCCTTTCAATCTCTTCGTCATCTTCATCAATCTCTGGATAATATGGACTGTTGGAAGGCTACACACATACATCATGAAGGGAATTCTTTTGCAAATTTGCTTGCTGCATTTTAGTCAGCAAGGGGCAAAACTTCTTTCTCTCCAGGACAAATTTGGCCTGAGCAACAGAACATGCTAAAGGAAGACAAATCAATAAAAAGATACCAGAGAATAACTTAATTCCTTGCAATTTTGATGGGGGGCATGTATTGACCATGCTTTTCCGAAGTACAAGGCAAAATTAAAGTTTGATGAGGTCATTAGGGGCTCTGCTATGCTCTGGAAAAATTTGGCAGATTGCTGTAGTTTTACAGGTCTGCTGTGTGCAGGAAATTGGAGCAATGGGCTTTGGGCTTTGGGCAACTTTGGCCTTGTTAATAGTCTAGGCTTTTTGATGTTCTTTTTTTTAATTTCCTCACTCCTTGTAAAGAGATGTTAACTTTGTAAAGATTATATGCTTATAGTAATACAAAATCTTGATTACCAGTAAAAAAAAAATGTATGAAATCATCTGATATAATATATGCTCAATATTAAAAAGGTAGAAAAAATATTTTCAATTTTTGACAGTATGTGCTTAATCTTGTATAAGAGAATTTACTTCATTGTTAACTAATATTTTTATTTCCAAAATTATTAAAATGTGTACAGAAAATAAATGGGTTACGAAGGGAGCTGAGCACAAAATCTCACGATACAGATACGGAAACTATGTTTTTTTTTCATATTTTTTAGGGGAAAGAGATATGCATATAATATTGCACCTCCATCAATGCGCAATTTTATAATCATATATTCTGCTAAACAGTTAATAGTTTCAATTTCTCTGTTGGTGTGTTTCATATATTGTATTCATTGATGGTGCCCACACTCTCACAGTAGTACAACGAACTAAGTGTGCACTATTCATAAGCATTTGTACTACGACTTGTACTAAACAGGTGTTTGGTGTACATCAATTATTTTCAAGTCTAAGTACATAATTAATTTTCAAATTATACAAAGCAAACTCATTGATGTTGTCTAAGTTCTCTGAAAGAAGGATTAAACAAGGATTAAGCGGACGATTAGAAGGAATCAGATCCACTTCCCCTCCCTGTCATCGGAATTAAACAATGACAACATGATTAAATGGGGATTAAACATCTAGGCTGTGGTTAACAAGGTACATTGTCTAATTTCATTATTTTAATTTTTTCTCTAATAATTTCTTACAACTTTTTTTGTATTTTAACTAATATTTATGTGTATATGTAAAATATTTTTATTATTATACAAATGATTGATTAATCCCCACTTGTCCAATTAATTAATACCGTAGAAGGTCACTTATTGTCTGAACTCATGTGTTTTTTTGCTATTAACATGAACTATTCAATACAAGCTATTTCATAGATTATATATTTAATTGTATACATATATAAAATGCAAATTTATTAAACCTAATCAAGGTAAGCATAATGTTTCTTGAGCTGAACTTTTCAAAATCATTTTAATTTGAGCTGAAATAGCTCGAATTAGTCTTCTGTCAAACTAATCTCGAATTCAAAGAAGTGTTTATTGAGATATATATAATATGGACAGTGCATATTACATGCTTTGTTTACAAGTATATCTGGTGTAAAATAGATGCATTTCAAATAAGTGTTACTTTTTTTTATTGAATCTATGATTTTAATAATGACTTTATGTATAAAGAATCTATATATGCAATTGTATCACAATGCTAATTGATTCAAACAATGTGTTATGTTTAATAGTAATAAAAAAATTTATGTTTTGATGTTATTAGTGAAGTCAGACTTTTTATATATGGAATGCATCCACCTTCATTGATGGTTTCCCTCCCAAAGAGGAACACAGTCAGAGTATATCTGACACTCTAAACATTTTGTGGTCAACATTTCTTGTTTGGTGAATACAATTCAGTTATTAACCAAATAAAAAATAAAAAATCACACCAAAAAATAAAATAAAAAATAAAGCTCATACTCCAGTTTTAGAAGCAAATAGCTATCTGTCTGCATTAAAGTGGCCTCTTATTAGTGTCCCAACCAACATCAGCAACAAAAATAAATATCATACCCCAACTAAGGGGAAAAAATGAAATACAAAAAAATAGAAGGAAGAAAATGAAAATCTTTTTGTATTTTGTATAGTATGATCTAGATTAAATTGATAGATTTTCATTCATGCAGTTATTCCAGACAACCTAAGAAGGGGTTAGTTAATTAGGACTTTTATGGACAAAAAGTCCATATTCATGGTTTTCTAAATCCTGAATTATTCAATCAGGACATTGGTTCGTGGACAAAAAGTCTAGCGTTATTCGATTAAGGCATTTATTCGTGTACAAAAAGTCTAGCATTATTCGATTGATACATTATTTCCGGACAAAAAGTCCAGTATTATTCGATTAAGACATTAATTGGTGAACAAAATGTCAAGCGTTATTTGATTAAGACTTCTTGTCATGGACATATTATCCTCTGTTATTCAATTTTAATAGGATTTGTGAAGACTTTCATAAATAATGGACTTTCATGGATTTTAGAGAGATAAGTATGAAGAAAAAAATCATTTCAAAATGGGTGGGATTCTCATGGACTTTTATTCTAGTATTATGAACATCATCTTCTTTTCTTTTTTTTACAAAACTCCATTATTTTATGTTCTTTTTTTAATAAGTTATTTTTATTTTTCTATGGATGTTTGGTTCTCTCAAGTTTTTCATATTTATTCTAATTTCTTATATAATTTGTTTATTTGATACAAACATATGAAAAAAAGACATCAGCAATCTAGCAATTCCAATTTTTTTGAGAGAGGCAATCCCAATAATTTGACCAAAGCCCAGTTCTCCAAGATCATCGATCGTCTCATGAATTCAATTATTTGATATATAAACCTAGATTTTCTCACCAACTAATTCATTCATCGCAACTCTTTCTATAATATCAAATGCATCTCCATATAGAAAAGAACAAGAAAAGCAACGTCTTATCCATCAAAATAAAAATAAAAAAAACTCAAAAGTACTTGAAACTCTTCTCTACTGTAGATGAGTGTGCATATGTATGAAACATTGATATTATCTCTTTTATACGATGAATAATAGATTTGTTTGAATTGCAATCAATCATTTTTATGATATATATAATAATGCCTACATTCACAATTTTTTAAATATATATATTTAATTTATTATTTGGTTGATTATATGTGCAATAATTTCATAATATATGGTTTGATTTGCCTTTGAATGCTTATATATATTTATGCACAATATATATGCCTACATATGTTTTTATAATGTCTAGGGATATATAAAATAGACATTACATATTTAAATGACATATTTTCATATAATGATTTTCATGTTTGGTGTGTTGGATAAACTTGTGCTTGAATTTGTTGTTTCAAAAATTTAAAAATAAGTCTATGAAAGTCGATGTTCATGTTTGGTTCATGAATAGGCCTGGAATAAGTGAGAATTTATCAAAATAGCCTCATTAGAGATGTTTGGAGGGCTAGAATAACTAAGAATCTGTATGACATAATTAACTAGAATAAAGTGGTATATAGATTATTTTAGTCAACCTTTGGAATTAAGTTATTCTAGGTAATTCAACCCAAAAGAATATGTGATCCGATTAACAAATCAACAGTCATCACCTCTTATAAATTAACTATCATCATTTTTTCATCTTTTGATAAATCTTTATTCACACCGTATTGACATTTACAAACAATAAAAAACTTTATTATTACGTTTTCTAATGAAAATAATTAAAAAAAACCATTTTATCCTTATTTATATTAAAATAGAAACAAAACTTAGAATAACTTAATTCTCGAATCAAATATGAGCTATGAAAGAGGAAAGTTCATATGTGAAAGTATGTGAAGAAAATCAACAAAAGTTTGTGAAAGTATATGAAAGTCTGTGAAAGCACATATGTTTCGTCTACAAAAATTTGTAAAAATCTATGAAAATCTATTGAAAGTCTATAAAGTCTTATATCCATAGAAATTTGTCGAAGTCCAAATCGACTACCCCCCTATTAGTCAAATTCCCTTTATTCATGTTTTTGTGGAATGTATGAAAATTAGAAAGTTAATCCTTATTTTGAGTTCTACACTAGAGTATTGTATATTTTGGCAGCGTAAACTTATTTAGAAGAGAGATCGTAACCTTATTGTAGATATTTCTCTTGGTTTTGTTATGATAAAATGCCATATAACTCTCCATTTTTGCCATCAATTCTCTCTCTCTTTCTATCTATCTATCTATCTATCTATCTGTCTGTCTGTCTCCTTGTGTGTGTTGTCTTTTGCATCAGTAAGAGCTTTAAGAGCTTCAATCGAAGACCTCTTTGGTCATGTGAAAAAATGGATACTAAAATATGTTTTTTTTTTGTGGGTAAATATGTTTTTTTTGTGTGTCAGTAAACAAATTTGTTTACTGCCTTAGCATGGGTCAAAGGCAAGGGATGTTGTTCGTGGAGTTCTTTTCGCTGCCTCCAATACATCAATCAAAGCCTAGAGGTCCTCCGGGAGTGGTCAATATCACATATTCACTGGTAAGGCAATGTTCCAGCAGATCTGTTGGCGGCTTACCGCTCAGACAGAGGCGAATTTATTCTCCCATCAACTCAAGTCTAGCATGACTTACAGGCTGCCCTGTATGGCAATGCCTCTGACATTCCTTTTGAACACAAAAGAAATTAAGGATCTGAAGATTCTAACATGCTCTATGTTTTGAATGCATGGAGTGGTCCTTTGAGTATTCAGGGATGCAGATTGACTTAGCTCTTTCTTCCCAACTTAGTATAAAGAATCCACTCCCTGCTGTTAATTTTGTAAAGACTATGTCACTTTTTATAAGGTTTTTCCTCATGTAGCAATACAAATTTGATTACCAGCTTTTCGTGACATTCCTTGGTCGGCTTTTCGTGACATTTGTCTCATCAGCCAGCTTTCCTGCCAGCTTCAGGATTGGAGAGTTCGACATGTGTATCGCGAAGGAAATCGGGTAGCGGATTGCCTAGCTGCAGCCCGTTCTGAAATGGGCGTCACTATGCTTGAGTCCTATTATCTATGGAATGAAATTAGGCTACTGATTTCAGATGACAAACATGGAGTGTTGCAAACTAGGATATCTTGATGTGTTAATCGACCATCTTAGTTTAAATACTCTTCTCCCCTGTATCTCTTTGAGTAAGCATTAGTGTATCTCTTGAGGGAACTCTTAGTTTCTCCTGAAGATTCCTTTCTCTCTTTTTGAAGCTGATGTGCAATTGTAAGTTTCTCATATAGCAATAGATTGATTTACCAAGCAAAAAAAAAAATTTGATTACCAATAATAATAAAAAAAAAACAAATTTGTTAATTGATATATCTCTTATTTTGTTTGTTTGGCACATCTTCCATGTTCAAGGAAGGTAATTCCTAAAGTTGTGATTTTCTTATGTCATTTTGAAGAAAGATAGGGATCTTGCTCTCATATGTGTAATAACTTAAAAAAAAACCCAGGGGCTCATCATACAAGAATCTCCTTTATTGGCCTTGTTTTGTGAGTTAAAAGCCCAAGATCTACATAATCACTCACAAACAATGTGCAACAGTACCTCTAATGACATTTTCATGGCGTTCCCATCAAATCTTGTGATGTAGTACACATTTCACTAAGAAAATTTTACAATACAGTAACCCCCCACCCTACACCAAAAAAACGCCACACAACCCCATCCTGGAAATATATGAAAACATGAGATATAGTATATATGCAAGAGAGGTAATGTTCTTGTTGATTAGAGTATATATACATACCCATTGATCATATGAAGCAAAACATATAATTCATCAGCACCTTAATGTCAAGCCATCAATGAGTTTCTCTCGCAAGATCTCAGCTCCAATCATCACATCCTCCTCCCTCTGTCACAACCAAAAAAAAACACAAACCAGACACTAATTTCTCCATTCAAAATAAAATAAAAGAAAACAAAATAGAATCATAAAACATATGACCTGAACATTAAGATTATAGAAAACCTTGTTAGGTCCACCAACAAAAGTAGAAGCCCTAAGCAACAGAAACCCCTCCATCTCTAAATTCATCAGCACATCCGATAATGGAGTGATAGCACTAATCACACACATCTGAACCATGAATTCCCTATCACTCACTCTACTCACTGTCACTGCAGAATAGTTATTCTTCTCTATACGGGGAGCCCGGTCACCTCGTCTAGAGATCTTCATCACCATCTCCTCTTTCAAGCGTCTCAGGCCCTCAACATGCTTCTGAAGCTCAGGTATGTATTTCAAGATACGCGATATGGTGGTCGGTACGCTCATCTTATTCTGTGAAACAATACATAATTTGAATTAGTAAAGATTAATGCAAACATTAACAGTCACATGTGAAAGTTGATTCACCTTCTCATCTATCCCTGGGAGTAGGGACTGGAGAGAGGAGAATAGGCTGTTCAGTTTCCTCCTTCGATCGCGCTCGTAGGCATTATGGTTTAGTTTTGTTTTCGAGGTTGATGGAGGGTTGATCTCTGTATGTTGAGTTGGAAACCCTAGGGATTGGTTGTGTGGTTCAGTTTCCTTGGAAACCATGTTTTTGGAAAAGGTTTTCAATGGTTGAAAACTTGTGTGGAAGAGAATCCTAACACGATGGAAGGGTGGGGAAGGCAGAGAAACTCCACAGATGATACAAATTAAAATTAAAATGTGCATACATTAGTTTTTATTTTAATAACATAAACAATGGTGATATTTTTGTGACTTTTTTTTTATCATTTATGTGACAGTTTCAATTGGACCACACATAGGTTTGGACTTGTTCAATGAATGTTGATTGTGTGTTTACGTGGGTGAATGTATGGATGTGCTCATTATTTGTTCAAATGATGCACTATTATATAGCAATACACATTATACTAATGAACTGTAATAGTTAAAAATAATTAAAGATTGGTTGCAGAGATAGTACACTTGTACCACAAGCAACCACAACCAAACCTTCAAGTGGGTACTTCTTGGCATTGCCAGTAATTAATCATCCATAATCCACCAAATTGTAGACTTGATCGATACAGTGTTTACCTCTATTTACTTTACATCGATTGATAATTATTGATATCTTTAGTTACATGGTTTTTATTTTCTTTCTAGTTTATATCTATGCCTACATGTGCATTACGTATAGCTTCGGTCACCATGTGCTAGGGCATAAGTAAGCATTGATCAACTTGTATGGGTTCCCGTCTTTTTTTCTTTAATGGAAGCAGAAACATGTACTTTGGAGGGGGGGGGGGGGGGGGGGTACATGTCACTGTCTTAACAAGATCTAGGTTTTGTGCACAACCAGATTTTACTATAAAGAGGTCCACTTTAACGAGATGCTGGGGATACAAGATTTGGATCAAGTCCTAGTTAGTGATACTATGGGTACCTAGTTTGATAAGAGGAGATTTTGAGGATAAGTTGTCTTACATTTTTTTAAATAAAAAATTTACAATTTTTTTTTTTTACATTTGTTAAAATCAAGATAAAAGAGGAAATAAATGTTATGACTACTTTTAAATGAATCAAAATTTTCTTAGTTTTATTTTGAACCAAGACAATTGCCCCAGTCTCCATTTTATTTTGATTACTTTTTACAACAAACGGGATAAATAGTATGATATTACTTGACAATTTTGTTTTGGTGTGTGTTATGATTAATTTAAATGGCATGTCACATGCATGTTTAATCGATGTATTATGTTAAATCTGAAAAGTGACAATTGGTGTCTGGATTGTGATGTGGACCCTACCATCGATCTACGTTACCCATTTGGCATCAAAATGACTTGATTTTGTATCTTCTGTATATACATTTCTTTCGAAAATAGTCTAATAAAAAAAATTAACTCAATTTTTTATCAAATCTGGTGTGCATGAATCCTAAAAGTACATAGTACTCATATTAAAAAATTGATGGAATGACATGTCTTTTTGCCATTGATCATCAACTCCTTTAATTTTATCTTTACTTGGTAAAAATGTTTGGTGTGTGTGTGTGTGTATATATAGGGGGCCGATTACCTGCGGCGAACGGCAGGTGCGGCGTCGATCGTGGGCCGTTGATCACGGGTCTATCGCATTGGACGGTCGGGTGCGATTCACGTCGACCGTTGGATGCGATGGACCCGCGATCGAACGGCCCACGTCGCTGCCGCTTACGTGCGACACGGGTCCATCGCATTATAGATTTTCGATAATATATATATATATATATATATATATATATATATATATATATATATATATATATATAGAGGGCCGATTACGTGCGGCGAACGGCGGGTGCGGCAGCGATCACGGGCCGTCGATCACGGGTCCATCGCATCGGACGGTAGGGTGCGATTCACGTCGACCGTTGGATGCGATGGACTCGCGATCGAACGGCCCACGTCGCGGCCGCACCTGCCGTTCGCAGCACCTAATCGGTCGCGTGTATATATATATATATATATATACATATATATATATATGGGTGCGAATCACGTCGACCGTTGGATGCGATGAACCCGCGATCGGACGGCCCACGATCGCGATCGCACGACCGCATATTATCATCCGCGTGTATATATATATATATATATATATATATATATATATATATATATATATATATATATATATTATCATCCGCGTGTATATATATATGAGTTACGATTACGTGCGGTGTGCGGTCGGTGCGGTGCGCGATCACGGGTCCATCGCATCGGACACTCGGGTGCGATTCACGTCGACCGTTGGATGCGATGGACCCGCGATCGGACGGCTCACGTCGCACACCGCACTGACCGCACACCGCACCTAATCGTCGGCATATATATATATATATATATTTTGCTTTGTAAGTTGAGTATTCCGTGTTTATTCATTAATCACAGTGGATCATGTGAATGATAGGCGTCTATTTTGTATGTTGTAACACAATAATGCTACGGGTGCGTTTGGTTGCGCGATTGCAAAACTGATTCTGCAGGAATCTGCGATTGCAAACCTGATTCTGCAGGAAGCTCACTTTCTCAGCTTTTTAAAATCGCAGCTTTTGGACACTATTTGCCTGCAATCGCTGGGTTTAAAACTGCGATTACAAAACTGTTTGGTTGCGCGATTGCAAACGCAGCTTCCTGTAATCGCAATCGCAGCGCAATCGCGCAACCAAACGCACCCGTCGTCTTATGTGGGTTTTTTATTTGAACAATAATACTGAAGGAATAAAGTCATTACCAACACCATTTTTTTTCTTTTACTTTTTCACATTTCAATTATTCTTATGTAAATTTTTTTTAAAATTTTATATATAATGGTCATGTTTGTTACAACTTTAATTTATAAATTATAGATTGCAATTGTAGTTTATAGATTGTAGATTATAGATTCTAACTTTTCTAGATAAACAGTAGAAACATTTATTGTAACTGTTAAAATACATAGAATAAGCTGTAAACTATTTTTTATTGTGTAATTGTCAAAATACCCTTTTAAAATGTAGAATTTAAATTTATTTTATGAATATTTAAAAGATAATTTAATATAACATAAATAAAAATACAAATTGACAACAATAGTTTTGAAATATTAAACTCCAGAACTTTAATAAATTTGGTCATAGTGTCCATAAAAAAAAATTTACAATAGTTTGATCATTAGTAAAAAAAAGTTAAGGCCATTAGTGTCCAGAAGAATTTTTTTTATAAACAATCCATAAACTATAATCTCATTAACACCATTTAGCAGGCTTACAGATTTTGACTTTTTAAATTTGTTTTTAACTTAGATAAGTTATAATAAGTTCAAACAAACATATAACAACTGCTTATTTTAAGCTAAAAGCTATAATCTCTAGCTTATTAAAGTTTTAACAAACATGTATATTGTTGGGATAATTTAGCAATAACCCCTTCCAAAATTGTGAAATATATATTACCCTAATAATCTAATTTGTTTTGGGCTTCATTGATTCATTACTTTTGATTCCTAAATTATAAAAAAATATGACATGAGATTAGAAATAACACATGAATATAACATTCATAAATAGTATAATAATTTATAGAATAAGAAAAATTACCCAGGGTTAAGAGGGACAAAAAATACTTCATGAGAGTCATAAGCTTTGAGAAACCGTTGTTGTAGCTCTCGTGCACCTTCTTCATATTTGTTGCAGGCGAATATGGATGGATTGACAAATCCATATCTTAATGGTTGACGTGAATCTACCATCAACTTATGCAAATAACTGAAATTAGCAAACAATTATTAGAACAAATAAAATATACATATCTCCACAATTTACTTAAATTAATTTTCATCACCTCATATACACAACTAAATTTGTAGTAAACAACTCTTTCATGTCACAGATTGCCAAAATATCATCCTAATGCACATGCAATAATATCTTATGTCCAAATACATTTTCCTTGACATGGAATTAAATACACTGACCATCAACCAAAGCATCATCTTTATTTTGCTAAATTTTAAAAATTACATGTTAAATTATGTATATAAAACTAATTTTAAAATTAATAATATGATAGAGTTTACGTGTACATCAGTAACAACGATATCCTTTGGCCATGCAACAAATGATCCAATGGCTTTCATAGTAGTAATCATCTCATCTTCGACTAGTATAGGAAGAGGTGCATTTGGGGACAATGCAATCTCAATAGACACTCTTTGATTATTTTCTCCCAATCGAATAGTATGGATTGTTTCATTAGGCTCGACTACATCAAAAACCTTACCCCTTGCAACAATTGTATGATCAGCATCATTCAACAAACTAAACAGTTTGCACTACAACAAAGGAAAAAAAATAGCACAATCATTCGATTTTGATAAATACTTAAAAATAATGAATAAACCAAATAATAAGATGTTAGTCCATACCCTTTGACTATGATTTGTTGGTTGAATGTCATCTTTGTCTATTTCAGCTCCCTTGAACTTCTCATTAGTTGACCTATTTTCATTTTGTAATGTGTTTGAGCTTTGGAAATCAGACATGTTGGATCGTGGGGTTGTGGCAACGGGTAATTGTTGCTTAATCGAATTTAACTCTGCTTGTAGATTCATTATCATTTTCTCCAATCCCTTATTTTTCTCCACGATCTCATTATATTGATGAGTGCTACATGAACGTCTAGGTTGATTAAAGTAACTTGTTGGAGTGATAAAATTACCAACACCTCTTACCCGACCAGAATGTTCTGGGGTACCTAACGCCCTACTTAATATGTCTTCTGTACATTGGCTTTTAAAACTCCCTTCCTGACTAAATTGGGTCAATTCATCCTATAAAAATAGCCTATGTAAGTACATTTTTAATTTCAATTTAAAACTAATCGATATTCAAAGTTTATGCATACAATTGAACACACAATGACAATAGCTCGTTCTTTTACAAGATCATTAGTATATTGTCCATCTTTCTTTTGTCTGGCCATCTTCCATAACACGCTTCGATCAATCACTTCAATTGAGCCCGATGAACGCTTTCAAAATAATAGAGATATATTTATGATAAGTACATAACGCTGAGAAGATATTTTGACTTATGTGGTGGGAGTATATAATAATGATATATGTTAAAAGTACTACTTACCAATTCCTCCTGAAGGTTGGCATAGCCCTTTCGACTTATGTGGTGGGAGTATATATTTTTTGCCCGTCTCTCACTTTGTTCTTTACTTAAATCCTATATGTCATGCAGAAGAAAAAAAAGATTGAAAATACATGACTATACTGCAATATCACACTAAATAAAACACAACAAAGCATACCTGAAATTCTTTAGTTAATCGAGTGCGAACAAATTGATCCCAATCAGCTTGTTCAATGAATTTGTACATACTTGGTGAATGCTTAAGTAACTCTTCATTACCTTTTGCCAGATAGATGTATTTTTTGTTCAAATCCTTTTTAAATGCCTTCCACTTTGTGCCTACTGATTGAATAATTTTTGCTTTGGAAAAATATTCAACTTCATATTTGGACTTGTATAAAACAAAAAAATACTGTAAGATAATGAATATAGACGTAAATAAAACCAAATATAAAAATAAGACTTACCATTACTACAGTCCATATTTTTTCTTTAACACCTGTTGGCACCTTATGCCAATTTGCACATGTGATAGAGACCATGGTACGAGCTAAAAGACCCAAATAGCTATTATATTCAGGAGCCGCCTTTCCTATGGGTTGTCCCCTCTCATTGTATTCTATCTTTCTTTTTTCACCTTTCCTCCTTTTTACTACATGTGGGAGGACTGTTGGACCTCTTCCCTTTCTTTTATTCATGCCCTTATTCGCGTCCTCATCAATGGTAGATGGTGGGGGGTCCATGAGCAATCTGAATTTCTAATAAAAATCATATAACATAACATCAATGTCATATAAAATGCATCAAAGTTCCCTATTACAAGTTAATGCAACGTCACAAGCTACTACATGAATTTTAAATGGTCATGCAACTCTTGAATTTGGGGAACAAAATAAAAATAGATCTCAAGAGCAAATTTAATTATCTATATGGAGTGTCAAAACATCCACAAAAAGAAAATCAAAATTAAACTGACAAATAAATAGTTCACGGAAACAGAACCTGTCGTTATAAACATAAATGCATACACTAACACTTTAAAATTTTGATTTAAATATGGAGAAAAAAAAAAGAAATAAGCCCATATTTGAAAATGTCTCATGAAAAAAATAAAGTACATTTAAATTTAGGATTAAATTCACAATACCATGAGTTTGTTTCATTATTGATCCAAGTTCCCTCACAATCAACTTGCAAGTAACATGAATTTTCATCAGTGAGCGGATCGATCGAATTAACTTCGGGTAATCCTTTAGTGAAGGCTTGTTCACCTACTACACCGTCAAAAACATCATTGTCATTGAATCTGATTCTGTCACAGCCATTGCATGGGTTAAAGGGAAAGGATCTCGTCCATGGAATGCCATCCGCTCTCTTAGACACATTCATCATGGGTTGAAGTGTCTCCAGGACTGGAAGATCTCCCATATTCATCGTGAAGGAAATTCTCCGGCTGACATCCTAGCTTCCTTCCAATCAACAAGGGGTGAAACTTATATATCTCCCTCTAATCTTTGGCAGTCCTTGCGCACCGCTCTTGCACTTGATAAGGAGGGCGCCCCTTTCACTCGTGGCAGGAGTTGATTATCCTTTTTCTGTCCACTCTAATTCTGTAACTTGGTCCAAAGGAATGTTGGGTTGTTGCTCCCTCTCACTCCTTTGGATGCAAGGTTTAGTTGTTATGACATTAAGCTCTGCATAGCATGGCATAACCCCTTTTTGTAAAGTTCCCCCTTCATATAGCAATACACTTTTGATTACCAATCAAAAAAAAAAAAAAAAAACATCATTGTCATCCTCATTTTCCATGTTCTCTACGAGGAGCTGATAGAACTATTGACCATCTTGGATCAATTTGGTCTTGCACCTAAAAAACTTGATTGGCTTGAGAAGCTAAAATGAAAGGATCGTCCTTGTGACCCAATCTACCAAGGTCAACCATTGTAAAACCAAGCTCATCAACTCTGACACCATTGTTGTTGTCAACCCATTCACATTTGAATAAAGGAATCTTAAAAAGATTATAATCAAGTTGCCATATTTCTATAATAACGCTACAATAAGACATATCTGCAAGGATCGGATTCTTATCTTTTGCACTTGAGATATGAAATGATGTGGCTACCAAACTCACTCCACTATTTTGGTTGACTCTTAATTTATCACGATCCTTAGTATGATAACGACATCCATTTATGATGTAGCCCTGAAATTTTAGTACTTCAAATCGCAGACCATGTGCAATCCACTACAAAGTATCTTACATATTATTGGAGCTCTTTGCCTTCTCTGCAACTTGTATATAGTAAATAATTAATAACCTAACTTATACATTTAATGACATATCATAATATATACATAAAAATATACTTTTTCACGTAGCCAATAGATGAAGGTGTGGTTGTGTTCATCTTGTAACCATATATTTTTTTAGATTGTTGAGGATGGCGTAGCTTCAACCAAGTCATATGTTCTCTTTTGAATTACAAATTATCAAGTTTAGTTAACCATGACACAAAGCACTATATTAATTAATTTACAAAATGTGAAAAATGTAAAAGTTCCTTACTCAATGTATGGTTGAACCTCATCAGTGTTTTGCACAACATAGTGATGAGCTTGCACCCATTCTTAATGTTCGATAGGACCTAGACTACCACCCGATAAAGGCTTTCCAAATTCTTTATCAATGGTGTTATTTTTTAATTGGGGAATCCCGATTGCATCAACCTTTTTTAAATATTTTGTGCAAAATTCAATAGCTTCTTCTGCAATATAATGCTCTACGATACAACCTTCTGGATGATTATGATTTCGTACATATCCTTTCAAGACTTTCATAAACCTCTCAAATGGGTACATCCGTCGAAAATAAATAGGTCCACAAAGTTTTACTTCTTTCACAAGGTGTACTGTTAGATGAATCATGATATCAAAGAATGATGGAGGAAAATATTTTTCAAGAAAGCATAATGTGATCACAATATCCTTTTGAATTTCATCTAATCTCGACACATCCGCCACCTTGCAACAAAGAGCATTAAAGAAGAAGCATAGTCTTGTAATTGTGTATCTCACATGCTTAGGCAACACCGATCAAATTGCCATAGGTAATAATTGTTGCATCAATATGTGACAATCATGAGACTTAGGACCATAAAGCTTCAAATCTTGCATTGAAACCAAGTTTCTAATATTTGAAGAAAACCCTTCAAGAACTTTGATATCAAATAGTGTTTTGCAAAAACTTTTTTTCTCCTCCCGAGATAATGTAAAACAAGCAAGGGGAATATATGTTTGGCTCTGAACAATGTTTGGTGCCAATTCATTCCTTAAACCCATATCTTCAAGATCTTTACAAGAATTTATATTGTCCTTTGTTTTTCTAGGAATATTAAGCAATGTACCTATAATTAAAAATAATAATTTAGCCAACTACATAAGACCATAGTTAAAAAAAAAAAGATGTCGTACCTATGACACTTTCACAGACATTCTTTTCTATGTGCATAACATCTAAGTTGTGTTGAACATATAAATGCTTCCAATATTCAAGTTAAAAAAAAAATCAACTTCTTCTTCTAACATTTTACCATATCATCATCCCTTGTTTTAGATTTTCTACCTTTTCCCCATAATATCTTCATATGTTCAACCTTTCGAAATATTTCCTCACCACTTAACGGTTTTGGAGGAAGTGCAAACTCTTGAGAATTATCAAACGCCTTTCTCTGATTTCGATATGGATGAGAACGTGGGAGGAATCTTCGATGACCTGTATATGAATTCTTTCTGCTATACTTCAATCTAACAGAATAAGTTTCTTCACCACATATCAAACAAGCATAATATCCCTTCACAACACAACCACACAAGTTACCATATGCCAGAAAATCATTAATTGTCCATAGAAGAATAGCCTTCAAAGAAAATAATTCTTGTTGGTAAGCATCATAAGCTTCAATGCCTACCTCCCATAGAATTTTCAAGTCATCGATCAAGGGTGCCAAGTAAATATCAATATCATTACCAGGTTGACGTGGTCCTGATATTAGCAATGACAACATCATGAATTTCCTCTTCATAAACAACCACAGTGGAAGGTTACAAGTAATCATTATAACCGGCCAACAGCTATATCTACTACTAAGGGAACTATGTGGATTTATGCCATTTGCTGAAATAGCAAGCTGAAGATTTCTGGAATCGCCTACAAAATCTGGCCACTTGTAGTCTACCAATTTCCATGCCGGAGAATCTGCCGGATGACGCAATTTACCATCATCATTTATTTGATGAGTATGCCATGTCAAGTTCTTCACCGTTTTTGCAGATTGAAACATTCTTTTAAACCTTGGAATTGTTGAGAAATACCACATAACTTTAACAGGCACACCTTTGTTTTGTTCTTTCTGATTTTTAGTTTTTTTTCCATCTAGATATTCCGCAAATAGGACATGAACTTAAATCCTTGAACTCCTTCTTGTATAATATGCAATCATTGGGACATGCATGTATTTTCTCATAATCCATTCCCAATGCGTTCAATGTTTTCTTAGCCTCATACATGGATAGGGGCATTTCATTATTATCAGGTAACATTTCAGCTAACAATTGTATCAATTTTGAAAAGGATTTATCAGTCCACCCATTCCTCCCTTTTCATAGCATACAATTTAGTCAAAGCAGATAATTTTGTAAAATTTGTGCAGCCTGGATATAAAGGTTTTTCAGCATCTTCAAGTAATGTCTTAAACAAATCTGGATCACCTGTATAATCATTGTGTGCAGCTTGAACCATTTCAATTGTATTAGCAACATCATTTAAACGTTACCTTTCAAACTTGGTATGATCTACATCTTGTGCATCTATACCCATTCTCGATGCCACACTTGGCGTTGCTTCTCCATGCCAAATCCAAGTCTGATAACAGTCATCAATACCATAGAAAAATAAATGGCCTTTTATATCACCAGGCATATGGTATTGTAAGTTTCCAGATCGTCTACATGGACAACGTATGGAATTACGATTACCCGCATTGACCATCGCATAATTTAAAAATTGTTCGACTCCTTCAGAATATTCAGATGATCTTCTATCCTTAAACATCCAAGATTTATCCATTTTGAATAAATTCTACTTGAATTAAGTCAAACCCTACAACTTAAAATTAATATTGAAATGTAAAATGAAACAGTTAATCTATAAAAAAAACATAATTAAGTCCTGGCACCATTAACAAAATCATTTTTATTTTTTTGCATAATATGAGATCATATATAAGTCAAAGTAACTATTAAGTGACACTGCATTTTCAATATAAAAAGACAAACACACTCAAAAGACTATGCATTGAAATTTGGGAGGCCCCCACGCAATGAACATTTTTTAAATGTCAATTACACTATCAATATTTTGAATAAAAAACAATGACTAAGTCATTCTTCTAATATAAAATTCAAATGAAGCTTGAATAAATTGCATAGGATGAGAGATACATAGAAACACACATAAATTAACTAATTGCACAAATCAGATCCAAGTATCCAGTTTTTACACACTTAACCATCTCTAAATTTAAAGCAGGTTTATCTCTTTTAAGCAAAAATTTAGAACTCCTTATGCACTAACTATTATTCCTGTATTTCCTTTGTGGACTATATGTTGTAAAATTTTTTTTTTTGGGAAGAAACGTTAAAAGGTTTGGTTAATCCATTAGTGGATCATGTTATTGTTCATACCCACCCCCGAAAGATCTATTAACAGGAATCCCCATCTCAATATAGACCTTCAACTAGACATGAAAACATACCCATTGATTCAAAGATTTCAAACAATCTTGGTACCCACTGATTCCTTCTTTTCAATGAGATTTAAAGATTCCTCTTATTCCTGTGATTCAAATATTAAAAAATTTCAAACGAGACCCTTTGATTCAATGAGTTGATTAAATATTTCAAACCATACCCTCTGATCCAAATATCCACTTATTCAAAATTCATCACATCCATTGCAGCCGGCGACGCCCGTGGAGAGGAAGAGAGGTTGAGAAAGAGTGAGAGAGATATACCCACTCAGTCATCGACGTACGGGTGGACAACAATGACAGCAGTGCTAACGGAGGATGAATGAGAGGGGGAGGCAACAGTGGCGGCGGACGTTGTGGGAAGCGGCAGCGGCAACGGCAGCGGTCGACTGAGGGGGAAGGGGCAGTAGCATAGGCAGAGGCGGCTAAGTCATCAGGCGTAGGGGGAAGCGGCAGCAACGGCAGCGGCGGCGGAGGGTGAGTTGTCGACGGAGGGGCTGGATTCGGTGGGGGCTAGATCGAGGTGGGGTCGGCAGAGGAGGAGTTGGCAGAGAATGTGGGGTCTGTAGATACCCCAATTTTGACCGTCCAGAGAGACAGAAATACTTCAAGTAACACACAGAAATATCCCACAGTTGGACATCCAATAGAGAACCAAAGGTTCGGTAAACCGGAAACCCTAAGCCTTGACCTAAACCTAAACCAGAAACCCTAACCCTAGCCATGACCTAAACCTAAACCGGAAACCCTAACCCTAGCCATGACCTAAACCTAAACCGGAAACCCTAACCCTAGCCATGACCTAAACCTAAACCGGAAACCCTAACCCTAGCCTTGACCTAAATCTAAGCCCTAAACCCTAAACCTAGCCTTGACCTAGCCCTAAACCCTAACCCTAACCTAAACCTAAACCTAAAACCTAAATCGGAAACCCTAATTCTAAAAACCCTAGAACCCCAAGTCCCTGGAAAGGGGCGGCTAGATCTAACTAGCCGCCCCATACCAGGCGGCTAGTTTGCACTAGCCGCCCCCCTAACCGCCCCCTGGCCGACTTTGGACTAGTCCTCTGGATGGGACATAAAGCAGCAATAAATGCTGATCATTGCGGCGGGTCATGACCTTTAGCCGCCCTCTCTTGGCCGGATCAATCCAAGTAACCGACCCAAGCCACCGCTTGTCAGAGATGGGACGTTTGGCAGGTCATGATGGGGGCGGCTACCAGGAAGTTGCCCCATCCTGGGCGGCTAGTTGGAACTAGCCGCCCTTCACCTTGTCTCTGACAAAAGAACCAGGGAATTAATGAGGGGTCTAATCGAAGCCAACCCACTCCATTACCCCCGGGATATTTCCCTGCCTCTCTTTTACTATAAATAGAGGGGTCCCAAGCCCAAATAAAAAAAGGACCAATTCATCTTCAATCACCAAAAAAATACCAACATCCTTCAAACCACAAAATCCACACTAGAAATCCCTAGAGAGAGAGAGAGAGAGCCTCTTGTGTGAGAGAAAACACCCATTCCCTACACAAAAACACCCTCTCATCCCACCCTCCAGAAACCCAGGCTAAACCTAGCTTAGCCTCTGCCCAAAATCAAACCCATTTCCTACCAAAGCTCTGCCCAAACCAACCCAGGCCCTGGACGGCTAAACCCTAGTAGCCGCCCCATACCCGACGGCTCAAACCCACTAGCCGCCCCCCATATCCACACTCCTTTGTCCCAAGACTCCTTTAGTCAAGCCCGGAAGCAGAATAGGATTACCTGTTTTTCACCTCTGTGTACAGTATATCCGTGTCTCAGAGCGGAGACCCCACAAACTCCCCCACGTAGGCGATCAAATCCAACCCCACCAACTTTTCCTGCTTTTTGAGAAAGTAGGTGGCGATCACAACAAAACCCCGTCTTTTCTGAGAAGCAGTCGGCTCAGAAACGAGTCTTCGGGCGGTGACCTGATCAGTCGCGAGACGGACCAGGACCAAGTTCGCAGAAACCCCCAGTTTTTACATACCGACAAATCTGGCGATCACGGTGGGACCTCCCTCGTGAAAAACAACAAAAGGTAATCCTCTTCTGCCCCCTTTTACAAGCTTGACTAGAATGCTATCAACCCTCTAGGAAGGTTAGAGTTTCTCACTCCTTGAATTAAATCCTCTTCTACTGTGCATCATAACATCCTTTATTGCTTTGTAAGCCGCACACAGCTGCGCAATCCTTTACTGCTTTCGTAAGTCGCACACAGCTGTGCAATCCTTTACTGCTTTCGTAAGTCGCACACAACTGCGCAATCCTTTACTGCTTTATTTACTGCTTTCAATCTGCATTC
The DNA here is from genome assembly GCA_030737845.1 of Acorus calamus. Lineage (NCBI taxonomy): Eukaryota > Viridiplantae > Streptophyta > Magnoliopsida > Acorales > Acoraceae > Acorus > Acorus calamus. The sequence continues at coordinate 25,133,089 of CM060868.1, read as the reverse complement.
ATCCCCACTCCACGTCATGGAATCCAACATAGAAGAGGAGATATTAGAGGAAAGGAATCACTAAGAGGGTCAGGCCACACAGTTCCTGACCCATCTAGAGGAAAGGATGGCTAGTCTAGGGTATCAAACGGTAGAGGACATGTTTCATGACCTCGCTGACTACCGTCATGCCAAGACCTTGAGACAGGAAACCCTTGTCGAAACCCCTAAATCCACTCCCAAAGCCCCATCCACACCCAGCTGCTCGGTCAATCCAAGCATTTTTTCATTCGCCCCCCTTTCCCCGCGAATCCAATATTCCCAGCCGTTTCCACCCCAGGCCCCTACCAGGCCACCCCAAACCCGGGACCGCTAGGCAGCCCTCCCAGGGGAGAAACACTGGACGAAACCATCCGGAGAATCCTCTCCGAGACTGGTCCCTCGGCCCCCAAACACATGTCTCTACATAACCTGAGACAAATCCCGTCAGTCCACCTACCGGAGGGATTCAAAATCCCCAAATTCCACCGGTACAACGGTCGTGGAGACCCAGACATTCATTTAACTGCCTTTTATCTAGACGCACGCCCGTTTCTAGATAATCAACCTCTACTAGTCTTCCTCTTCCAGAAATCATTGGAAGGAGAAGCACTATAATGGTTCTCCACCCTCCCTGTAGATCACTTGTCGAATTTCTCGGCTGTAAGCGAGAAATTCTTGGGCCGCTACGGTTACCAGAGGATTAGGACCCCCTCTATTTCAGATTTAACCGTAGAGAGAATGAGGCCTAGGGAGGAATTCGAACAATACGTGTCTCGGTGGCGCACCCTTGTCCACCGAACCGGCCTGCAACTCACAGAATGTCAAGAAATTGACATGATGTTACAGAGCCTGAGTACAGAGCTCCGTACGAGCCTTTCGTACGGAGACTGCACTACGTATCAACTTCTGATTGACCGCCACAACAGGATTTCCCGTTGTACAGCACCAGTAGTCCAAACCCAGTCCCCACCTATCAGCCATAGGGTTGGACAACTGCCTCGTAAGGCGCAAACCCCCACGGTAGAGGGGATCATTAGCCAAGTATTGGCACTCTACCCGAACGGAGCGCGAGTTCCTGACCGAGGAACAGCTCCGAGACAGTACACGCCCGGTTCATCCGGATATGCACCGCCTCGGCAAGGGAATCAAAATTTTACCCCTCGATCAGTACCCGACCCCGTGCCAATACAACAAAACCCCACAGTCCAAAATTTCCCACTCCAGAACCCTATAATCCAGAGCCAAACTCAAACTCGGGCTCCCTTTTACTCTGCTCCCCCAATAGCACAAAATCCAACCCCTAGGCAGCCCATACGAAGCTCTTATAACGAAGCTAGACCTCCCGCATCCTACGACCAAAGACGAATGGGAAAGAGGGACTCTTACCCTCCCCTCCCAGAAACTTTAACTAGGATCTTTAGGGTGATGTTGGACACAAATAGTATCACCCTCCCCGACGCCAGGCCTTCACTACCCGGGGCCAGCACGGCGCGTTACTATCAATATCATCAACAATATGGCCATACCGTAGAACAATGCATTATTTTTCGGGACTTCGTTTATGATCTTAATGATGACAGGCGCCTTGACTGGGCCATAATCAAAGGCCATCTGAGCCAGGGAAATCCCCAAGCACCCAAGCCACTTGGCATATTAACTGACCCCTTGCCAGGTCACACCCAAGCCTCCACATCTAGAGCCCACGCGGTCAACATGATCAGGAGAGGGAGACAACCATCGCCAGAACCAAGCAGCTCGAAGATGCTACTGATGGCAGCCTATCCGAAGAGTCCGAGGAGGAAGAGCAGAACGAGCCCTTCCAGCTGAACCTCGACGACCATGACCTCGCCATACTCTATGGCGAAGAAGAAGACGCAGTTCTCGCCCTTCCCGCAGTCATCAACATCGAGTCCGACGAAAGCGGACTAGAAAACCCGGGAGGAGACGAAGAAGAAGAGCCGTTTGAGGAGATCCCCGAAGGAGCTAGCGAAGGACCCGAAGGAGGGGAATGTACGTCGGATGATCTGCATCCGGACGACAACGGGTCCTCCAAGAGTACCGACACTGTCAATGGCCCCCGCCGCCCAATGACCATTTCATTCACTGACCAAGACCTCCCGGATCCCAGACTGCGAGTCTACCCCTACACATCCGCGGACGACTCCAAATGTTGTGGCTAAACAACATCTTTGTAGACCCAGGGTCAGGAATGAACATAATGACGTGCTCCACCTACCAAAAGATACCCGGATTAGGCCGTCCTCCCGTCCACCCGGCCCACCATACTATTCAAGCTTTCAACCATACCGGGAAGACTCTCCGCGGCCCCGGAACATTCGAGTTATCTGTCGGCCCTCTTATCTGTGAGGTAGCCTGCTTCGTGGCCGACATCGACACAAGGTACCCATTGATGTTGGGGCGACCATGGTTAGACAGCATCCAAGCTATCTGTTCCCCCCGGCACCAATGCCTTCGACTGCCCTTCTTAAGTCATATCCTGACAATCTGGGGAGAGGCGCGCCTCCAGTATGAGAACGAGAACAATTGGGCGATACATAATATGTTCACACTAGCCCTACGACCGGGGAACGAGGACGAAGGTGATAGCCCACCTGGGTCCCCTTACAACTATCCCTCAGAAGAAACGGCCAGGACCCCGCATCCACCCAGCAATCCTATGGAGCCCAACTCGATCACCTTCCTCCCCCATGAAGTCGCAAAAGCCGGAGCACGTTCCGCACCCCTCGCTATCACCGCCCTACTCGGGGGAAGGGAATTCCGGCACATTCTCATTGACACGGGAGCGGAAACTAACGTCCTTACATATTCCGCCTACCAAAACCTAGAAGGCCGGGTTCCCAGATTAGAGCCCTCAGACGAATACATTTATGCCAGGTCACACCCAGTCTCCACCATCGTTAACTGCATGGTGATGAACATTCAATCGCCCCACCCTCTGATTGTTGGGAGGACATGGCTCAACAGCATCGAAGCCGTCTCATCCACCCGACACCAATGTCTTCGCTTCCCGTACCGCGGGAAAGTAATATCCATATGGGGAGAGGCGCGCTCTAATATTACTCAGGCCCGGAATTGGAGCGTCTGTGCCATGCGTATCCGGCTAGAGGTGCTCGCATGTTGGCAACCAGGCACCACAGACGAAGAACTGCTCCATCAAGGGAGGCCCCTGAAGAGACTCAGGGAGGGAGAATTTGGGAACAGGGGACCCCCACCAGACATCAACCGGCCATCAAAAAGAAGTCTACCCGAGGAGGCAATACAAATTCAAGAACCAGGTACCGATCCTCCCGGGTAAGTTTTCAAATCCTGTACATAGTTTACAGCTTTCCAACAAAAAAAAAAAAAACTCAAAATATTTGTTTACCAGCTTTCACTTTCAACTCAAACCCTGTACATATTTGTTTACCTGCTTTCCTAAAAAGAAACCAAAATCCAACAAAAAAATACATGCCGATCAGCTTTCATTCCCCAACTCTGAACATACTTATTTCTAGCTTTATTTCCACTCTTCTTTAAAAACTAAAAAAAAAAAATGTTTTCTAAAAACATGTTTTCCACACTCTCCTTCAAAACAAAAGTTTTACAAGACCGTGTTTCCGTGCTTCCAACACAAAAATGAAACACTTTCCCAAACTTTCTTTACATATTTTCCAAAAACAACGAAAATATTTACAAACTACATTTCCACACTCTTCTTCACGACGAAAATGTTTTCCGAATCTGCGCTTCCACACCTTTCTTCAAAGCAAAATATTTTACAAAGCCATACTTCCATGATTTCCGCCGAAAAACGTTTTACAAACTGTCTTTCCATACTTTCCTTATAAAAACAAAATCGTTTCCCAAACTTTATCCCCATTCTCTTTCCAAAAATATATCTATTCGCCGACACAGGCCCCTTTTCAAAAACATAAGTATACATTTGTCTTTACTACGCCTCGAACTACTAGACGAGAAGAGATTAAGAGCGGCAAACCATCCCCAGGCCTACCAAAGAAGGGTGGCAAGGGCATTTGAAAAGAAGGTGATAAAAAGAAAATTCGAAACCGGGGAATTACTACTTAAGCAAATCATGCCATCAAGACTGCCCCACCCGAGAGGAAAGCTGCAACCCACATGGGAGGGACCCTATGTGATCACCCATGCCTATTCCGGGAATGCCTACCGCCTGGTAGATGCCGAAGGAGTCGAGATTCCAGCTTCGTGGAATGCACTTTATCTGAAGAAATTCCATGCATGAAAAGCTTTCAATACTTAAGAACTATTATTCTTCCTTCCTGCGATTTCCAGCGTTTAGTACTTGATGATAGAATTGTAAGACTCTCAAAGATAAACTCGTATCTATTTGAACACGTTTCCGCCAAATCATGTCATTCCCTTCACACACGTATAAACTGGACTAGATTTGCCTGATAGAAGAAAAATTGCCTACCCCGTGGACTGGGACAATTTAAAAACTCCCCAAAGCAAAATATCCCTTATTTCCGCCCCGCTCGTATTAACCCTAGGTCAAAATGAGGAGTTACCCGGACCTAGCATATGTCCCAAAAACTGGCTCTGGCACTATATAAACACTTCTAGAGGGGAAGCATGAAAAGAATCGGGGTGAAACAGAAGAGCCCCCCCCCTCAAATCCAAAAAAAAAAAAAAAAAGCAAAAAAGAGAAAATCAGGCAAGGAGAGGCCAAACACCCAAGTGAACGGGTTAAACTCTCTATTTAGCAGGCTTTCACGCCTTTACGCATGGTATACGCTAAACAACGGCTATACCAGTATAGATCCAAACAACGGACTGTACTTTCCACCCAAAAATAAAGAAGTGGTAAAACAAAGAAAGCCAGAGGGACCTAGGAAGTAAGACATGTGCTAGACTAGGACAATTCTAAAATATTGCCCGAAAGGAAGATATTACTCTTACCTCATTCACCCTCTCCCCTTTTATTTTTTTACAATGGGGGTTCAAAATTGAGCTATGTCCACCGGGAAAAGCGAAATTTTGACCAAGGGTAGATCACGTCCAGGTTTACACCTACACACACACTCACACGAGTTCACTTAGAAACTTGCCTATCCAAAGGAAGCTTATTTGACTTGACTCTTGGTACATTCATGGATTTTTCAGCATATTTAGAATAATACGATTAAGCATTTGAAAACCATGAACCTAGGAAAATCGACGCCTAAGGCTTATACCCCTCAAATACAATCCTGTTTTGGATATGAGTGACCACAAGGGCTCCTCCACGGGGACTTGATGGTGTCTTTTACTTATGAAAATCAAGAACATTGCCCTCTCACCTAAAAAAAAAAAGTCATTGAAGAACTAAAATGCCCCCTTATGCCACTTATACTTACGCATAAGCTTGCATTTTCCTTTTCCAAAAACACCTTGGCATCCGATTTTCTTGAAATATTAAAGTTAACCCCCCTCCCCCCGAATATTAGATTTGTTCCCACTCATATGAGAATTGTCCCCACTCACCTCATGCCCTTCCGCACATGCGTGAGAAGAAATTGTCCCCACCTCCTACACATAAGTTCTTCTTCACTCACGCACTTGGAATCCCTTCCTTGCGCACTAAAGCCTGGTCTCCCACACTTTACTTTCTCACATTTATATTTCCATTCCGCCTTAAGATGGATTGTAGCCCTTGACGATTCAAGCAAGAAGGGCTCGAAAGTCAGTGCAGGGGCGCAATCTGGACGGATTTAACACTTGGTCCATGGAAAGAATGTTTTTATAGGTCTCAAAGGATAAAGCACTCAGGAGGACTTTCAGCAGCAGCAGACAAGAAGCAAAACCAGGAAATTGTCCCAGGCAGGGGGCGGCTAAACCCGACTAGCCGCCCCCCTGGAGACGGCTAATTTATACTAGCCGCCCCTGCCCCCTGCCCTCTTGTCCAGGTAAAAACCCAAGCAAGGGGCGGCTAAATGCAAGTAGCCGCCCCTCACTGGGCGGCTAAACGCAACTAGCCGCCCCTCACTTGCTACCCCATCTGCCCTGTCAGTCCCAGTCTCAATCAACTCTTCAACTCCTTTGAATACCTGTCAAAACATTCCTTTCCCAAACATGCATACACACATTTTAGACACATATTCATACACAAGACCTGTATCGATACCATGCTATAATGATTATATATTAGAATTCTACATCCGTCCATAAATCAAAACCTATAAACACCAAGTTCATTCATCCACACACATACACATCCCTATAGATTAGGAAGGCTTTCTAAAAAACATTAAACATCCATGCTAAACTATACCAAACCATGCATACAAACAAGAAATTAAATTATCCCACCATGACCATAAACGTAAATTGTCTTCTAAAAACACCTAAAATGCAAAAAAGTAAGAAAGAGATAGGTCCACCAAGAGCTCCAAACTCCGAAGTCTTGAGCTGTACTTCACCGAAATATCACCTAAAACCAAAAACAAAAGAAGAAAAGCATGAATTCATCGCATATGTACTATTCTTCTATTAAAACCAAGACACAAAGAAGCTATACCTTGGCGTATCGTCATCCGCTGGAGGCTGAGTAGGGGGAACGTCCTGACTTGGCTGAGAAGGGAGCGGCGGATAAGGAGAAGACTGAACCTCTAGAGCATCGGGAGCGGCAGGAGTCTCTCGAACCGAAGACGCGGCCCTTGCGTATATCCCACGAGTCCGAGACACCGAAGGACGAGAGGCACGGCTAAAGGTGGCCCCAGTAGCCAAGGAAGCCGAGAGAGAATTGTCAGGCTCAAGTGGAAGAAGTTCGAGGTCCGCCTCGGTCATGGAGACCCCTCCAACCAATTTCCCCCTCATAGTAGCCTCCCAGAGATGGATCTGCTGCATATCTCTATCTCTCCTCTCCAATCTCTGTCGGAGGCGACTCTCCGTCCCTCTGGCCCAATCCTCGGCGGCCCTCAACCTCTCCTCCAACTCCAGCGCCCTCGCCTCCGACGCCCTGAGCGCCTCTCGGTCCCTATCCCCGGCCGCCTGCAGAGAACGGACTAAGTCTCCCATCAAACCTCCGGGAACTCCCACCGAGGCCTCCAACTCTGACACCCTCACCTGGAGGGAGTCCCTCTCGCGGCCTAGGGTGATGAACCCCTCCTCTCTCAAGGCTACCATGGACCTCAGCCGGTCCACCTCCTCCTCAGCCCGAGAAGCCCTGCCCCTCGCCTGGCCCAACTCCATCCTTGTGGCCGTCAACTCATTCCGGGCCACATCCAACTCCCTCGTCAATTCGAGCTCTCGCTCGGACACCATGGAAGGAGGAGGAGCGGAAGAAGAAGAAGCACCGTCGGCCCTCGCTCTCGACAGAGCATCCACCTGAGCCTCGAGGACCCGGACCTGGTCCTGCAAGCGTCCTCTCTGTGCCCGCAAGACCTCTATCTGCCTGGCCCGCGCTTGGAGGTGCTCATTGGCGGTCTTGAGCCTCTTCTCCATCTCGTTCAACTCAACCTACAAAAGCAACACCACTCAAAAAATATTCAAGCAAAACGAAGAAGAGAAGGAGAGCTTCCAAACATACGTAGGCGTCCAGGATCTCCTCCTCCATCGTCCCGAGGATACCCGCATACTCCCGACGATACCAGGCTAGGTATTCGTCAATCGAAGTCACCTCAGGACGGCGCTCCACCAAGGCGCCTCGGCTCATCCGTCCCACCACGTACGTCGCGTAGTTCCTTGGGAGATTAGTGTCCCGAGGAATCCTAGCCACCGGGATTGAGGGGCGCTTCGGCAGGGGATTAGGCACCCACTGATGGTACCCAAGCTGGCGGACAACCCGGCTGATCGCATGGAACACGACCTCATTAAAATAGATCAGCCAGACATCCTGCGACAACTCCGCAGGGACCTCCTCCTCCGTGTAGGGCCTCCACGTCATCTGTGAAGCATCAAAAGATAGGAAGAGAGCTTAGTCAAAGAAAACCAAATACAAGCCAAAGAAAATTCGTAGAAAAATTTATACCTCTTCCTCTGTCAAGACACGTAAGACCTCCCGGAACTGAGCGAGGCGATGCAAGCGCGAGGATCCTCGGGGCGCCCATCTCAAGGCCCAGGGGAGGACATGATCAAAAGGCACCAGGGTCGGGCGATCGATGGCGAAGTGCTCGTACCCGAAGATATGGCAAAGAGAGAGGAAAATTATCACGATCAAAGTGAGCTAAACCCAAAAGAAAGCACCCTCTACTCACACATACCTGGAGAAAGGGCGCAAAACCACCAAGGTTCTTTCCCCCAGCCCTCTTGACCTTCTTCGAGAGCTCCGCAAATAGATGGGCCAGCATCGCCGCTCCCCAAGCGTATCGCCCCATGCCCTCTAGGTCCCTCATCAACAGAAGAGAATGTGAGAAAACCTTGTCGGAGGCCGTCGAGAAGAGGACCCGGCCGAAGAAGTATAAAAAGAACGCCCTCAACTCCCTCCGTGCCCTCTGTGGGCACGCGGCCGCCTCTCTCGCCTCGATCATCGCCCACCGCCTCTCGAAGCTAGCTGCAGCTTCGCCCTTCTGACGCTCTGTAAAGGAGCCGAGGCCGTATTGCCTCGACAACTGCCCAAGGGGGATCCGGTTCAGCGTCCTCACGCGCTCCACGTAGTCCCATTCTCCAATCAACTCCAGGAATAGTGCCTTATAGTCGGCGAGGGTGGCCGCGATCACTGCCTCCCCAGACACCGGAAGACCGGTAATCCGATAAACATCCTTGAGGGTCGACATGACAGCACCGGTGGGGAGAATGAAAGCGCAACTCTCCGGATCCCACCTCTCCGCCAAAGCCTCCACATAAGGACGGTGGACGTGGAACAGCTCGATCAAGAAAAAGGAACGGAAGCCCGCTCCATCCACCAAACTCCTCTCCTCCTGCCCCAAGGCATCGTACCACCTCTTCGTCCCATGCCACAGAGCCCAAATGCGGTTCGGTCTCTACAAAACGAACAAAGGGAACATAGGTTAGTTTAAAAAGCAATCGAGAGGTAAGGGTTCAACTCTACGAAATTATTTTAAAAACCATGCTTAGCGAAATGAAACTTCCACATGCTAAATATAGAAACAAAAGCATGAAAGTAAGAAGCTACACTCCCCATATGATCACGCACACTAGACAAACATCAACATATCCCACCGTGGTCACCACTCACAGGCTTTCTTACATCACAGCTTATCATGCTTATACCTTCCCTAAACACACCTAAGCAATATAAAACTGGGACCCGTGAAATGCATGCGTACACCCCCCCCCCCATGCTCTACCACAATCAAACACGTACGAAGTCACATACAGGTAGAAAAGTATCAAATGCAAGCATGCTAGCCGTATCACTCCTCTTTCTTTTATATGCATACAACAAGCATGGATGTACATATAAAAAATTGTCCCCTTCCCTTTTTTTTCAACACGAACCCGTTCGCATGCTCACAATATCCCACCGTGATCAAACTATACATACAAGCATGCATCTTAGACACACATATCACTCACTACTACCTACTCATGCATATTAGACACAAATATCACACACTATCACCTATTTATACCACGAAAGACATACACATATAAATAAAAGGGCAAGACAAAGGTTGGGAACATACCATGGCCCGCGTGGACCCAGGAGCGTCCACCTCGGCCTCGTCGGGATCGTCCATCCCATCGTCATCCCCCTCCTCGTCCTCCTCAGAAATGGCCTCCTCAGCCTCGGCCTCAGCGCCAACGCCGGCCTTCCGGGCCCCCATATCCATACCCTCGGCTTCCAAGGCCTCCTCCCCAACATCAGCCCCTCCTACCTCCTCCGTGCCCGCCGCACCGGAGGCTAAGCCCTCAAAAACACCCATAGCTCTTCTCTCCTCCTCTGCTGCCCTGGCCTCCATGGCCTCCCTATCTAACATCCCAATAATGGCGTCCAACGACGCCCTCTCACTCTCACTCACCCCCTCGGCCTCGACCCCTCCCTCCGTTGCACCCCAACCAATCCCCCGACCCCCGAAACCACCACCTCAACCACTGCCGGTCGATCCCCACGCCTCCTCTTGCGTGTATAACCTATCGTAGCACCCCCAACCTCCGGGACAGCCCCCGAAGACATACCCGTGCCCCTAGCCGCACCGGTATCCACCCACGGCACCTCTGCCGCACCCACGACCTCCCTCACGACCTCCTCCTCCACCCGATCACTCCCCGACGAACTAGACCCTGAGACAGCCCCTCTCTGCTCTCGGGAAGACCTGAGGTGCTTCATCATCGAAGTTGTCTTCTTCTCCTTCGTCATCTCCTCCGATTTCGCACAAAGAAAGACCTAAAGAAAAACCTAGGGCTTCGAAATCAAGAAGAAAGGGATGATGAAAGGACGAAAACAAAGGATTCAAGGCAAGTTTTTCCGGTTTGGAACGAAGAAGAAGAAGAAAGGAGGGAAGAGGAACCGTTTTAAAACGTATGGAGAGAGAGAGAGAGAGGGTCTTTTCGGTTATAAGGGACCCAGTCATGGGGCGGCTACCCGCGAGTAGCCGCCCCCTCTCAGGCGGCTAGTTACAACTAGCCGCCCCTCCCAGTTTCTTTGTTTTGCTTCAAAACCCCTTTCCAAACTCTTCTCAGCCCTAAATTCCAAAGTTCTCCATACCAAACAGCCATGTATTGGCTTATTTCCAGACATTACTTGACTAAACACGACCTGCTCGAAGTTTTGCCACACTATCAGTACCGTTCAAAATCCAATTTCTCCAGTTCTGGTTCTTTTCCAGAGTTCTTATCCTTCGGATGATCCAACTCACCCAAACTCAACTTTTACTTGCTTTCTGTCGGCGATATCCCCTCCTTGCTGAGTTTTCCCAAGCACGGGAACGGTAGGCACGAGGAAACTGGCGCTGGGCTGCTCCGTGCACGATAGCTAAGAACCCCGACCGCGGGTTGGATCACTCACCATTTACTTTTCCCCGCCTTCCACCTGGATCATCCTCTCGGATAAAAATTCTAAGTCAAGACCTAGCCTCTGACGGTCTAAATCAACTCCCCGAGTAGTACTGCTCGTATTGGCACAACTCCTTGAAGGTCGGGCCGGCCAAAATAGGGGTCTCTTTCCTTATCATCGGTCGAAGTCTTTCATGCTTCGCACAAAGACTCCGTCCAATGAGGGACAATTGTAGATACCCCAATTTTGACCGTCCAGAGAGACAGAAATACTTCAAGTAACACACGGAAATATCCCACAGTTGGACATCCAATAGAGAACCAAAGGTTCGGTAAACCGGAAACCCTAAGCCTTGACCTAAACCTAAACCGGAAACCCTAACCCTAGCCATGACCTAAACCTAAACCGGAAACCCTAACCCTAGCCATGACCTAAACCTAAACCGGAAACCCTAACCCTAGCCAAGACCTAAACCTAAACCGGAAATCCTAACCCTAGCCTTGACCTAAACCTAAGCCCTAAACCCTAAACCTAGCCTTGATCTAGCCCTAAACCCTAACCCTAACCTAAACCTAAACCTAAAACCTAAATCGGAAACCCTAATTCTAAAAACCCTAGAACCCCAAGTCCCTGGAAAGGGGCGGCTAGATCTAACTAGCCGCCCCATACCAGGCGGCTAGTTTCACTAGCCGCCCCTCTAACCGCCCCCTGGCCGACTTTGGACCAGTCCTCTGGATGGGACATAAAGCAGCAATAAATGCTGATCATTGCGGCGGGTCATGACCTTTAGCCGCCCTCTCTTGGCCGGATCAATCCAAGTAACCGACCCAAACCACCGCTTGTCAGAGATGGGACGTTTGGCAGGTCATGATGGGGGCGGTTACCAGGAAGTAGCCACCCCATCCTGGGCGGCTAGTTGGAACTAGCCGCCCTTCACCTGGTCTCTGACAGAAGAACCAGGGAATTAATGAGGGGTCTAATCGAAGCCAACCCACTCCATTACCCCCGGGATATTTCCCTGCCTCTCTTTTACTATAAATAGAGGGGTCCCAAGCCCAAATAAAAAGACAACCAATTCATCTTCAATCACCAAAAAAATCCCAACATCCTTCAAACCACAAAATCCACACTAGAAATCCCTAGAGAGAGAGAGAGAGAGAGCCTCTTGTGTGAGAGAAAACACCCATTCCCTACACAAAAACACCCTCTCATCCCACCCTCCAGAAACCCAGGCTAAACCTAGCTTAGCCTCTGCCCCAAACCAAACCCATTTCCTACCAAAGCTCTGCCCAAACCAACCCAGGCCCTGGACGGCTAAACCCTAGTAGCCGCCCCATACCCGACGGCTCAAACCCACTAGCCGCCCCCCATATCCACACTCCTTTGTCCCAAGACTCCTTTAGTTAAGCCCGGAAGCAGAATAGGATTACCTGTTTTTCACCTCTGTGTACAGTATATCCGTGTCTCAGAGCGGAGACCCCACAAACTCCCCCACGTAGGCGATCAAATCCAACCCCACCAACTTTTCCTGCTTTTTGAGAAAGCAGGTGGCGATCACAACAAAACCCCGTCTTTTCTGAGAAGCAATCGGGCGGCTCAGAAACGACTCTCCGGGCGGTGACCTGATCAGTCGCGAGACGGACCAGGACCAAGTTCGCAGAAACCCCCCAGTTTTTTACATACCGACAGGGTCGTGAGAGTATAAAATGGGGTCGAATGGGATTTTATTTTGGGGACCACATTAGGTTTTATTATTTAGGCAACAATCACTCTTTCACTTAAAACGTAATCTTTTATTTAGGAAATAATCACGCTTTGAATTAACCGTGATGAAATATTTATTAAACAATCATATATTTAAGTAAACTGTGATCTTTATTGTATCAAAGAACACGTTTTATTAATAACTGTGATCATATATTTTATAGAGATTACGCTTAAAAAAACGTGATCATAATTATTACGATCACGGGTTTTTTATAAGCGTGATCAAAACAACCGTGATCAATGTCAGAAATTGTAGTAGTGATCTTTGTGCATTGGGTCATATTCTTATGAGGTTTTGAAGGATTTATATATCTTCAAATTCAGAAGTTAAGATATGGTTGGAATGCCTTATTCTGTTAGCTTTACAACGCTTTTTACGGATCATGAATCAGATAAGTATCAATCAAGTTATAGGCCAAACTGTGCCTAGAGGTTGGGCAGAGGAAATAATGACGGCTCCAACGATTTTCTGACGGATGTAGTAGGAGCCGTTGATTTTCTGACGGATCCAATAGGAGCCGTCGATCTAAAAACAGTTTTAAATTATAATATTTTTAGTTTTAGAAAGGTTTAATGTGTATTATTGATTGATATGTTTGTGAGTATCATTATCTATTTTGAAGAGCTTTTGAATGATATAGATCCCCTTTAGAAGTCCTTTGCGTGTGTTCTCGTTTTCAAGTTTTTCCAACAAAGGAATGGTTTCTTCTTCTTGATTTTTTAAGTGTTGATGATTTTGGATCTGTATATTATACCAATGATATGTCGAAGATTTCATGATGTTTTTACAAGTTTTGATGATGTAATTGATCTCACGTATGTACTTTGGATTTCATTGATCTCTTAAGTTTTCTTCTTGAGTTTTTTATAGTTTAGATAGATTTCATATGATTTTCGGATCCTTAGGTTATAGCTATGAAATCATAAAGTTTTTAAAGTATTTTACAAATCTTTCATGTCAAAAGAAAGGGGATATGTATATATCATGTATAGGGTTGTTTATTAAGAACAGAAAGCATGTTTACAATCATTTAAATTCTTGTTTTGACCCTTATATACATAGATACGAACCTGAACACGTTCTTATGATTTTTATAGTTTTTATCATAGCTCCATGTTAGTTGTTTCTACATATAATAGATCTATGATATTCATGGATTTTTGGAATTTGGTTTAATGGCTTCTTGTGTATGTTTCTATGAATCGAATGTCTAGGGTTAATTATAAAAGGATATCATGCTAGGTATAATGATATGTTATCTTCGCGGCTCTTAAAATATTTCAATAGAGTATATTTAGATCCTTATATGTACCAAGTATTTATAACGTTTCATCGATATTTTCTGTTTTTCCATAAGTTAGGGTTTCGAATCAATTTTCTTTATACGATCTTTGATCTATCTCATAAATGTTTTGTATCATTTATATATTATATATTGATTTTTATTAATATGAATAGATCTGAGTACTTTTTAAAAGTTGAATAAGATTTAATTGGTTTTATATACGTGTTTTGTGAATCCTATGATAGATCTAGGATTTTCAAAGAGTTTTAAATGAGTTTAGATTGATTTTATTTAATTGGATTTTCATACGCATAAATTGATCTTCAATATGTGTTCCTTACTGTTTTACAATCGTTTTAAACGACTCACGTGTGCTTTTTCAATGATAGAATCTGTTAGGGTATTTTAATAAAAAAAAATAGTGTTTTTGCTTTCTGCCTCGGGACGGCTCCGTTAAAAGCCGTCGGACATGTTTCAGTCGGCTATGGCATGGACAAGCTCTTATGGGAGCCGTCGGTCTACCTCTGGGTGGCTCTGCCAAGAGGCGTCAGTTTTCTATGAGTACGAGTACCATCAAGTCTGTACTTTTTGTGCACATTGTGACCTAGTCGTATTATTTCAGGTCTGGTTAGATTGCTATAGATTGAACCGGAGGTGAGTGGGTCTAGTCTCCTATATAGTTTTTGATGGATTTTATGAGATTTTAAATGCTATTTTATGTATAATCTTGAGCATGTCATATTATATAAGATGATGCCTTATTAAATATTTTTGTTGGGGGTATTAAATTTTTAATCTATCGCATGCATTTGTTTTGGGATGAAATAAGTGTTAATCATGCATGCATCGCATCGCCTAGGTGGCGTAGCCTAGGTGGCTTAGTCTAGGTAACTGTGGTTCAGAATGAACCCAAGTCTAGGTGACTTTGCCTAGGTGACACGATTTCCAGAGCGAAATCCATACGCTTGTAATACGGGCATCTAGGTGCCGTAGATGGCTAGGTGTCATGTAATACGGGCATGCATGTCCTTTGCATTAATACACATCATGTGTTTTGACTGGATCTTGAGACATGCATCTTGAAATGAGATTTCTATTAAGTTTGGTTTATTGAAAATTATTGTATTTGTAAATATCATATTATTATATGTTGCAAATTTTTTTCTTATGATATATATTATCAAATAATATTATTTTGTTATATCAATTACTATTGGGACCTAAATGTTCATTCACTGAGCATGCAGTTGCTCACCCTTCTCCTCCCAATCTTTCAGATGAAAAGCTTAGAGTGGTGGATCTCATATAGCTGTGGACGAGATCATATTTTCTAGAAGGCTAGACTTGGAAGGTGTTAATCATTTCTTTGGCATGTAGAGGACCCGAATATATGATAGTATGGTGATAATTAGAATTCAGTCATTCCCGATGTATATCAAGTATTTTGAGAACTTGTTTTGGATTTTAGCATTGATAATTGATGTATATAGTATGGTGATGTATTCTTATGTTATTGGATAAAAAAAATAGAACTCTGAGAATCGAGGAATTTAGTTAATAAAACCGGATTTCACACTTCAAAACAGAGTCGTTGATTCGGCCCGTGCTTGATTTTGGACGGATGGGAGGAGATCCAGATTTTAAAGGATTGGTTGTGTGTTATTTGATGAATTTATAGAATCTATTGTCATTATCCCTTGCTAAATGCACATAATTTGTTGGAATCTTGTGAATCAATTGGTGATTTATTCTAAATCGAGGATATATTGTTGTAATCTCAGATAATCAGTTATGTAATAGTCTAGATTTAATATATCTGTGGGGATATAGGGAATCAACAGTTGATGATCCTTAATTCAAAAATTGAATTATGAAAATACTGACTTGAATTGATTCTCAATTGTCAGATATGGAGGGTCTGACAGTCCGGATCAATATGTGGTGGGTCATCGGGGTTGTGGGCCCTCGTTAATCGGGTCGTGGACCGTCAGTATGTGGAGCGTAGTTTGTGGGCCTGATTTTTAGTCCCTCCGCGGTGTGGGAACACTAGACATTTATTTGATACCCCTATTTTTCAAAATCAAACATTTATTTTTATTTGACCCAGTACAAATGAGAACCCATCTCCATTTCCACTATATCCAAACATGCCCTACAGAGTCATCAAGTGTGTTCATAGAGAAACCATCTTCTTAAAAAATAATTAGCATTTATAGCATTTAATATATTGGGAGGTGAAACATTGTATTGGGAGTAGAAAAGTCCCTGTTCATTGTTATAAAAACCATGTCGGTATTGTGAAGGGTGTAAAAGGTAGTAAATATAAAAACAGAGTAAATTCAGATTTGGAAAAGTCCCTGTTTGCCTTGTCTTTTACACCTTTCCACCGACACCAAACTATAGCGATCTCAATCCAGAACATTGATTCGGTACTGAGGATCTCAATCAACCTTCTACGGCCGGCTTTGTAACTTCAGGCTTACGTCTAATGTTTCTTCATGCTTAAATACAAGATTCAGAGCTCGCTAGCGTGTGGTGTAGCGCTTTAGTTCAAGTAAAGTCTAGAAAATACCTTATTCATTCAGAGATCCACATGGAACATGCAACAAGTGCATGTGATTACCAAGTCAATATAAAATGGCAATTGATAGGGTTATGTCTCAACCTAGTGTATCATATCTGACGACCACAAACCATATTAGATTATGAAACAACTAGACATTGTGTATCATTATGATCCTTTATTATTTAAGCAAATACATCTTCGGATAGATGTGGATTATGCAGTTTGGAGACTGCATCAGTGACACATCTCTTCCTTCATTGTCCGTTCTCCGCTTACATATGGTTGTTCATCTTCTAATCTCTTGGGCTGCGCAGAACTCGGCAACCTTGCTTAGAAGATCATCTAACTTGGTTCATGTCTTTGGCTAAGACTGAATCAGAGAGGAAGGTATTACATTGCTTATTTCCCCAGGTTCGATGGGCTGTTTGGTTGGAAAGGAATGCAAAGATCTTTAAATCCAAATCATGTAGCAAATTCCTCTTGGTTAAGCACATTGGTGGCTTGGGCTTGTGGCAAAGGGATCATCCCTTGGTCAGCCTTTCGCGACATTCGCACCGTCAAGTAAACGCTGGCTGCCTTCTCTAATTGGAAGATCTTGCACATCTATCGTGAAGGAAACCAGGTGGCAGACTGATGAAGCGTACGAATACGCTCTTCTACTAATTCGATCGAATATGCGAATTCGCAGGCTCCAGCAACACTGTTGATTCTTCAAGAGAAGAATACCGGGGATGTTGGGTTTCAAAGATCTGTTGATTTTTGACGAAATACCAGATAATTAAAAGTACCATGTAAATGTTAGTCCTCCTAACAAAATACAATAGAGAAAATAAATAAACTCAAAACAATCAATAATCATAATAATCAATTGGTTTACAAGTCTATTTATAGAAGAGAATCCTTAACAGATTAGGATCTGAACTGATTATTCCAATCTAAACTAACCATGATCCTAACAGATTATGTAAATCTGCAAAGATAACTAATACATCTTCATTTAATCCTAACTAATATTCAAATTCGAATTCAAACTAATATTTGAAATTTAAATATAAATATAGTGAATCCTAACAAATGGATAAAATCCTAACAAACTCAAAACTACCTAAAAATACTAAAAATAACTTTCAACCGTCGATTTTACCTTCAAGACGATCTCAGAACGCTACAAAAATTGGCATAATGGCATTGCAACTACTCCTGTAGTGCTCGTCGATATGAACGTGTGGACATATTATAATAGCGATTCTGATCTACGGTTCAAAAATTTGGTCATTTGAAGTCACGATGCTCCCAAACGATCAAGATGTATTCTCTTCTTCTGTTCTATATGATCTAGGCCGTCCATATAATGTGTGACTATAATGTCTGCATAACATACCATCTTTACTCCTTTTTCTATTTTGAAGGACCTTGAAGTGCTATACAAGGACGACAAGGCTGGACAAGGGCATATTAGAATTAGATAATTGATTGGGGCCCTTTTGGTTCCACCTCCTGTTTGAATCTATTCTTTCTTGTGTGCCTGAAGTAACCAGGTGCAATTTTGCTAGTGGGTGAACTTTATCGTTGAGTGTATCTGACACTCAATCTATTCACCCGCCCCTGTTTTTGTAAATGTATATTGTACATTTGTAACTTTGGCAATGAAATACAGATCTCAATTACCAGGCAAAAAAATAAAATAAATGCGAAACAAGTGCATACATGCTCTCCTTATTGAAACAATAATCGTCAGAATAATTAAAGCGATGATGGACATAATAATAAGTAATGTTTACCAAACACATTCAGCTATGGTGGTCGATTTGTCTAGGAAATCTGAACAGAAATTTTATAATTAAGAATGGTTCAACGAGCTTCCCCCCCCCCCCCCCCCCCCCAAATTCTGGGACTAGAGTCATGTTTTAAAAGTAAATTAAAGTTGATTTAGTGATGCTATTGCAAAGGTCAGCTGTTTATGTGGTTTCACACCAACCACATATATTTATCTTAAAAAAAAAAGTGTGAATTGCCCATCTATCCCTGGACTTATTTTTTTATATCCCTGAATTTTTTTTTGTTTGCCCCTACAGAGTTGTTTAATTGTTTTTTTACCCCTGCTTTTTCCTAATACCAGAACTATCCCCTCATATAAGATAAACAAACATCACATAACTCATTTTTTCCTTCTTTTTCTTCTTCCCCAAACGAGTTATTTTTCTTCTTCTTCTTCCCCAAACAAGCGCCTCCTTGTCCGCCAGCCGCAATCGATGACACTGATTACCTTCATAATGTTGCCGTTCACCGATCCGTCATTCACATTGCCGCTCACCAATACGTTGTTCAATTCGCTGCTCATCGAACTGCCACTGTTCCCACCGCCACCACGACATCACTCTCTTATCGATCTACCCAGACTGCCCATTTTCATTCTTTCTTCCATTTTCTAGTGCCAACTGTCCTCGCCAATCCACCTCACTGATTTCTTCACTGCCTCCCATTTATAAATACAATGAAGATGGATGCATGACAAATGTTGGAGAAGGTATAGAATTTCAAAGTCTGATTTGTGAAGTCGTGATCAAGATAGAAGTTGGATTTACAGCAAATGACGATGAAATACTTCATTCCCAGTTGGGATAAAGATTTCATGATAGTCATTGATGACTACGATATACAGAATATGGTTCAACTGCATATTGATTTTTTGTTTTCAACCAAACAATATCTAAGATAATTGATTTCTATAAACTTTCATTGTAAAACATGTAATTTAGTTTATGAAAACCATAATTTATAATTCTGTTTAAGTACATCTGTATTTTCTACATTAGATTCTGTATGCACGCTTAGGTATTGTAATTTCTGTGGTCACATAGTGCATACATGTATGTTGATTATGTAAGTATGATACATAGTATTTGTAATTTTCATTGTCATGTAATTTATCAAAGTTTTCTTTAAATTGATATGTCTATTATATGCGGTTATTCTTATATTTTTAACTTCTATTATTTGTTTATAAGTACATCCAGACTTGAAGTTGGTCTCATTTACAAGAATGACTCACAAAAAGGTGATAATGAAAAACAACTCTCGAGTTGGTGAACATCCAGAGCACTCAACCTAGTGGTGCTCATAGTCCAATGGTTAGCTTGTGGGTGAGCTCATAAGACAATATTGTACGTTATTTCAGGCCTTAGGTAAGTCGCTACCGAAGCAAGTCATGCTTACGTCTTAGTCAACCTTCTACGGCCGGTTTCGTAATCTCACGCTTATGTCTAACGTTCCTTGATGCTTTAATCTAATTTAGATTCAGAGCTCCCGAACACATGGTACAATACCTTATTCAGAGACCCACATGGAGCATGCAACAAGCGCATGTGATTGTCAAGATAACATAAGGTGGAGAATAATTAGGCATGTCAACGGGTCAGATCTATAAAGTGGAGTCTGAGCCGGATTGGGGTAGACCTGGATCCGGCTCAGGCTCGGGTCCGTCGGACCCGGGTTCTGGATGGAACCCGGTGGACCCAGCGAATTGCGGACCCGGGTGGGGTCCAGATCGACCCGGGTAAACTCACATGGAGCATTCAACTAGTGCATGTGATTACTGAGTCAATATAAAGTGGAGATTAATGGGGTTATATCTCAATCTAGTTTATCACATCTGACCACTAGAAACCATATTGGAATTTGAAACAACTAGACATTGTGTATTATTATGATCATTACCAACATTAAATTATGAAAACAAATACATCCTTTATTATTTAAATAAATGCCAAACAAGTGCATACATGCTCTGCTTATTGAAACAATAATCGTCCGAGTTATTCAAGGCAATAACAAGCACTAGCTAGTTATTGTTGTCCATCCAGAACTGGCTCTGGAGATAGTCTATCACTTTCTTGTCCACCTGAAACGCCTTGGCTAGAACGCTCTCATCGATCTTCGGATTCGATCCAAACACCGCATTAGCGACAGTGATCACACCGGGGTTTTGGCTACTCAAACCTGCGATTGCCACCGCGTTCTTGTGTCCACGGTTGAACTGGAAGTGAATGAGCCCTTTAGGAAACACGAAAACATCACCCGCGTTGAGGACTTTGAAGATGAGACGGTTTTGGGGGTTGGAAGTGACGAAGCCGACGTGGAGAGTGCCCTCAATCACCGTAAGTACCTCCGTTGCTCGGGGGTGCGTGTGTGGTGGGTTGAGCCCGTATGGGGCAAAGTCAATGCGGGCGAGAGAGATGCCCAAAGTGTTTAGACCAGCTATCTTATTCACGTCCACCGCAGTGACGTTCGATCCAAGTCTGTTGTTGGTGTTCCCTGGCTTGTTCAGGCCTGAGAAGAAGAAGTCCTCGGCATTCACATCCATGGGGTTCTTGCAGACGAATCCATTGACCAGAACTGGAAACATGAAATACCCAGTTAACATAATGAGCTCTCTATGTACAAGTATTATTACATGTATTTAGACAATTCAATCACGTGATAAAGTACTAGTTGATCAAGCATAGAAACTGCGCGTGTTAATAGTAGTACCTGGAGAAGCTTTGTCAGCGACGCAGAAGTCTTGGAGTGGGCTGGGATCCGAGGCGAGGACTACCGAGGGAGCCATGGCGAGGAGGACAACTATCAACATTGCAGAAGCCATTGTATTCAATCCAAATAATACTTAGCTTCTAAGCTTAGGTTCTCAGAAGGATTTGGAGATTGGTGGGTTGTGAGTTCTCGTGTATGGCTGGCTATTTATAGTTATTGAAGAGTAATCAGGTGCCATTGAAATGGTCTGTAAATCAAACAGACTTTGTCCACTTTATTAGATTAATGTTATAATAACAAGTAATCTCTGTCTACAAATTGACCTGGTCAAAAAAGTTTGGCCATAGCTATTCTCTTAATCTTATAATGTTTAACAGACGCATTCAGATATATGGGGGTGAATTTGTCCAAGAAAATCTATATGAAATTTTATATTAACGAAGAATTGTTCAACTGACTTTTCTTTCCCCTCATTCTGGGACAAGAACGCATTTGAAATAAAATAAAATAAATTGAATGGATGATGTTTGCCAATATGTCATTGTAATGGTAAACTGTTTCTGTAGTTCACACCAACCACATAGGACTTGATCAACATCACTTCATCAGGACGCTTTTGGATGATGGGAGACTATATTGCTTGAAAATATCCATGAAAGCAAGAATCCAGCTAACATGATGACTAAGACAGTAACAATAGGGAAACTAGAGTTGTGCGTAGCTTCAGTTGATCTTCTAGCTTGAGGATAGGGATGAGTGCACAAGATTATAGATCAATCACTTTGATAGAAGTTTTTACTTTTAATTCAGTCTTCAAGTAGGAGATTGTTATATTATGGAGCCTGATGATGTTTTTTTTATATGGATAATCAAAGGGTTGTATTGCTATAACTTTATACAAATACATAGGGATTACTTGAAAAAAACAAAAAAAAGGGAATAGATCAGAGCATCAGGTGTGCCACAAATTGGCAGGATCCCAATATCTAACTAGTCCCCTGTTTTCATGAAAAAGTATTCACAAAATATTTTCTATTTCTCCCTGAGACGAATAAAACCGAGCTCTTGATTGTCATTTTCTAAGGCTTCTTTAATTTCCTTCCATAGCTGCTGGGGAAGGATGAGAGATTCGCCTCTCATAGACTGATATGCTGCAAGAATGTCTGCTGGTGAGTTGCCTTCCCTGTGAATGTGGGAGGCCTTCCACTCCACCAATAGTTTTAGGATGAAATGGATATTACGAAGTGAACGAATAGCAGTCCAGGGAATTTTTCCTCTACCTTGAAGCCATGCCAAGGCTGTGGTTGAATCAGATTCAATCCACAACTTGTGAGGCTGCAATGCACTTGTTAACATTACTCCTTGTTCAATTGCTTTAAGTTCCAAAAGGTTGATGGAGGGGAGATCCAATCGTCTAGCCAGTCCAATTTGGAATTCTGAATTTGAGTTTCTGATAAGGGCCCCATAACCTCCTCTTTCATCAGCCAAAGAATCATCCGTGTTAAGCTTTAACCAACCATCATCTGGTCTTATCCACCTGACAATAGAAGAGGTCATCTCCTTCTCCTCAGTTTGAATAGCAAAGGCAATTGAGACTTTGATCAGCTCCGGAGTCCGAGTAATCCGAAAGGCTTTATTGAGTGTCCTAAGTTTGATGCTTGTTTTTATTCTACTCAGGATAACAAGTTTGTGCAGTCTTTTATCAGAGAAAACTCTATTGTTGCGTTCAGTCCAAATATACCAAAAAGCTGTGGAAAGCATGATAATAGCAATCTCCTTCTTGAATGGATCAGATATATTATTTGACATCCAATCAGGGAGAAGAGCTAACCTGCTAGGAAGGATAGCACTAATCTGGAGTGCACGGAATAGTTTGATCCAAATGAATCTAGCATAAGCACAACCTAAGAAAAGGTGATCAACATCTTCTTCCCCAGACAAGCATAAAGGACATAAAACATTTTGAGTGAGACCCCTCCTTCGAAGCCGAATAAGGGTGGGTAACTTGTTGAGAGATCCTTGCCACACACATAAACAGTGTTTAGGGGTTTGAAGTGGTTTCCACAACCATTTAGACCATAGATGGATGTCACCCCTGCTTCGAACTGCTTTCCAAGCCTCAGGAAGACTAAGTTTCCCTGATTTGCAAGTAGGCCATATCAGCAGGTCTTCTCCCACCCCTCCAACATCAAGTTGCTCAATGTCTGACCAGATCAAATCTAGGTCCTCCGGGCATCGTTGCGGCTTGACCCATTTGCCATGCGATATAAATGCTGCCACAGTTGCTTCCTTAGGAGGACCCCAGTCATAGGATACTCTCCCCAGTACTTGCTCTAATCCTTTACCTTTTATCCAAGGGTCATACCATAAATTTATAGATTTTCCTTCAAAAATTAGTTATTGGACTTTCGGTTTGATCCATTCTCTCACTTGTAGAATTGATGACCAGGTGGAAGAACAGCCCGAGGGAACTGTAACCCTCCAAATATTGTCTTTTCGAAGATATCTTTTTCTCATCCACATTGCCCACATGGATTGATTTTGGTTGGCTAGTTCCCAAAAGCGAACCCCTATCGAGCCTTTGGACCAGTCACAGATGTGTTTTATTCCAAGACCTCCTTCTTCGAACAGCTTGCAGATAGTTTTCCAGCTGACCTGGTGCATCTTCTTTTGCAGAGAATTTCCTTGCCAAAAATAATCTCGTAGCAACTTTTCGATTACCTTTTGCGTCCTTCGGGGGATTCGAAAAGCAGCAAGACCAAAAAATTTGATAGGTGGAGAGAACCGACCGAATAAGTTCTGCCCGTCCTGCTTTAGAAAGGGAGTGACCAGCCCAGGAGGAAATCCGCTTACGAACCTTATCAACAAGGGGCTGGCAAAGACAATTGTTTAAGGACCCGTGAAAAAGGGGGAGTCCAAGATAACATACAGGCAGAGCAAATAAACCAATGCTGAGGTGCTGAGCAAAGATTATCGAGGAAGGACTTGAACTTGCGAAGACTTGACTTTTTGCATTATTTAACATCAGCCCAGATGAATCTGCGAATTGGACGAAGAGAGCAGAGAGGGCAGAGGCAGTGCTTGAGGCAGTATCAGAAAAAACTAAGAGATCATCCGCAAAGGCCAAGTGAGAGATATTTAACTTTCCTCGGACATAACTCCCCACCATTCCACCTGAAACGAGATTGTTGATCTGAGAGGAGAGTGCCTGGATGACTAGAGTAAATAATAGTGGAGAGAGGGGGTCTCCCTGACGAATACCACAACTTGATGAGAAGAAGCCTGCTGGAGAACCATTAATTAGGACTGAGTACTTTGCCGAGGAAATGCACTCCATGCAAAGTCGGATCCAGTGAGAGTTAAGCTGACAGCTCCTCAAAACTTCTTCAAGATAGCTCCAACGGACACTATCAAATGCCTTTCGGAGATCGATTTTGATACAAGCTCTTGACTTGCCTGGAGAGTGAAGATACTTGATCATCTCGTGGGCTAGGAGGATATTATGATGTATGCTTCTTCCCTTGATAAAAGCTGCTTGGTGTTCGCTGACAAGATGGGGAAGGACATCACGGAGCCGCAGAGCCATCACCATGGTAATGATTTTGTACAAGGTATTAAATAAAGAGATGGGCCGATAATTGTCCAGTGAGGCTGCATTCAAAGACTTAGGAATGAGGGAGATAAAGGAGTGGCTGACCTGCTTCAGAAGATTACCCGAATTGAAAAAGTATTGGACAGCTTCCACCAAGTCATGATGCACCAAATCCCAAAAGAGGTGGTAGAAACGGGCTGGGAAACCATCTGGACCAGGAGAACTCAATGGCTTCAAGCTGAAAGTAGCCTTTCGAACTTCTTCAGGAGTAATAGGAGCGAGCAAACTTTGATTTTCTGAAGCTGAAATGATACCATGGGTTGAAGGGGGAGAATAGGAGAGCCAGAATCCCTATTTAGGAGGTCGGTGAAGTAATGGACAATGTGCTCTTTGATTCCTTCTGGGTCTGTTAGCTCCTCTCCGTTTGTCAAGTTGAGTGACCTGATAGTGTTTACCCCTGTTCGACTCTTGATCGAGTCATAGAAGAAACCGGTGTTGGAATCGCCTGAAGATAACCATAGTTGCCTAGATTTTTGGTGAAAATGGCTTTCTTCCTGATGCAGACTACATTGGTATTGAGCCCTGACTGATTGTTCCTCAGAAATGATGTTCTGATCCAGTGGGTTTTGTTGCAGACGGCCCTGGATTGCTGCAAGGTTCTCTCTTTGCATCCTTAACGAATGCTGAATCAGACCAAAACAAGATTTGTTCCACTGCTTGAGAGCCTGCTTGGTCGCAAAAATTCTTTTGACCAGTCGATACAGAGGATTCCCAACAACCTGTGTCTCCCAGGTAGCTTCAACAGTGGATTTGAAAGAAGGATGGGATTCCCACATCTCAAAATACTTGAAAGGTTTTGGACCTATTGGGACCGACGGCTCGCATATCACATGCATGGGAGAGTGGTCGGAGATCCCAGGAGCTAAGTAAGACACCATTGAGTGAGGGTATGCGTTAATGAAGGCTGAATTTACCAATATACGATCCAATCGGCTCATAATGTGGGCATTCTGGCGGTTTGACCATGAGAAGGTGTACCCTGTTGCCTTGAGATCAGAGAGAAGGGACTTTGAAATGCATTCATTAAACTTGCGAAGCCTTCTTGCTTGAGCTGGACGGCCACCAATTTTTTCATTGCTATATCTTACTTCATTGAAGTCGCCCCCCACAAGCCAAGGGGAGGACAGAACAGATTCAGATATCTCTTTTAGGGAGCACCAGAGTTGGAGCCGTTCTGAGTAATTATTTGATGCATAAACTGAAGTTACAAGGAAAGATGACTGAGTTTTCTTGCATAGGACCTGATAGTGGACATATTGATGGGAGTGGTGCAGTACATAGACATCAAAAAGGTCTCTATTCCATAATAAACAGATGCGCCCAACTGTTGACAGGAAGAAAGAGTTTTGGTGAACCAATTTCCTCTTCAATGCATTGAGCCCAGCTTCTGTTAATTTTGTTTCTTGCAGACTGATTAAAGATGACTTATGAGCACTTAGTAAGCGGCTCAATTCCAGTTGCTTCTCTCCACCCATTAAGCCCCTAATGTTCCAAAACCAACAATTCATGGAAACAGGATGGGGGGGGGGGGGACACTCAAATATTGACCAAACTTCAGTCCCTCCTGCCCCCTTTAGAGGAGGGGCCTTTTTTTGGAGGGGCTAAAGCATTTCTTTTGGGAGTAGAGTTATCATCAGTGAGATCTTTAAAAAAATCTTTTATCAGATCGCTACCGTTTTGATACCCTTTTTTTGAGCTTGGCCCATTCTTCTGTTGCTTATTCTTCTTGTTGCCACCCTTATGACTAGCTACCGGGTTAGGCACTTTATTTGCTATGATAGGAGAAGAGGAGTCAGGTCCAACAATAGTTGAGGGTGGGAACAGGTCAATAATGAAGTCATTTTCATGGAGTTGTTGGCTGCCTTCTATAGTATTTTGAGGGGAAACAAATGTGCCCACAATCTGCCCTTCTTTGACTAGGGAATTTGCCACCTCCCGCCCTACTTTGACTTGGGGGGATGCTACTTCTTGTGGGACAGAGGATTTAAAGTTTTCTTCTACAACATTTGTCGATGAAGGGTTAACAATAGTTGGCAATGGAGCTTCTTTCTGATGAAAAACTTGTTGTATTTGTGTGGTCGCTGTAGGAACCTCTAGGGCAGAGACGATAGCTTGATGAGGCTCAGATGGAGGAACATTAGAGCCTAAATTATGGCATATTGCTTCTTTGAGAGTGTGATGTGTCTCCTGGGGAGTAGAGTTGCTTGTCGAGGGGGGGGCCCAAAGTATCCTGAGCAGGTGGATCAGATTCAACACTATCCTTTAATGCAGTGAACTTGTTGTTGTCATTAGATCCACACTTTAGCATTCCCCCAGGTCTTATTGTACTATGTTTCATTGCATCTGACATGAGCTTAGGATTGCTCTTGTTACGGGCTGTTTTTACTTCTTGCCATTGTAAAATTTGTTTTTCTTTTCCTTTGGCTTGTAAAGTAATCGCCGCTGCATTCCTTCTTATCTCTGTGACAGGAGGGACCTTCACTGTAGGTGGCTTCATTATGCAGCAAGCTTCATCATGCCCAAAAGTCTAGCAGAAATGGCATGCAATGGGCTTCCAATCATAGTCAAGTTTGAAGGATTCCCGTCGACCCGGTGATACTTCAACTAGTACAGAATCCGGGAGAACTTGCGAGGCCTGCACTTCCACACATATTCGAGCATAAGATGCTCTAGAGCATCGGAGTGTTGCAGAGTCCACATAAAGTGGAACTCCTATAGTGCTTCATATTCGACTTAAGGAGTCCTCCTCCCAAAGGTGAAGGGGCAGATTTGGCAAGCGAACCCAAATAGAATACTACTTAGTCGTTCCTGCTCCATTCGCACATCCAGGGACCATTTACATATGAGTTCAGGGGCCACCTTCAAGAATAGAGTTCAGATCCTCTAAAAGGCTGAACTTGACTGTAAAAAAGCCATTTCCATGGAGGAAAAGCTTCATCTCTCCCTTGGGGTTCCACTTGATTTTTAGGAATTGCAAAAAAGGGGTGTAAACAGGGGTTTTGCCTATGATATAGCCCACCACTGCCTGGTCCCATTGCAAGGAGTTTTTTGCATAAGCTGATGGGCTTAAAGTTGCCACCACTATAGCTCCATCCCTGGTAGGTTCAATGAAACGCAACGAGCCAATGTGAGAGGAAGGGCTTTCTCGCTGAAGGAGTGAACCCCAGGTCTTGTTGTTAGAACTAATCTCAGAAATCATAAATTATGTTCTCATAAATTTGAAGAACTCATATATAATATGATTTATAATATAAAGATAATAAGATCAAGTGAAAAAGGGTTGGAATGCTCTGGTCAAGATGCACATAGGAGATGCTATCCTTAAGACGAATATGTCATCCATACGCACGGAGTTTCACCGACACATTCGTTCCTGAGATACAACTCAACTTGCAAGTTTCCTCCGACTTCCTGTGGTGCGATTAAGTGGAGTCATCGAACCAAATCCTTCTATTGTCGATACCCGGAATGGAATAGATAAGGCTTGATCAAGATCAATAGATAAAAAGTATTTTAGAGTATATGGAATGAGTGCTACATTTCATTTTCTCCTTTTTTTTCTCTTTGTTAGAGAGAACAAAAACTCGTGCTTAAATAGGAGAGAAGCAAGGATGAAACGGCTACTCATTGAATCCCATACGTTGACACATTGATTCAAAAACGTATCAGATTCAATGCTCCTTTTTGTTACTTATGCATATAAATTCCATTCATGCATATATCTATTAAACATTTATGGGTGGCTCTATTTGAGCCCCTCAAAATTGTAAGTAAGCCCCTCTTATTAATAAGTCCCTCACATTTTCATAACTTAATTTATAAGCCCCTCATATATTAACCCCATATTTAAACAATAAGTAAGCCCCTCTCACATCAAACCCTATCTCTTATCCTTGGATGACTTCCCCAACAACTCGATCTCTCTCACCAGTTCGACCTCCCCACAGATCTGAAGTGCATTTGTTGGTAGCCCAAAATCTTGAAAACTAGATCATGCATACCAAACAAAACCACATTCTATTCAAAACTTTAAATTAGTTTTGAAATCTTGAAAGATATGTGATATTTATAAATCCCTATAATGGTGGTAAGGTTTTCTCTGTATATCACATCAAAAAAAATATGAAATTTCAAAAAAAAAATACACGGTTCATG
Organism: Acorus calamus; assembly: GCA_030737845.1. Lineage (NCBI taxonomy): Eukaryota > Viridiplantae > Streptophyta > Magnoliopsida > Acorales > Acoraceae > Acorus > Acorus calamus. Next base: position 25,104,197 of record CM060868.1, on the reverse strand, counting down.
TGATTTGGTCATTTGGAATATGTGTTAGATTTAAATCCTTATAATTGTAATGTAATTGTAATATATGTATTACACCCCCTTCATACTAATGCTTTTTTTTTTCTTTCGGCAAGGTATTCTTACCAATGTTTCACATTGGACATTTATTTATATATAGTGTGAAATATGTGATATTAATTTTTTTTTAAATCAAATCCATAAAAATTGTCAAATACACAAAAACAAAAAAAGTTTTCATGCCTAAAAGATCAATTCAGCACAACAAAAAAAAAATTTCATCCACAAACAAAAATGGATTTTTTTATAAATATTTAGCCAATCAAACATATATTTTTTTATCATTTTTTGGTGAAAATTGAAATAAACAATTATAATAAAAAAATTTACATCGACCATATACAAAAAAAAAATTGAAATCCATATTTATATATATCTATTCAATTTCAATTGGAGCATACATTGAAGCCCAGAATTGAGGTCACATTGATGCTCAAGTATAATTCACCTATTTTATAAATAAATATATAAATAAATAAATTTAAATGAGATGAGGGATATGCTTATTAAAAGAATCTTAGATAAAGATTTTACCAACAAATTAGGTGGGCTTTCTTATTGGGGGGTGTACTTATTAAGAAAAGCTAAATGGATCTTAGACAATAAAATCCATTTAAGAGGGGCTTACTTACAATTATGAGGGGCTCAAATAAAGCCACCCAACATTAATATATGTGTGTAACCTTCAAACAGATGCAATAATATGTGATCCGTTACAACACATGAGAGACATTGAATTATGTATTTTGGTCAAAATTCCAATAGATGTGCCCAGAGAATTGTTGTGGCACTACGTAGAGTTGGACAGGGATCAACCTTTTTTATGTATTGACATTTTTTCAATTAATGAGTTGTTAATATAAAAGGACATCTCATGCTATTCATTAGGCTCTAGGGTTTTTATTTTCGACGTGGGCCACTGTAAAAACTTCTGGTTGATAGTGGATTGATTTCTAGTGTGCTCCATGGAGGACATAGGAAAGGTTTGCCGAACCATGTAATTCTATATATTTCCTTTGAATTGTTTAATTTTATCTTGATCAATTACATCTCAAGATCCATAATTCGTAACATTTGTTTTTGTATATCTCCCCTAAAAAAATCACATTTCAGCAAAAAAATATCCTTGATGATCTCTTATTTCAAACAATACCCCTCCAAAATATTTAAATTATACATGAATGTTGTTATTTTACCCATTCGAGACATATTGTTGGTTTTAGAGTTTTAAATGGAGCATTTTGATCATATAAGATTGATTGAAAGATATATATACGCAAAAGAGAAAAACCCATTTTAAGTTATAACTCTTTTATTTGTGACTTTATAATAAATTTCACAAATGATTTATTTAATAATTATTAAAAAAATGATTATATATATATATATATATATATATATATATATATATATATATATATACACGCGAGCGATTAGGTGCGGCGAACGGCCGGTGCGACCGCGACGTGGGCCGTTCGATCGCGGGTCCATCGCATCCAACGGTCGACGTGAATCGCACCCGACCGTCCGATGCGATGGACCCGTGATCGACGCTGCACCCGCCGTTCGCGGCACGTAATCATCCCTCTATATATATATATATATATATATATATATATATATATATATATATATATATATATATATAGCATAATAATACATTATCTTGTATATAAATGGGTCAAAAAAAATAAGGGTGTTGATGTAGGTTGGCTTTTTCAATTTTTTTTTTTATTTACATGCACATCGTGCGTGGATGAAAGACTAGTTTCAGACTAACTGGATTGGAGAGCATGTTGAACCTGTCAAAGACCTCCTTATTCCACTTCCTGAGAATAATATTCATATGCTGAAGTTTCTTGGCAAACTAAAACAGAGGAGTTCCAGGTAAATGCCTCGCCCAAGCTTCGGCCACTACTGCCTCAAAAAGTGGATAAATTTTCACATCTGAAAATATTTTTAAAAGGTTTAGGCCCCTGGGTTAAGAGTAGATTGACAATAAGCTTGAGAACCGAGTGATCTGAAAGACCTTCCCCAAGTTGATGAAAATTAAAGTGAGTAAAACGATCAATCCAGGGAAAGTTAACCAAAGAAACGGTCGAGTTCCTACAAATTACATGGGTTGATACAATCATTAGATCTGCTTAACCATGGAGTATGTAGTGGAAAGCCACCCACTTTCTCATGGCATAAGCTAATTTCATTAAAGTCCCCTCCAATTACACAGAGAGCATTAGTAGAGGAGGAGGAGAATGTGACATGATCGTTGCATAGCTGCTGACGCTCGTCTACTTTATTAGAAGTAAAAACTGTCATGAGATAGAAAAAGAGATCAAAGAAACATTCACAGAACTTTCATTCTATCATTACCAATTTCTTCCTGTAGAGTGAGGATTTCAAAGAGATTATGATCATTACCAATATTAATTTATGAAAACAAATACATTCTTTATTATTTAAATAGCTGCAAAACAAGTGCATACATGCTCTGCTTATTGAAACAATAATCGTCAGAGTTATTTTTGAAGGAAATGACGGACATAATAAAGCACTAGTTATTATTGTCCATCCAGAACTGGCTCTGGAGATAGTCTATCACTTTCTTATCCAGCTGAAACGCCTTGGCGAGAACGAACTCATCGATCTTCGGATTCGATCCAAACACCGCATTAGCAACAGTGATCACACCGGGGTTTTGGCTATTCAAACCTGCGATTGCCACCGCGTTCTTGTGTCCATGGTAGAACTAAAAGTGAATGAGCCCTTCAGGAAACACAAAAGCATCACCCACGTTGAGGAGTTTGAAGATGAGATGGTTTTGGGGGTTGGAAGTGACGAAGCTGACGTGGAGAGTGCCCTCAATCACTGTAAGTACCTCTGTTGCTTGGGGGTGCCATACATCAAATGGGAGGATGATAGAATCACCTCTGTTGCTTGCACGTTGCCTTCCCAGTGAATGTGAGATCGGTGGTCGAAATGCAGGAGCAACCGAGCAGGTCGATTTAGGGCAGGACAAATGGGTTAGACGGAGAAGTAGACCCCTGTTTGTTTTTTTTTTTTTAACATGGAAGAATCCCGTTAGAAGGAGAAAGAGGACCCGACTCGTTTAAATTTGTTGAATGGCCCACTTATGTGGGTGTTGCCCGCATATAGCTGCTTGCTGCTTTTTGTCCTACACGGTTCGATAGGTATATCAAACTATCAGAATGCGATCGCATAGATCGCATATGAGAACACTAGCCTTCACAATGCATTAAACAGTTTTTTTTATAACAATGAACAAGGAATTTTCAACTCCCAGTACAATGTTTCACCTCTCAATATATTAAATGCAAATTACTTTTCAAGATGATATTTGGTCTCTACGGACACACTTGATGACTCTTTAGTCTCCAAGTCAACAACGTTAAAATCTAGGGTTTTTTTATTTTTAAGTCCCCATAAACTATAAGATTTTGTGATTGATCTCTCACTTTTCATATTTTGTTTTTAGTTTTCACATTTAAATGATATGTTCATTTTTAGTCCCTGGGAGGGGCCTATTCCTAAATTCTTAATTTATTTGATTTTTTTTCAGGGACTAAAAAGGAACATATCATTTAAATCTGGGGATCACAACCAAAATATGAAGAAGTAAGGATCGATCACTAAATCCTATGATTTATGGGGACTTAAAAATAAAAAACCTTAAAATGTATAAACTGGCATGATGTTGCAACAATGCCCCCCATAAACCATTTTTTTTTTAACACCCAAATTTGCCACATCTCTTTTGAAGACTTGTCTGCCTAATGGTTTTGTGAAAATAGCCGGCCAGATCTGGATGGACAATAATAACTAGTGCTTTATTATATACGTTTCAATAAGCAGAGCACGCACGCATATGGTTTGCAGTTATTTAAATAATAAAGGATGTACTTGTTTTGAAATATTAATGTTGGTAATGATCACTCAGGCTCCTCCTTGCTCTTTGGCCTCTCTCCCTCGTTGCATGGAGCAGATTGTATCCATTACTATACAAAAACCAATTACGTAGCTTCTCCTAATTAACTTCAATCCCAATTCGTTGGAGTCTCTGTCTCTCAAAAACTAGAGTCCACAGTCAACGTTCTTTGGAAGCCTCCTCAAAGTGGATGGTTCAAGATTAACACTGATCGATCACTGTTAGATGATAGGGGTGGATATGGAGCGCCACTTCGGAATGTACATTCTCAATTTCTTCAAAGCATTGCGGGTCGTAATGATCTTCCTTTCATCAACCTTTTGAAGCTTAAAGCTAGCAAAGTTGGGATTTGGATGGATATCAATGCAGGTGTTACTCAGCATGAATTGAAACGGATTCGACCACACTGTCTTAGCTTGGGTCAAAGATGTATCCACCACGCCCTAGCTGTTCTTCAGGAGTGGTCTACGCAAAGATCTGCTCCTCCTTCGACCACCGACCTTCACTGTAGCGACCACTTATCTCATTCTTCATCTCTCCACACTGTAGATCCGAAGACTTTCGACCACCATCCACCGCACATTTGCAAGGCACTCATCCACACCTGAACTCTGTCTCTCTCAATCTCTCACAGTCTCTCTGTTCTCACAGTCTCTCACTCTCTCTCTCTCAATCTCTCAGTCTCTCTATCTCTCAATAAAATGAATACATACGTGGAGTGGGTGCACGAGCGAATCCATGTATGAGTGGAAAGAAAGCCACTTGGCACAAAAGTCACATTGGTGATGGGTTTATAATGGACATTATATAGGGTTTTTTAAACAATTACAATTAATTAATATTATGATTATCCACCACTAGTATCCCTGCTTATATAAAATGAAAACAAATCTTTTATTAATTATGTCCTTGTTCATAATAATAATAATATTTAATGTCATGATGTGTAATTAAAAGCAAGAGAAAAATCAGATCTGATTTGTGATGTCTGTAAAATTTAACTTGTTATCGCTTGTTTATAAATCATTACATATAATAATTTTTTTCTTAATAAATATTATAGAACCTCATATACTCCAGCATACCACATATACCCTGTGCGGTATCCGAATCGCACGCAAATCGTATACCGCATATCAGAAAGCTGGTGAAGAGTGTATACGCAATAAGAAATTAAAAAACTAAGTAAATTTTTTATTTTGGTAAAACAGAGTAAATTCGTATTCAAAAGTATTTTTCTCTCTTGTTTTTTTGTTGTTATTTTTTTCACTGAGATGGACCAGCATAAATAAACACTTTTGTTTTTTTTGGTGGTCAGGCCCATAACAGGGTTCATATATTTAAAGAGTGTTGTTACACTCAGTTTTTTTCTCAATCCAAAACACAGTCCTATATATCACTTTAGAAATCCAGTGAAACATATACCTAGTTAGATGTTGTATATATCACATTAAATATTTGTTTTCACTTACTAAGAATGAGTTCATTCAATTCGAAACGGAACGATATATACTTTTTACGAAAGTATATACTCATTATATGATGTTTATTTTTTTTAGAAAAATGAAGACGTGTGAGGTCTGAGTTTTGGTTGGTGAATGTGACTGAGTCTAACATTTTCCATATTTAAAATACTAAGAGGTGAGTTTACAGCATGTTGATCTGTAATATTATACCCCTGTTTAACCTCCTTTATACATATATGTACAGAATCAAGATAAGGAGATACCCACCCACGTAGGCGATCATCTAGCATACCAGTTGTAATTAATGATGCTTGGGTCCTCGCTGCATGTATTGCTATACTCTCCAAAGCTCAAACAACAAGACAGAGAAATTTTATGAAAGTGTAAAGGATCCTCCATAGAGTCCATAAGTCTAATCTTAGTGACCTGCTCTTGGATCTGAGGGGGACCAGGACCTTTTTCTTGTAAAATTTGTATGTGGGACTCAGCATCACTACATACATGAATATTGGAGAGGCTCATACCTCGTGCACGAGAGGCACCAAGAAGGATACCTTCAATTTCCATTCTTTAATTATGGGATTGACCACATTCTACTAATACAACCAGCCTCCGAAATCTGCCATGGGTCCTCCTAAACTATAATAAGGCCACCCCCAATAGCCTTGTATCTGGATCCACACTCCCATCTGAGATCACAAAAACAGGCCATCGACTAGTTCTTCCATCAACTCTATTTACTTGTGTGATAAACACATTTAATAGACACATTTACTAGACACTGTGTATCATTATGATCATTACCAATATTGATTTATGAAAACAAATACATTCTTTATTATTTAAATAACTGCAAAACAAGTGCATACATGCTCTGCTTATTGAAACAATAACGTCAGAGTTATTTTTTAAGGAAATGACAGACATATAATAAAGCACTAGTTATTATTGTCCATCCAGAACTGGCTCTGCAGATAGTCTATCACTTTCTTGTCCACCTGAAACGTCTTTGCGAGAACGTTCTCATCTATCTTCGGATTTTGATGCAGCGTGTAACCACGCTCTTCTATGGATCCGTTTAAAAGAACGAAATCAGTAGGCTCTAACGGCGTTGTTGATTCTTCAAAAGAATGCCAGGAGGTTGGGCTTCAATAATCTACTACTTCGGATGAAATAATAGAGAATTGGGAGGTCTTTGCAATTGTTAGTACTCCTAACAAAATACAAGAGATAAAATAACTAAACTTCAAATATTCATAAACTAAATAATCAAATGGGTTCACAAGCTTATTTATATAAGAGAATCCCAACAAACTAGGATCTCAACTAATTATCTAAATCTAACAAACAAATCTAATATCTTTATCTAATCCTAACTAAAATTCAAATTTGAATTCAAATAATGATTTGAAATTCAAATCTAAATATAATAAATCATAACAAAGAAATAAAATCCTAACAACCTCAAACAACCCAAAAATAGTAAAAATAACTTTGAACCGTCGATTTGACCCCCAAGACGATCTCAGAACGCTCCGGAAAACACGTGAACAAACACGTCCACGTGGACATACAAACACGTGGACATATTATAATAGCGATTCTGATCTATGGTTCAAAAGTTATGGCTGTTTGAAGTCACGGTGCTCCCGATTCATCAAGATGTCCCTTCTTCTTGTGCTCCATTTGATCTCGGTCGTCCATGTATTGTACGGCTATGATGTCTGCATCATCCTCCCCAGGTTGGAGAGAATTCGTCCTCGAATTCAGATTGTCATCACTGGAACTATCACCCGTATACGGAACGAGGTGCTTGACATTGAAGACATCAGCTGTGCGAATGTGGCTTGGAAGTTGCAACCGATAAGCATTGGGATTTATTTTCTCCAAAATCTGTAGGGGACCAATTTTGCGGGCAGAAAGCTTATTATACTCTGCTGCGGGGAATCAATCCTTGGTTAACACAGCCCAAACATAATCACCAACATCAAATTTAACAAGACGACATTTTTGATCAGCAATTTGTTTGTATTTGGATGTTTGTCAAGGAGATGTTGCCGAGTGTCGTTGTGAATCTGCTGGAGTTGAGTGATGAGGTCTTCGGCCTTTCCATGGACGCGCTTCAAGTCGGGGATCGGTGCGAGATGAGCTGGTGATCGTGGAAGAAGACCGTACACCACATAGAAGGGACTGAGACCTGTGCTACGGTTCACCAATCGATTGAAGGCGAACTCGGCTTGGTAAAGTTTTTGGTCCCACGTCTTCAAATTATCTCCTACGAGACAACGAAGTATAGAGCTGAGAGATCGATTCACCACCTCTGTTTGTCCATCAGTTTGAGGATGATAGGCGCTGTTGAAATCCAGTTTTGTGTAAGCCAACTTCCACAAGCTCCGCCAAAAATGGCTAAGAAAGCGCGTATCCCTGTTAGAGACAATGGATAGGGGTAATCCATGCAGTTGGTACACTTCTCGAAAATAAAGTTGTGCAACATGTACGGCATCATTGGTCTTCTTGCAAGCAACGAAGTGTGCCATCTTGGAGAAACGATCGACCACCACAAAGATGGAGTCTACACTGCGTTGGGTGTGTCGGAGACCTAGAACGAAATCCATGCTCACGTTGGTCCATGGCTGGTCTGGAACGGGCAAAGGGGTGTAAAGGCCGGCATTAGTAGCACTCCCTTTGGAAACTTGACATATGCGACATCCTTTAACAAATTGTGCAACCTAACGACGCAAGGATGGTCAATAATAAGAATTCAAGAGCAAAAGTAGAGTTTTATCTCTCCCCATGTGGCCTTCTCCATGTAACTCAGCAATGAGCTTGAGTCGTAGGCTACAATCGGGCACGTATAATTGGTTCCCTTGAAAGAGGAATCCATCATGAATGAGGAAACACGTAGGTTTTCCTGCATTAATATCCTCCAAGTCACTAATAAAGTATGGATTAATAGCAAGTAAGTCTCGAAAAGAATCGAACCCAAGTACCTTAGTTCGCATGGATGTCAATAGGGAAGAACGACGACTAAGAGCATCCGCAACCCGATTCAAAGCACCCGATTTATGCTTGAGAACAAAAGAAAATTCTTGAATATATTCGGCCCACGTACCATGACGAAATGCGAGTTTATCTTGGTTGTTGATGTGCTTCAAGGAATCATGATCAGAGAATAGAACGAACTCGCTGTGAATAAGATAATGTCGCCAATGCTTCAGGGCTTGAACGATGGCATAGAACTCCAAGTCATAGGTGCTGTAGTTGAGTTTCGATCCGCTCAATTTTGGGCTAAAGAATGCGATGGGCTTCATGTTTTGGCTTAAAACCGCTCCAATGCCCACCTTCGATGCATCACAATGTAACTCAAACGGTTGCGTGAAGTTTGGAAGAACGAGGACGGGTGCAGTAATCAATTTTTGTTTGATTATTGCGAAGGCTTCAGCTGCCTCGGTAGTCCACACAAATCTGCCATTCTTCATACAATTTGTGATCGGTGCCGTGATGGTGCTGAAATTAGGGATGAACCGCCTGTAAAAAGACGCCAAACCATGGAAACTACGTACTTCGAAAAGAGTCGTTGGTGGAGGCCATTGTTTGATTGCTTCAACCTTTGACTCATCCATTGAAATACCATCACGAGAGATAACATAGCCGAGAAAGAGGACTCTGTCCGTCAAGAATGAACACTTCTTGACCGCAGCAAAAAGTTTCTCCCTGCGTAGAACCACAAGAACCTCTCGAAGATGCTGCATATGTAACTCAACATTAGCACTATAAATCAGAATATCATCAAAGTATACCACCACAGAATGGCCAATGAAGGGTCGTAAGACTTGATTCATGAAGCGCATAAACGTGCTAGGTGCATTGGAGAGCCCGAAGGGCATGACCAACCACTCGTAAAGGCCTTCTCGAGTCTTAAACGCCGTCTTCCATTCATCCCCAGCGCGAATACGAATCTGATGGTAGCCGCTCTTCAGATCTAGCTTGCTAAACACCGTCGCACCGCCCAATTGGTCCAAGAGATCGTCCAAACGAGGGATGGGGAAGCGATACTTGACGGTAATTTTGTTGATTGCCCTGCTGTCGACGCACATCCGCCAACTACCGTCCTTCTTAGGGGTGAGCAAGGCTGGTACCGCGCACGGGCTGAGGCTCTCCCTAATGTATCCCTTTCCGAGAAGCTCTTCGACTTGACGCCGCAATTCTTCATGCTCCTTAGGACTCATGCGATAATGGGGTCTGTTTGGTAGACTTGAACCCGGCACTAGATCAATCTGATGTTGCACATCTCAGATAGGTGGTAAACCATCCGGCAATTCAGTGGGGAAGATGTCTTGAAATTCGTCGAGAAGGGGCTTCACCTCGTCGGGTGCAACAAGACCATCTCCCTCGTCGCGTCCAATCAACATATAGACAATTCTCGAATCCTCTATCTCATCAATAAAACTTTTATATGAGAGGAAACTACTACATGTCATTGCAATGGGTCTGGGTACGACTTCCTTATTCGGAACAAGAATTATGTGAGTATTGTCCCAAGTAAAGCTACAAGTGTTACAACAACCATCATGGGAAACACTCCGGTCAAATTGCCATGGTCGCCCCAATAGAGATGACACGCATCCATAGTAACAACATCGCACCAGATTTTATCCTTATATTTAGAGCCAATTGAAAAGTTAACTAAACATCGTTTAGAAACCTTTACCTCATTCCCTTTCTGGAGCCATGATAACTTATAAGGATTCGGATGCCGTTTGGTGTGTAGCTTGAGTTTTCGAACGACCTCTTCAGCAACTCCCCGAGTCAATAACAAGGCGACATACCATGTCACCAATGGTGCAAGTGGAATGGAAGATGTTGTTGCGCAGCCATCTATACCCTTCCTCCTCTTTCGGAGCATAACACACACGACGAACGACCAAGGATTATCCATGATCTCCAGTGACAACTTCCTCATCAGATTGGTCCTCATCATCATATAGCGGGTTATCAATAGGATCTGGAAATTCATCATCTTCCGCTCCGTCGGCGTCCATGAGTAGTGCTTTTCCTGGACGGTCTCCTTTGCAACAATCAGCAGCCCGATGACCAGCTTCGCCGCACTTAAAGCATTTGATGCTTGGATTGATGGTCGGTGCCCTTGGTGGAAAATTGTGTGGGGTTGGTTTAGGCGTGATTTCTGATTGCGCCGGATTTCGACTTGCTAGGGGCAAGGTGTTAGGTCCTCCTTTACCCGAAGAGTTGTAATTCTTTCGACTCCATTGTTTCTCTAATTGTAAGGCTCGTTGATGTGCCTCCGAAACAGAAAAGCAATCAAATAGATTCAAAGTGTCTTGAAATTGTTGGCGCATACCTCCAATGTAACGAGACACGAGTTGATCCTCAGATTCAGCGAGGTCATTGCGAGCAACCAAGAGATAGAACTCCGTCGTGTACTCATCGATGGATCGTGTGCTTTGTCGCAAATTTTGAAGCCGTTGGTAAAGCGTCTGCACATAATTATGCGGTAGAAACGCTTCCCGCATATGCTTCATTAACTTCTCCCATGTTTCGATCATCGATTTGCCACGTCGAGATCGAATTTGTTTCATCTGTTGCCACCACGCTGCAGCTCTTCCGCGAAACCGTGTAGCAACCAATGGTACCCGTTTGTCTTCGGGCACTTCTTTGAAATCGAGGACCTCTTCGACAGTATTCAACCAATCAAGAAATTCCTCGGGTTGAAGGCCTCCCTGAAATTCTGGAATATCAATTTTTAGGCCGGTTTGCCATCGATCAGAGGGTACCTTAGGAGACCCGAAAAATCCCCCTCGTTGGCGTTGTTCGGTTTGCGCAAACGGATTATTGAAACCTCCTCCCATGGGATCATCTGTCTCAGATCGTGCGGTCGGAGATAGTGGGGCTGGTGATGGAGGTCGCGGGGTTGGAGATCGTTCACGACGTTGCATAAACTCCATCATCTCCTCCATTGGCGCGTCATTGCATCAAACCTTTCATCCATGCAGCTATTAGTCGCTGCGATGGTTTGTTGTATCTCCTCTCGATCGTAGGCGTCGCTAAGAGGAAGTCTTCTCGGCGGCATGTTCTCTTTTTTTTTTTTTAGAACGATGCGCCGAAGATCGACGCAGGCTCTGATACCACCTGATGCAGCGTGTAACCACGCTCTTCTACGGATTCGTTCAAAAGAACGAAATCGGTAGGCTCCAACGTCGCTGTTGATTCTTCAAAAGAATGCCAGGGGGTTGGGCTTCAATAATAGAGAATTGGGAGGTCTTTGTAATTGTTAGTACTCCTAACAAAATACAAGAGATAAAATAACTAAACTTCAAATATTCATAAACTAAATAATCAAATGGGTTCACAAGCTTATTTATAGAAGAGAATCCCAACAAACTAGGATCTCAACTAATTATCTAAATCTAACAAACAAATCTAATATCTTTATCTAATCCTAACTAAAATTCAAATTTGAATTCAAATAATGATTTGAAATTCAAATCTAAATATAGTAAATCCTAACAAAGATATAAAATCCTAACAACCTCAAAACAACCCAAAAATAGTAAAAATAACTTTGAACCGTCGATTTAACCCCCAAGACGATCTCAGAATGCTCCGAAAAATGGCGTAGTGGCATAGCGACTACTCCTGTAGGGCTCGTCGATACGAACACGTGGACATATTATAATAGCGATTCTGATCTACGGTTCAAAAGTTATGGCTGTTTGAAGTCACGGTGCTCCCGATTCATCAAGATGTCCCTTCTTCTTGTGCTCCATTTGATCTCGGTCGTCCATGTATTGTACGGCTATGATGTCTGCATCAGATTCCATCCAAACACCACATTAGCGACAGTTATCACACCGGGGTTTTGGCTACTCAAACCTGCGATTGCCACTGCGTTCTTGTGTCCACGGTTGAACTGGAAGTGAATGAGCCCTTTAGGAAACACGAAAACATCACCCGCGTTGAGGACTTTGAAAATGAGACGGTTTTGGGGGTTGGAAGTGACGAAGCCGACATGGAGAGTGCCCTCAAATCACCGTAAGTACCTCCGTTGCTCAGGGGTGTGTGTGTGGTGGGTTGAGCCCGTAAAAGCGAAGTCGATGTGGGCGAGAGAGATGCCCAAAGTGTTTAGACCAGCTATCTTATTCACGTCCACCGTGGTGACGTTCGATCCAAGTCTGTTGTTGGTGTTCCCTGTCTTGTTCAGGCCTGAGAAGAAGAAGTCCCCGGCATTCACATCCATGGGGTTCTTGTAGACGAATCCATTGACCAGAACTGGAAAAATGAAATACCCATGCAGTTAACATAATGAGCTCTCTATATACAAGTATTATTACATGTATTTATACAATGCAATCATGAGATAAATTAGTTGATCAAGCATAGAAACTGCACATATGTTTTAATATTCGTACCAGGAGAAGCTTTGTCGGCGACGCAGAAGTCTTGGAGTGAGCCAGGGTCTGAGGCGAGGACTAACAGGGAAGCTATGGCGAGGAGGACTACTATTAACATTGTAGAAGCCATTATAATCAATCTAAATAGTTTCTCTGATCGAAGGATTATCTGCAGATTGGTGGGTTGTGAGTTGTGTGTGTAGGTTCTGAGACCTTTGAGTATTACCAATGGGTATATATAGGCATGGCAAGGTGATCAGGTGTCATTGAAATGGTCACTGAATAAAACCGACCTTTTCTACTTTATTATAATTTTCATTTTATAACATATGTTTTGATCTGATCAAGCTAGTTTGGTCGTTATGACCATTATTATTTTATATCCAAGAATGGTTCAACGGACTTTGTTTCTCTCCTTCCTAGGACAAGGGCCATGTTTGCAGAAATTTTATATTCAAGAATGGTTCAACGGACTTTCTTTCTCTCCTTCCTAGGACAAGGGCCATGTTTTAAAAGGTTTAACACCAACCATTTATTTAAAAAAATAATGCCTAGTCTCCCATGGGTGTGGTGGGCTTGGATAACAAAGAGTCTCAAGAGGCTTATGAATTGATGGTGGATGATGGTGAGATGAATTCCCATACCATGAATTTAGTCCCACACCATCTCATTTAATACACACTAAGACGCATGTTAAAGTCATGAACCTAATAAATGGCAATGCGTACAATATCTTTGTGTGTTTGTCTGGGGTGTATATCATTTGCCACATGATCGACAAACGGAGGTGGTGAATCGACCCCTATGATCTCTTCTACACTGTCTCGTAGGAGATAATTTGAAGACTTGGGATCAAAAACATTATCAAGCATAGTTTTATTTTAATCGTTCAGTGAATCGTAGCACGGGCCTCAGTCCTTTCTATGTTGCCTATGGTCTCCTTCTGAGATCATCACTTGATTTGGCACCAATTTCATATTTAAAGCATGTTCATGGCAAGGCCGAAGATCTCATCACTCAACTTCAAGAGATGAACAATGACACTCGACAAAATCTCCTTCATAGTACCGCAAAGTACAAACAAGTTGTTGATCAAAAGCATCACCTTGTTGAGTTTGATGTTGGTGATTACATTTGGGTCGTGTTGACCAAGGATCACTTTCCAGTAGGGGAGTACAATAAGCTTGCTGCTTTCATGATTGGTCCCTTGGAGATTCTGGAGAAGATCAACCCCAATGCTTATCGATGGAAGCTCCCAACTAAACCATATTCATACTGCTGATATTTTCAATGTCAAGCACCTCATTGCTTACATAGGTGGCAATTCTAGCAACGAGGATATGAATTCAAGGGAAAATTCTCTACAACCACGGAGGATGATGCAGCCATCATAGCCGCAAATTACATTGACGATCTAAACAAATAGACCAGAAAAGAAGAAGAAATCATGATCATTTGAGAACATCGTAACTTTAGAAGGTCATAGCTTTCAAATTGTAGATCAGAATTGTTGTTTCAATATGTCCATGCGTTTATATCAACGAGCCATACAAGAGTAGTTACTATGTTCGGAACAACAAGTCGGCCTTAGGCAGCTGCCTCAGCGTGTCTCTAATCACCTTCAGATTGCCTGTTGTTGGGTTTGAGATTCAGGCCAACAATCTTCTCGTGGATCAAGTGCAATTGGTCTGGTGATTGTTGTCGCTATTCCTCAAACACTTTCCACAGGTCCTCCAACCCACGACCACCGTCAATAGGCAAGTTCTCTTGCTTCATTATTTGCCATCGAAGTTAGGTGAATCTCGCTCTCATTCCACCTAATGCAGCGTGAAATGAATAAAGAAAAATCCAACCAACGAAGAGATCCTTAAACACTAGACTCACACGTCTAAAAAGACAGGAAACAAAAAATATTATTGATATAAAAATTGTTCTGCTTTTTGTTACAAGTCACCTATTTAGGCTAATTACTAAAAATTACAAAATTACTCAAAATGAGTATTCATGATTCTATTGGATCCTAGATGATCAAATGAATTGATAGAGATCAATTCTGATTTATTAGAAGAGAGAAATCTAAGCATTATTAAAAATAGCATGATCACAAATTTGAAGGCCCAAATAAAGGAATTTTTGAAAACTAAGCAGTTTTAGTGTTGTAACCACTAATATGAAAGATCTCCACGATATCTATCTCTGCCACCCTTGATTTCCACTAGCTAGTATGTTTTGTAAATTAATTGGTGAACCTCTCATCTGCATCAAAATTTGTCTTATATCAAGTAGACATAGATTAAACTATATATAACGATCTCAACCTAGAACATTGATTCTATAGAGGGGATTGAGTGGAGGTTAAAATAAATAATCAAACATCTATGGCCGGCTCTGTAACCTTATGCTTACATCTGATGTTTCCTAATGCTTTAATCCAATATTATTTTTAAATGCATCCATCAACGTGCAGTTATCTATCAGTTTATTGGGGTTATGTCTCATCATTTGTATCAGATTGAATGACCATGATGAAATCATACTAGATTGGACACCCAACTGATTAGTTTGTTAAGATGTGATATTAATTAATATTTAAAATGAATATCCTGAAATCATGTAAACAATATTTATTTGCCATAGTTTTATTTGTCATTTAGGATAATACTTGAGGAGGAAGTTAGGGATTTATTTTTACAAATACCATCTAGAATTCCATAGCAAGATTTATCTCAAATGCAGACAGCCAAAGGCGGTTGAAGGGCAGCTATGAGAGAGAAACTCAATGAGAGTTTGTGAGCCTTTTTATGTTATTGCAACTCACCTAGATTTATTTCTAATTTAGAATAATTCTCATTCTGTCTTGCAAGACAATTCAGGAAACCATTCAAGGAGCAGCAAAAATAGACACAACTAGACACTGTGTATCATTTTTTTTTTTTGACGGTTAAATCAATTTTTTTTTTTTTGTATTTCTACATGAAAAAAGAAATTTACATAGGAGTGAAAAGGAATACACAATCTTAGGTTCCCTTAGAAACCAAGTTCCAAAAAATAAAGAACAAAACAGAGATAGCTACATTAGAGTTTTTTTTTCGAGTATAAGGGAGCCCTGTCTTGTCTGCTTGGATCGCTGTCCTTAATTCAGGCCAAACATTGTTGTTCAATAGGATAGATTCACCACAAGCTGATTTGAAGGAAGCTAGCAGGTCAGCCGGAGAATTGCCCTCCCTATGGATGTGAGAGATGACCCACTCATCAAGAGAGTCTAGCCCTCCATGAATGGTGCGAAGGCTGCGAATGGCACTCCATGGTCGAGCTCCTTTTCCCTTGATCCAAGCAATCGCCATGGCGGAGTCCGATTCTATCCACAATTTTTGGGCCATAATAGAGTGTGCCAGGTTTACACCTACTTCAATAGCCTTCAGTTCCAAGAGGTTGATGGTGGGAAGGTCCTCTCTCCCAGCAATCCCTCTGATAAAATCAGCAGATTCATTCCGAAGTAGTGCACCATATCCTCCCCTATCTTCATCTAATGAACCATCCGAATTAAGTTTCATCCATCCAGCCCGGGGAGGAATCCAGTGTACCAGAGTTGTAGTTTCCTTCAATTTTGAAATAGTGATATCAAAAAAATCAGCAATTTTTAGGACATCCTGGGACAATAGAGACTTGATTACAATAGTGGAGAGACGAGTCTTGATGGAGTCTTTGATCCACCGAAGAACAACTTGCTTGTGGTTTGAGTGCTTCTTGAATGCTCGGGCATTTCTTTCACTCCAAATGTGCCAGGTGATGGTAGTCAATGATATCTCTAAAATAGACTTTTGAACAGAGGTTGCAACCACCAAACCCAGCCACCTAGGAGGATCTTGAAAGGTTCTGGGAGGAGGTTGCCTGATATGCATGCCCTTACTGATAGAACTCCATAGATATCTAGAATAAGAACATTGTAAAAAGAGGTGATCAACATCTTCTACTTGTGAAGAACATAGAAGACAGGATGAATCACTGATAAGACCCTTTCAAAGTAGCCGAGCACGAGTTGGAAGTTTATTGTGAAAGGCTAACTAGGTGCAAAGAGAGTGCCTTGGAGTTTGACTGGGTAGCCAAAGCCAAGAAGCCCAATTTACCGTGCCACCAGCGGACCGGACTGATTGCCAGGCTGATGAACGGTCGAGAGAACCAGATTTTGAGGAAGTCCAGACTAGAACATCGTCTCCAATACCTCCAACTTCTGTTTGTTCTATATCAGCCCAAAGGGGATCAAGGGAGACTGGCCAGCGTAAAGGTTTCTTCCACTTACCATTATGGATCAAACGGTTTATATGGGTTGATTGAGGAGGGCCCCAGATGTAGGAGGAACGTCCATAATAATGTTTTAACCCCTTACCGTATAATCATGGGTCGGACCATATATTAATAGTCTTTCCTTCAAAAATAACATATCGGACTTTAGGAGCAATCCATTGACGAGAGTTAAGCATTGAGATCCAGGAACTTGAACTGCCTGAGGGAGGCTGAACTGTCCATATATTTCTGCCTTTTAAATATCGTTTAGATATCTAGTCCGTCCATAGGGAGGAGCGATTGTGCAGAATTTCCCAAAAGCGGACACCCGCTGCTCCCTTATTCCATTCTTTGATAGAATTGATGCCCAATCCACCTTCCGAGAGGGGCTTGCAAATAGTAGCCCAAGCCATGTGATGTATTTGTCCTTGCCAAAGGAAAGTTCGAAGAACCATTTCGATATCACGCATAAGTTTGCTAGGCAGACAAAACGAAGAAGTCCAGAAAATGTGAAATGAAGAGAGTACTGACTTAATGAGTTCAATTCGTCCAGCTCGGGACAATGTATGACCTTCCCAAGAATGAATACGCTTACGAATCTTGTCAATAAGAGGCATGCAATGACTGTATCGAAGTGTACCATTTAATAAAGGGAGTCCAAGGTATCTAACCGGGAGGGAATGAATAGAAATATTTAGAATGTTGCTAAATGATTGGATTGATGGACTGCATGAGGAGAAATTCTGATATTTTGATGTAATCAAGGATAGACCCGAATAGGAGGCAAAGGAGCAGAATAAGTCTTTTAATGCTAATGCAGTGCTTGGTTTGGTGTCAGAAAATACTAACAAATCATCCGCAAAGCAAAGATGACTAACATTGAGTGATCCTTTGATGAACGGGCCAATCCTTCCATTTTCAACAAGCTTGTTAATCCACATAGAGAAGGAATCCATAACAAGAGCGAAGAGGAGAGGAGATAAAGGGTCACCTTGACGAATCCCACAGGAAGAAGAGAAGAACCCCGCTGGAGATCCATTAATCAAGATAGAAAATTTTGCTGTTGTGACGCACTCCATACAAAGAGAAATCCATAAATCACTGAAATTGTAATTCTTCAGAACCTATTCTAGATAGCCCAGCTGATGCTATCAAAGGCTTTCTTTAGATCAACTTTAATACACGCTCTTGGAGGACCTTGATTGATACATCTGATCAATTCATTTAAATAAATGTGATACACTGTGTATCATTATGATCACTAACAAAAATAATTTAACAAAACAAAAACAATATTATTATTTAAATAAATGTGAAACAAGAGCATACATGCTCTGCTTCTTGAAACAATAATCATCAGACTAATTTAAAACAATGACAGACATATGTAATATATAAAGCACTAGTTATTGTTGTCCATCCCGAATTGGCTCTGGAGATAGTCTATCACCTTCTTGTCCACCTGAAACGCCTTGGCGAGTACGCTCGCATCAATCTTTGGATTCGATCCAAACACGTCCTTAGCTTCGATTCTACCGGGGTTTTGGCTACCAAAACGGGCCATTGCCACCGCTTTCTTGTGTCCACGGTTGAACTGGAAGTGGATGAGCCCTTGAGGAAACACGAAAACATCACCCGCATTGAGGACTTTAGAGATGAGACGGTTTTGCGGATTGGAAGTGATGAAGCCGACAAGGAGGGTCCCCTCAATCACCGTCAATATCTCTGTCGCTCGTGGGTGCGTGTGTGGTGAGTTGACGCCGAAAGGCGCGTAGTCGACGCGGGCATTCAACTTATATTCCAGAGAGATATCTGATTCACGTTCACCATGGTCACGTTCGATCCGAGTCTGTTGTTGGTGTTACCTGGCTTGTCCAAGCCTGAGAAGAAGAAATCCTCGGCATTCACATGCATGGGGTTCTTGCAGACGAATCCATTCACCAGCAATGGAAAAATGAAATACCCGGTTAACATAAGGAGCTCTCTATATACAAGTACTATTACATGTATTTATACAGTGCAATCATGTGATGAAGTACAAGTTCATCAAGCATAGTCACTGCGGTAGGACCTGGAGAAGCTTTGTCGGCGACGCAGAAGTCTTGGAGTGGGCTGGGGTCCGAGGCGAGGACTCCCGAGGAAGCCATGGCGATGAGGAGTACTGATGCAGCGTGTAACCACGCTCTTCTACTGATTCGTTCAAAAGAACAATAATCGGTAGGCTCCAACGGCGCTGTTGATTCTTCGAGGTGAATGTCAAGGGTTGGGCTTCAATAATCTGTATTTCATATGAAATACCAAAGAATTAGGAGGTCTTTACAATTGTTAGTACTCCTAACAAAATACAAGAGATAAATAAACTAAATTTCAAATATCAATAATCTAAATAATCAATTGGGTTCACAAGCATATTTATAGAAGAGAATCCCAACAAACTAGGATCTCAATTAATTATCTAAATCTAACAAACAAATCTAATAGATCTTTATCTAATCCTAACTAAAATTAAAATTTGAATTCAAATAATGATTTGGAATTCAAATATAAATATAGTAAATCCTAACAAAGAAATAAAATCCTAACAACCTCAAAACAACCTAAAAATAGTAAAAATAATGATTTGACCTCCAAGACGATCTCAGAACACTCTGAAAAATGACGTAGCACTACTCTTGTAGGGCTCGTCGATAAGAACGCGTGGACATATTATAATAGTGATTTTGATCTACGGTTCAAAAGTTATGGTCGTTTGAAGTCACGGTGCTCCTGATTCATCAAGATGTTTTTTCTTCTTATGTTCTATTTGATCTCGGTCGTTCATATATTGTACGGCTATGATGTCTGTATCAAGTACTATCAACATAGCAGAAGCCATCGTAATATTCAATCCAAATAATGCTGAAGGAAAGACTAATAGTTTCTCAGAAGGATTTGGAGATTGGTGGGTTGTGACTTGTGCCTTGTGAGACCACTGTGTATTACAAATGGGTATTTTATAGGCATGGCAGAGTGATAAGGTGCCATTGAAATGGTCTCCAAATAATACAGACCTTGTCTGATCTACTATATAAGTTTATTTTATAACAAATTATCGCTGTCTAGTAATTGACCTGATCAAACTAGTTTGACCATAAATATTATTCTTTTCATCTTATAGAAAAAGAGTAATGTTTACCGGGTAAGGGACGAGCACCAATCAAAATTGACCTTTGAAAGGCCTTCGATTCAAGTCGGTGGCCCTTCATGGAGGCGATGAATTTTAGCAATGTTTGGATTGATTGGGTCATGACATGCATCCAATCCCCTAGTTTAATTTTTTGTTCTAATCAATTGTTCTCCATTTTGGTTTTTTGAAAATTTCTCGGGAGTCAGGTGGCAGGGGGACCACCCTATATCCCCTATGTTATTCGTGTTGAGCATGACAATTTTGTCCCAATGGTTGGATGAAGCTTTGTTGAACAAGAAGATTGGTTGCTTCACGAAGAAGGCCACTTCTAGTTGAAAAATATCCTCCAAAAGAAATTTTCAATATGCTACTATGTGTTCTTAAAAACATTAATAGCGTAAAAAAATGATCTATTGTTATGGATGAATAACAAAAATAGCATCAATGTAATTTGGGGGGAAGATATTCATTCCTCCTATGTTCAATTTTCATTTTCATTTTGAACTGATATACAATTGTAATATCTTCTTGTAGAGATATATTTATCTACCAAGCAAAAAAAATATGAAACATATATTAATGGCGACATATACTATACACTCCTTCCCTGTGCCTGTAGTTAAATAGACCATTTAATTTCTTCATAATGTGGATTCAAATTAATTTTGCATCTTCATCATGTTTTGAATTTTTTTAACATATATTCTTTCTTAAAATACATAGTTTTAAAAATTGTTCCCTACAATTGAATGAATCAAATGCATATATATATAGAGGGCCGATTACCTGCAGCGAACGGCAGGTGAGGCGTCGATCGTGGGCGGTCGATCACGGGTCCATCGCATCGGACGGTCGGGTGCGATTCACGTCGACCGTTGGATGCGATGGATCCGCGATCGAACGGCCCACGTCGCCGCCGCACCCGCCACACGCCGCACGTAATCGCCCCCGTATATATATATAGACTTTTTATATCTTTTTCCAATATATATATATATATATATATATACACGCTCGCGATTAGGTGCGGCGAACGGCAGATGCGGCCGCGACGTGGGCCGTCTGATCGCGGGTCCATCGTATCCGACGGTCGATGTGAATCGCACCCGACCGTCCGATGCGATGGACCCGTGATCGACGGCCCGTGATCGCTGTCGCACCCGCCGTTCGCCGCACCTAATCGGTTCCCACACACACACACACACACATATATGCTTCATTAGAGAAAGCGTTTACTAGACTGGGATAAAAGAATTGATTGCAAGAAATGATCGAGTATATCAAAACCCATTTTTACATGGTTCTCGCCAAGGAACAGGATACATATATTATACTAAGGCTCCATTCAGATCTGTGATGGGGTGGATTTCACAGCAGGGAATACTACTTAACGCTACTACGGATTTTCACACTTTTTCGACATCTGCATTGGGACAATTAGACTAACTATTAGAGTTTTTTTTGGGGGGTTGGGTTTACAAATTTACATAAATATCAAATTGCTAGGATTGATTGTTTAAATTAGTATATTAATTTTTTATGAATATTAATGGTATAACAACAATATAATTTAAAATAAAAAAGAATATTGACTATGAATAAGCATATGTTTAAATTCGATTAAGTTCAGTTAATTCAATTTTTTTTTAAGTAAAACTAAACCCTAACCAAACCATAAAATCATTGACCAAAACCCAAGAAAAATCGGTTTAGACCGGTTCAGATTCGATTTAACAGACCAAAAGTTGCACCCTTATAATCAGTATTATTTTGAGGTCATTTATCTTTGCATTTGAGAAGTACCAAAAACATTGTTTCTCTACCGCGAGCGTCCCCAGCTCTGTCCCAAATAGGCCATAAGATTGGTAATTTAAACTACAATATGTGAAGGCTGCTTTTGAATGGTTCTATTTCTACCACTGTGTTGCAAGGACGATGATGTATGTATGTGGATTATATGCATTATGTGCATTATATCCAATTTTTTTACTTTCTAATTAATATTAAACGGACGCCATGAATTTTGATATCCTATTCCCTCTTTCTAGGCATCAGAGGAAATAGACTAATCCAATTTATTATATAACAACCGACATTCAAGGAATAAATTAATTGAAAAATCAGGTATGAAGACATCGAGACCAATTCAATTCCTCTGCCCTGTTCATAGTAGTCCTCACCTTGGCTTCATCCGGACCCCGGCCCTCTCTTCAAGACTTCCATGTCGCCGACAAAGCATCCCCAGGTATTACTACCTCGGCATTCAAGTGACATGATGCTTCAATATGCTTAGAGAGCTCATTAGTTATGTTGGGACACTTTGATTTTACAGTTCTGGTGAATGGATTTGTTTGCAAGAACCTGATGAAGGCCAATGTCGACGACTTCTTCTTCCCAGGCCTAAACAAGCCCGGTAACACCAACAACAAAGTTGGATCGAACGTCACCACCATCAATGTGAACCAGATTGGGGTCCTAAACACTCTGGGCATCTACGCCCCTTACAGGCACAACCCTCCACACACCCCACCCAAAGAGACCGAAATACTGACGGTCCTTAAGGGCACTCTGCTCGTTGGTTTATCACTTCGAACCCACAAAACCGTCTCATTTCCAAACCCCTCAAAGCGGGTGACATTTTCGTGTTCCCCGTCAGACTCATTCACTTCTAGTTCAACCCTGGACAAGAGAAAGCCATAGGATTCGCTTCTCTGAGTATCCAAAATCTTGGTGTCATCACGATTGTTAATGCGGTGTTCGGGTCGGATCCAATTGATGGTGATATTCTTGCCAAGGCGTTTCAGGTGGATAAGAAGGTGATAGATGACCTGCAGAGCCAGTTTTGGCTCGACAACAATACCTATCCATCCATCCCCTCCCTGCACCCCACCACCACCGCCATTCATTCACCCCTCCCACTACCTCCCCTCTCCCACCACCACCACCACAGCCACCACTCCTCCGTCACTTGAACTATCATCTTCTATACCCCCCTCCCTCCTCCCGGCCACCACCATTCCTCCACCCCCTCCCTCCTCCGCTCCACCACCACCATTCCTCCCCAATCCACCACACTCATCCACCTCCTCCCACTACCACCACTATTGCCACCTCCTCCGCTCCACCACCACCATTACTCCCCAATCCACCACCACTCATCCGCCTCCTTCAATGACCACCACAATTGCCATCTCTCCTCTATCCACTACAGAAATAGGTGAGGAATACATATGGGAAAAAAATATATGTTTTATTGACTGCCAAAAATGGCTGTCGCAAATACTGCTATCGATTCCAACTACAGTATTTAATTCACAAAGATTGTCTATCGGCAGTGGCCAGTGACCGTCACCTGCGGCCGTCGCTATAATATTTAAAAAATTAATTTATGATTAATATATGTGACCAATATATGTTATACCAAAAGCCGCTGTCGCTAGCAGTTAAATAGTTCAAACGACTACTTTTCAGAATTTATACGTTATACCAATATATGTTTTACCAAAGCCAGGTAACACCAATATATGCGACCAATACATGTACAGGCTTCAAGATTAGACTGAGCATTTTTTCTGTTCCGTTTTCAAGGAAGGCGATATTGTGATGCTGGTTTTAGCTTGGCTTAAACAATTTAGTTAATTAATATTGTAGTTCACATTAAATTGATTGTACATACTTGGTTAATATTACTTAAATTGTAATTTTTGTGTATTCAAAACATGATATTATAAATAAAGAAATGAAAGGATGTGGCGGCGTAACACCGCAGAAAATTTCCTTTAGGTATGTAAATGTTATTTCAAATGCTAGTCCGGGTCCCATATATAACAAGAACAATAGAAGCAAACCACACCACTTTATTATTTTATTTGCAAAACAAGTTGCAAGCACGACTCAAGCCTTTTATTGAAATACAAGTAGAAATAGGATATGGTTCTACGTATGAGGACCCAATCAGGCAGTATTAGTTATTGTTGTCCTCCCAAAACTGGCTCTGCAGGTAGTCTATCACCTTCTTATCCACCTGAAACGCCTTGGCAAGAATACCACCATCAATCTTTGGATTCGACCCAAACACGGCGTTAGCAATCGTTATGACACCAGGATTTTGGCTACTCAGAGCAGCAATTGCTACCGCGTTCTCGTGTCCAGGGTTGAACTGGAAGTGAATGAGTCCGACAGGGAACACGAAAACATCACCCGCGTTGAGGACTTTGAAAATGAGACGGTTTTGAGGGTTTGAAGTGACGAAACCAACGAGGAGAGTTCCCTCGATGACCGTCAGTATTTCGGTCGCTCGTGGGTGGGTGTGGGGAGGGTTCTGCCCGTAAGGGGCATAGTCGATGCGGACGAGGGAGATGCCGAGAGTGTTTAGGCCCCCAATCTGGTTCACATTGACGGTCGTCACGTTCGATCCAACTTTGTTGTCAGTGTTACCTGGCTTGTTTAGGCCCGAGAAGAAGAAGTCGTTGGCATCGACCTTCATTGGGTTCTTGCAAACAAATCCATTCACCAACACTGCAAAATCAAAGTGTCCCAACATAACTAATGAGCTCTCTAAGCATATTGAAGCATTATGTCACTTAAATGCCTGGACTGGAGGTAGTAATACCTGGGGATGCTTTGTCGGCGACGCAGAAGTCTTGGAGAGGGTCGGGGTCCATGGCGAGGGCTCCCGATGAAGCTAAGGTGAGGAGGACTACTATGAAGAGGGCTGAAGCCATTTGTATCTTACACTTGAATATCCAAGTGAAGGATGTGGAGATTGGGTTGTGAGTTTTGTTTGTGTTAAAATGGGTATTTATAGACATGCATGGAAGAGTGATGTATAGAGCAATTGAATTGGTCTGGGTGTGTGAACTCGACCTTGTCCATACCTGCTCTTGCTATAACTAGTCAATTAGATTTAAATATAAGTACTCTGTCATCCCAATCGAATCGACCATTAAACCTACTCTATTTAAAATAAGAAAAAATCGTTTATTTGGTCGCGTTATAGATATGGAAATCCTCATTACGACTAGTATGTACCATCACATCTTAAATTTTCATGGAACCATCGAGCTAATTTCATTTAACCTTTTTTTTTTTTTTTGAGAAGTAATTTCATTTAACCATTACACGCTTTTAAATTATCCACGGAACCTTGTGCTATATGGGTACTTGGCAGAGTGATATTATTATATACAACTGTCCCTTTTCCAGCCCCAATTTCAGTACACGCACGTTTGATTTTTTCAAAAATATATATTTCGTTAATGTAAGTATATAACGTTAACGAAGAATATTAGATGTATATAAGAGCACTGGAAAGAACTACATCTTTTACTACAACCGATAATTTAACAACCATCTGATTTTGTCAAATTTTCCAAATGAATAAGGTTGGAAAAGGGTAACAATGTTTAAGGCCTCGCATGTCTTACGTTAGCAAAATTAATATGATTGCACGTCATATCACCAGTATAGCATTGAATATGTAATGCATGGAATGCATATTATATGTGGTTGGTATACATAATCATCCCTGCAACTGTGCAACAAGATGGCGGAAATTATTGATTCATGCAAAAGCAGCCTTGACACTATTCTTTGGTAAACTATCAATTCTAATAAAGTCATGTGTCCTAGAACTTCATAACAATGGTTATGATACACTTAACCTAGTATAAAAATATAAAAAAGCTAGGTTATTTTGATAGAAGTAAAAATGAAAATGTCTTAATTTAATCTCAAAGCCATCAAATGCCCGGAGATTATGAAGATAAGTGAAGGCTTTGATATTCAATTCATCTACAGACACTCAAGATCGCGGAGATACAATTGCAAACTATTCTTGACTATGACAGAACGGACAACCTATCTATATGTTGTTGGTCTAAGCGCTCTGCTGTCTCAATTTTTATCCAATATTTTCTGTATTCCATATTTCCATTGATATGCAAAAATCTAGGTAGTAGTTGAGAAATGATGTAAAGAGATGGCCCGCCGACCCAAATCCCTCTCTCTTTGTCAACACCTAGATTAATCATTGCAGCACAAATTGTAAAGACCCGAATGCAATTTTGAGTTAAAAAAATATAATTTTGTTAATATTTTTTTAACTCAAAAAAAAAATCTTTAATATTTTCAAAACAATACAATTTGGTCTTTACCGACAAATATATATATATATATATATATATATATATATTAATTAGTAATCAATATTTTGTATTTCTATGACTTTAAATTCTGTACAAACACACTGCGCAAGAAATAAGCCCAACCAACCCTATATGTAGTTGCTGCTTACAATTTTCACCAAAACAGAGAAGTAGGTGAGAACCATAAGGTCAGTTGCACCCTTTCTACTCTGGTGTTGCTTCTTCAAAGTAATTCAATCCAGTACTGATTGCTCTAGAGGAGAGGCAGGTAGAGAACGCAACTGCACAAGAAAAAAAAGGGGAGAGTAAAGCTCTTACCAGTACTGATTGCTTCAATGCCAGTTTACCTCTTTGAAATAGGGAATTATTTTAATATTGGAGAAACCTCCCGTGCATGACCTGACGGTTAAGTTGTGAATGCTA